>ML685863.1:3140939-3171607 GCA_007922175.1 Pelusios castaneus | reverse complement strand
CCCCCCCCCCCCCCCACCCCCCCCCCCCCCCCCCCCCCCCACCCCCGTGGGGGGGGGGGAAGAAGGGGAAGAAAGAGAGAGATCAATATCTGATGTTTCTGATGTAAAACTACAAACAGACTTTTTTGGGAGAGGGAAAGGGGGTGGCAGGGGACAAGTTGTAAAACCAGCCATTAAATTTATCCAAACTTGACTTTACGTAGGACTTCGAAAGGAGCCCTGCCTCTTCCTACTTAACTATCCTAACTTTCTTAGTGTTGGCCCTAACTCCAACAATCATAATTCCCCTAAGAGCTCACTTGTTCACTTCTCCAACAACAATCTTCACACCTTCTTCCATACTGCACGATATGCATGGAATGCCCTAACTGAACTGATTCATAAGACAACTACTCTCTTCTCCTTCAAATCTTTCCTAAAGAGCCACTCTTCACCTGTGACACCTACAAGAAATGGGCCAAATAACGGAATGATTGAGGGAAGTCTGGCAGAGTTGATAGACTTGTTTAATTAAAACAAAACTAATGTAATATCTCCTCTAACTTGAGAACTTTATTAGCACTTTGTGCTTATAATGTAAGCATTTGTGGCAGGACTGTGTCTTGCTGTGTTTATGGACAGTTCCTACAACATTGCAGGTACCTCCAAAACAAAAACAATAGAAAATTTCCAAAGGGTATCTATGGCCAAAGCGTTTCATTCTATCCTACTTTGCATCAAACTGATGCAATACTTCCAGCTGGGAAGTACTGAAGTGAGAGCTCCCACTGAAAGATACCAGCTTCATTCATCATACAGAGATACCAAGTGTAAAAAATTACACTGCTACGTAGCTCAATAAAAATTTTGCAAAGAACTAGTCACATCTCTTTTCATGTAAGTTACCTTTTCTATACAGGAACTTTAAAACTTATTCATGGAACCTCTGATATTCAAATAATATTCTGCATGCCTCCTAAAAATATTATTTAACAATATTAAAGAGCTTATTACCTGTGTTTCCATCATTGGCTTTTGGAAAGGGAAAGAATCATGATTGATGCACCACAAGATATCATTATCTTCATTTTCAGAGGCAGCCATCAGCAGGACACCTGATAAAACAGTAAAATTAAGACTTTGTAGTAGAAGCAAAAACTTACATCAGGCCCACTGTTGCTAAACCTACATTTAAATTCAATACAAGTCCAGTCTACAAATTCTTAAAATTAATCTTACAAAGCAGATCAACATGTAACCACCTTCTGAGTTTATAAACTTAACTATTGAGGGATTTTAGTGTAGATCTCTAATTTAATTGCTATTTTGGTCCAGGATGCTGTATTTGAGCAGCTTTTTGGATCCCTTTTGTAATATATTCTGACATGCACTATATATGCACAGCGTGTATTTTAACATGCCTTATGCATACACATAAACAAAGATGACGATTAAAATAAAGCCAGAACATGATTTAACATTTTTCACTGATTTTTATGAGACAGAGATATTTTAATATACCTTGGAAGTTAAAAAATAATAAGTAGTAATAAATTCAATGCTATAGAAATTTTAAATAGCTCTTCCCTAAAGTGTATTCATCATTCTATGATTAACGCAGTGTCAAAAATGCAAATTGCTGCATTCAAAGTGGGAGTGTGGCAGAGTGGATTAGACCAGAAGGTTCCTCCTGCTGCAGGCCTCAGGGTCTTGCCACACCCATCCCTGGACAGGAGTAGAAGAGAAGTCCTCCAACCAGGCTAGAGTGGCTGCAGGGGATACAACCAATCAGAGAGGCTACATGGCGCTGCCAATTAGGGGCCAGGAGGATGCTATAAAAAGGAGCTGCAGGATTAAGGAGTCAAAGGGATGACTGACTGACTGAGGGAGCAACAAGAAAAACCCTGAACAGGCAGTGTAGCCATAAACTGGGGAGAGCAATAAGGAGCTCTGGGCAGACTGCAAAAAGAGAAGGCCCTGAGATAAGGGTGAACATAGTGTGAGGCCATGGAAAAGTAGGCCAGGGAATTTGGGCATCAGCATAGCTTAAGCAAAGGGAAATGGATAATGGATGCTACTTAGAGGGTCCCTGGGCTGGGACCCAGAGTAGAGGACAGACCCAGGTCCCCTGCACCAGCCACTGGGGAAGTGGGCTAGACTTTGATGTACTCCAGAAGGGGAACTACATTTTTTTTAGAGGCCAGGCTGGAGAGCAGGGACCAGAAAGGCCAACTCAGGCAAAGAGGGCGCAGGGAGGGAGCCCTGAGGACATGGCCTCACCAGCGGCAGCACTCTTAAGGGACTGAGCCCAGGGAGGGCTGAGGATATTCAGACATTGCACCCCAGAAAAGGTTTGTGTATCCAAGTACACACTGTGAGTGGTTCAGACAGAGAATCATAGAATTCTATGAGAACTGAGCTGCCAAAGACCTTCTCCAATTAGAAAAAGAAAGTATGGGCACATGCAGTTGGACTATGGGGCACTTGTGAGAAGTGAGTGCACCCTGCTACAGGGAGACAAGAGTTTTCTAGCTATCTAGGAGAAAGCGTTCAGTGCTAAAATAATAAACTGAATCTGATGCATTTCAATTATAGGTACATGAATACTCAATCTTTACAACACCAAGGGCCCTGCTAATAACTTTCTGGGACTCAAGAAGCCACAGCTGGTTTGCATTTTATTTATAGATAATCACAGGTGGGCGAACTGCCTGAGCTTTTCACCTGGCCTGCCAGCTGGACCTGCTTGCAGCCTGGAGTGCAGCTGCTGCAGCCACTTCCCACTTCTGGTCAATAGGGCAGATCCCACCACTCTCCTACCACATGGATACAGCAGGGTCTTCGTCAGAGCATGGCGGCTGCTCCCCCCTCCCACAGCCCATCTCAGCAGTGCTTTAGCCGGAGCACAGTCGCTCCACCACTCGGTGCTCCCGCCCTTCCTCCCAGGGCGAGCCTAACAGCATCCTGGCGGGAGCACAGCAGCCACTCCCCCCAGGGCTGAGTGGCATGCTGGACGGAGCACAGCAGCTGCTCCCCTCCCCCCCCAGCCTCCCTCCCTCCTGGCTCTACCCCTTCCTCCCACATAACCCCCCAAAAAGGAAGAAAAAACAACCAAAAACCTTAACAGTGGGAGGGAAAAAAGGTGCAAAAACCTACTCCCTCCCAGCTCTATCCTTTCCCCCATGCCACCAAAAAAAAGTACCCCCCCCCCCCAAAAAAAAAACACGTAAAAGAAGTGGACAGCACAAGAAAACTGTAATAAAGTGGACAGTAAGTAGGTTTTATGTTTATCTACATTTATCTATTTATATTTATTTAAGCATATGTTAGCAGTAACAGTGTGCGAAAGGGGTGGGGCTGGCTACTCCTTTCCCCCCCAAGCTGCACCTCTTCCCCTATTCTTCTTCCACTGCATGTGGCCTGCCATACAGCTCAACACAGCATACAACATGTGCCTGCAGCTGTGTCTTCCATGACATAGTAGTAATAACCGTTTGTCATCAGGGTTCACCAGAAATGGATCAATTTGCAATGGATCAGTTATGTCTTCACCCTGCACTCCAGAGGGTGACCGGATCATACCAGAATTATGCACATTGTTTTTGGCCCTTAAGTTACATGCTGTGCAGCACAGGTTTAAACGAAAAAGATAACTAAAAACACACACACACACAAAATTAAAATATTTTTACTTAAGACAGGGTTGAGTACTACTATGATGCTAGACCAAACAGGTCTGCCACTGCCTTGCTGCTTGCCTTTGCAAACACCTATCCTCCAATCAGTAAAATGAATATTCCCAGCTAACTCACAGAAGACCTGTAAGGATTAATTAATATTTATATAGTGTCCTGAACATATAAAACACAATGTGTCTTTATTTATTTATTATTATTATTGGTAACAATGCATTAAGATATACTATAGCTATTTAGAAATGGTTCAAAGTTCATAATGTGACAAAGTCAGACCCGACTACTACCAGAGAGTGGTGGAAGGTAGGTATATCAGCCCTAGAATGGTAAAGACCCTTAATCTCTTTTCAGCTCAAATGGTAAACTAGAGACACCAAAGTCCAATTAAGGGCAGCCTGTGACCTTGAAAAACCCCTCCTCTGGTAAGACAGAGGGAGGCGAGATGAAAAACAAGTTGACGCAGAGGCAGTGACAGCAGAGAGAAAAGGCTTATTCTGAATAGAACGCTGCCCTCCTCCCTATGGCTATGTCTACACTGGCAAATTAGTTCTAATTAAGGAGGTTTAATTCGAACTAACTGAAGCCATGGCTACACTAGGCTTTAGTTACTTCGAATTAAGGGCTTCCTTAATTTGAACTAATAAGTTTGAATAGGGTATTCGAACTAAGGTGTTAATTCGAACTAACTAGTTCGAATTAACCAATGTGGCCATGTTAATTCGAACTAATTTCTTAGTTCGAATTAACCGGCCATTGAAATGAATGGGGATCGCTAATTCGAACTAAGCAAGTGCTTGCTTAGTTCAAACTAATGTTCCAGTGTGGCCATGCTAGTTCGAATTAAGCTAATTCGAACTAACTAAAATTAGTTTGAATTAGTTAGTTCGAACTAATTAATTCGAACTAATTTTGGCAAGTGTAGACATAGCCTATATGGGATGCAAACAAGCCAACTGCTGTTTGGGAAAGGACTGGCACCTAGAAGGCAGTATAAGGCGGCAACATTCCAGAAAGGGGACAGGAAAAGGTATTCTCTCTGTGTTACGAGTTTGTTTCTTTTATTTGGATGAAGAGTACTACTGGGGCCTACTCTAAAGCCCAGTTTGTAACTACAGAAAAGTAAACCAGAGTGTGGTGGACCCTGACCACCAGAGAAAAAAAACACTGAGGATGACAAGGTGAAGGAGGTGCCTTGCCACAATATAATTCAGGGCTAGGACACACTAGCGCTTACTTCCATGTAACGTTTGTTGCTCGGTGGTATGAAAACGTCACCAACTCAGCAACGCAAGTTACAGCGACCTAAGTGCCTGTGTGGTAGCAACAGATACTGCCACTTGAGAAGATAGTGTAATTATGCATAAAGTGTATGCTCTAGTAGCACAGCTGCATCAACACAGCTGCACCACTGTGCAATTCTAGCGTTGACTAGCCCTCAGTTAATAAACAGCAAATTTAGTTTGATACTAAAACCTCGGCGTCTATGTTTTAATTAAAAACCAGAGAACAAACACACAGCAAAGAGTGACATTTGAGGAACTCCAATGTAGTTTGGTCATATAGTGTCCAGGGACTTTAAAGTGCTTAATTGCACGTCTCCCTTACAGGTCTCTGAAAATTTCCCTAGAAAACTGACAACAGCCAGTGATGTAAGTGTTCCCCCCCCCCCCCACTTTAAGGTCACAGGTTTGAATTTGGTCTAGGTCAGAAGTGAACAAAAACTGAAGGCATCTGAAAGCTATTTGGCACCCTAGGGAAATCAATGAGTAAATCAGCCAAGATCACTAACACAACTGGCACACTCATTGGCAAACTAAACAAAGAGGCCACGGACTTAATGGGGATAGAGCCTAACTATCAATTGGTCACCCATAGAGAGTGCCTTTCAAGGACAAGGAGGTACAATGGAAGGATAGTGCATTGTGCCACTGCCTGTGTTAAACTTGTTCTGTAGATAGATGGCAAATGGATAGAACTGTGGGTTGTAATGTTGTCAAACTGGTACCTTTCACAAACACTAAGATTTTATGAAAAATATGAAACCCACCCCAAAAATCCCAACAAAAATACCACACTAACAAAGTCATTCTCAATGGTTGGCATCCTCTACCAAGTTTCTTACTATAAAAAGCAATCATGGTGGTGGTATTTGTTTTTTAAAAGTTTTAAAGAATGGATCTTTTCACCTAAACTGTACTTCAAAGCTTACCTTTGCTATAAAGAGCTCTGTGCACCTTTGATGGCTTCTCTACATTAGAAGAAGCGGAAAATCCAGGAGGTAAGCGGATGTGAACCAATGTTAACATGGAAGGTCGAGCCATTGGATGCTTAAATGGGGATGTACTAAAATAAATTCGTACACCTAGGCCAGAGGAAAAAGAAGATCACTCTTAGGCAATAGATTTGGTGTCAGTATGATAACTGGCTGACTGTCTCAGCACATTTAATGCAAGGTTTAATTCAAAAGGTTGTAAGAAATTCTGTACAATACTATTAGATTTTGTTTCTTGAAAATGATATTTTTACACAAACCAAATGATTCTAAACCTGATCTGCCACTAGTTTTCTCTGTAACCTTTGGCAAGTCACTCTCCCCCATTTCCTCAACTGTAAAAAAGGATAAATAATTATACAGTAGGAACGAATATTTATCAGATGTCTGAAATGTTTTGAAATTTAAAACAATACATGAGAGACAGGGTAACTTTATTATAGCTCTTACTATATAAATGTTATGGGGAGGGGGAAGGCAACTTTGCAAACCAAAATGTTTCTATTACCAATAAGGGAAGAAGGTAATTTAATATTGATTTCTTACCAGCATGTGTGACTGCTAGTAACTGACAATCAATAGATTCTGTATTTTCAATCACTGCTATCTGAACAATAGGCTTAAAAACAGAACGATCTATAGTCCTAAAAGAAGAGAAAAGAGTTTATGTAACTGACATCATGCAAGAAACAAATCAGAGGAAAAAAACACTCTTCAGAAGTTTGGTAAAATAAAAAAACAGATCGTCCAACAGGAAGTATTTCATATCAGACTCATCATATTACCTAGCAATGTTTCCAGCAGCAGAAACAACAGCATTTTGAGAAACAGAAGCAACTCTGGTCATTCCTTGACCATCTTGACCCAAATCATAAACCTGTAATTTAATAACAGTTTAATAATTTCATAATTAAATTAAATTAATCCCCACAACTTTATCCCACCACCTAGTGAATTCTCTCAATTCTTCTGTGGCCTCCAGCTTCCTTATACCAGATGACTGAGGCAGTAGTCCTTTCTAGTCTTTAATTGAAAGGATCTTCATTACAATACAATACAAAAGTTTTCGAGTGCATGTTTTGCTAAAGGGGAATAAATGCAGGGAAAAAATCCTGGGGGACTTTTACATCCTGACTGGCATATAGAGAATCCAAATGCACAAACATAATTTTTCATATGGGGAGAGTAAAAATTATTTATGCACATAAACTTCAAATAAGATATTGAAAGTAATCGCAAACCTGTATCACTCCTTTTTCTGAGCGGGAATATAGGATGTTTCGAGAGTTGTCAATGGCAATTTGAACTATGGGATCTGCAAAAGAAAAAAAGGCATGTGAAAAACAAAATTGGATTTCGTATAAATTAACTGATACAGACTCTGTAAAATTGATAGTATTGAAACTTTAAAAGGATAGATTTGCCTGGAGTTCGACTAAATCACTTATTAGAATGTACTCATAGAGCAGGGATAGCCAAGCACATACAATGCTGTGAGATATACCCAAGGCCTATTGCTTATATTAGTAGTAGTGCATTAAATGGGGGAAGGTGGGTATGTAATCTCATTGTATAACCTAAAAATAACCTCCAAGAAAGATGTAATAAATTACATCTAAGACTTTGAAAAAGTATTTAGATAAAATGTGAAAGGGAATATAACAGTGCTACAGCATGTTTACAAGGCTGTTGGCATAGAAGCAAGATATCACACATCCTATCACCCACAGTCATCGGGACAGGTAGAAAGGATGAACCAATCCTTAAAAACCTTATTAGGTAAGATCTGCTCCGAAACAAAATTGAAATGGCCAGATGCATTACCACTGGCGCTGTTCTCCATTAGAACAAGACCCCGAAAACCTTTAAACATTTCACCATTTGAAGTGCTTTTCGGGAGACCCCCTACACTGTATAAACCTTGGAAATTGCCACATGTTAGCCTGTTGGGGGGCGATGATGAACTTACTGATTTCATTTTATTATTGCAAAACAACATGATAGATATTAGGACAAGACAGACTCCATTTTTATATTCCCTTTCAAATGTCAAATAGATGCAAATATTAACATTAAAACACTTTCAGACAACAGGGTTATTTTATGTGTTTTGTCAAATAAAATTATTGTAAGCATATCTATATATAGATAAATTCAAAGCTTTTCAGCCTTTTGTGCTTTATTTAACACAAGCATCAGAGTTTGAAAGAAAATAACAATACACATGAACTCTTTGCCTTTTATGCTTCAAGTCTTCCCAATAACAAACACACAACCACCTATGTATATCAAGCATAAATCTCATAATTACTGTGAAATACCTGTTAAAACTGTAGTATCACTACTGAAAATTTCCAAAGGGGTAGCCGTGTTAGTCTATTGTAGAAAAACAACAGAGCCCTGTGGCACTTTTAAAGACTAACAGATTTATTTATCGCATGAGCTTTCATGGGAGAAAATCCCACTTCGTCAGACGCTTTGAAGATGGGAACCTTACAGAATGGGAGGAAACTAAATGCAGGGGAGTGTATGACATAGGATCAGGTCAGGCTGTAACAGCAAGTTACATTTTACTACTGAAAATGCAATTTTATACAGCAATATAAGGAGGGAAGGAAGATGGAGAGGCCTAAGAGCTCTCCCTTGGTCACTGGAGTAGAGGGAAGGGAAGAGCAGAGCTGTCACAAGCCACTGAACTCTTTCTCCTCTCTCCTGTAAGCACCTCCTGCTTCCTGCAGCAGCCCTGATCAGCAGCAAGGGAAAAAGCAGCCAATTAGAGGAGGTTACCCCAAGACAGATGGGAAATATACAAGCCTCAGCAGCTTCGGTGGAATTGTGGACATTTTAATTGCAGGGTCTGTGAGCCAGAGACGCCATTTCAGATTTTGTTTGGGATGGTGGGTGGCGTTCCAGGGGCTACTTGGCTGTCAGCCCCAGACAGCAGGGCTCCCACTGTCAGTCCTGTACACTGCTTAATTTGCTGCATGGTGAATCTCTGGTAAATGATTTCAAACCCACAGAACCTCCAGCAGGGTTGATGCCCCAACTACTGACACGATTCCAAGAGGGCTGAAGCCACACCAGGAGGTGCGCAGGGAAGTTGTGAATGGGTGACAGGATGGATCACTTTCTGTTTATTTCCTCTGAAGCACATAGCATTGGGCACTGTCAGAAGACAGGATACTGGCTAGATTGGCTTGCAGGATGGAAATGGCCCACAAATCTCTTCCATCTGGCCCACAACTGAGCTCTGCGAGACCTCATTCTCTCCCTAATAGAGAGAGTGCAGTCTCATGGTGTCACAGAGCACAGTCTCGCATACACCTGCGCTCTGTGATGTCACGAGATCTGACACGCTCGCGGCATCATGGACAGCTGGGTATGTGAGACTGCGCTCTGCAAGACCACTCTCTCTCCCTAACAGAGAAAGAGAATTGATGTATGGATTCAGACTACTAGGGAAAAATGTATGTATTTTCAAGTCTTTGTTGTTATTTATTTATTATATATTTATGCAAGACTGCGCTCTGCGATACCACATTATCTCCCTAACAAAGTGGTCTCATGGTATTGCAGAGCACACTCTCGCATACACACAGCACTCAATGATGCCTCAAGAGTGTAGGTCTTAGTATTTCAGTTTATGGTATGTACAGCACACTTGAAATACATTTAAGTCAAATCTGGCCCATCAGAGCAAATGAGTTTGAACCCCTTGGGCTAGATGGACCATTGGTCTGACCTAACATGGCTGTTCTTATTAGTTGGGGCCTTCAGTCTTGGTGTCCCTCTAGCAGGTCTGAAGCCCTGAGTCCTATCGCACTTCCCGAGTTCTGTTGAAAAACCTCTGGCTGTCTGGATTGAGAGCACAGGATGCTATTAACTACCCCATCATACAGAGTGCTCCAGTTAAAGCTGGATAGTCCATTTACAATGGACTCCTTTCCAGAAACAGATTTAAAAGTGACCTATAAACATCTTACTGAAGTACAATACGACAGACGATCACTGCTCAATCCATCACCAAATTGTATAATAAACAATTTCAAGTAAAAGTTTTGCTATTCTGATTACAGTATTATCACTGCAGTATGTAAACTTACTAAACTTGTACCACAAATAGGGACTTTAGTCCCTATGGTCAACATTTTCAGACTTCAGTACTTGAAGCCATATTTAGGCAGCTAAATAAGTAACCTGATTTTCAGAATGGCCAATGACTTGCTACTCTCATTATCTTTAACTCAATGCACCCCAGTGTGAAAATATTGGCCGAAGTTTTTTTTTATTATTTTACAATAACTTATAAACATTTTAGTTACTGATACTTTATCACCTACCATCCTCTGAGAATGTGAACTGCAGCAATGAAGGAACAAGGAAAGAAAGGGAGCTCTTTGAATGATTGATCTTTCTACACCGTTGACTAAACCAGCCTGCCTCAGCCTAAAATTAAAAACATATAAAGCATTTAAATTAGCTAGATATTTATATGATTTCCTGCATGACAATGCAATACATTCAGTTTTCTTGGACCCAATCTTAAAGGGACACTCTCTGTTTGAAATGTAGATAATTTAAGGAAAAAAAAAGTTTCAGAAACTAGAATGCTCCTGAATCACAAAGCCATTTTTGTGGCTTTCTAAACACATATTCTGGTTTTTGTAATATCATTCTCTCCCCTATAATGTCTCAAGGAGACTCCCAAAGAAACTGACTAATTATTTCACCCATCTATTGAGTATTTCTTAAAACTAAGATTGTAACTTCTTTGGGCAGGGAATGACTTTTACAGGACATATACCACAATACCTCCCCCCCCCCCCCCCCGAACTTAGTTGTGGCCTCCAGGTGCTGACATAAATAAAAATAATCAATACATTTATATTATAATAAAATTAAACAGATTTCCTAGAAAAGACTTAATCCAACAGTGTTCCTTTAGAGACAAAGGACCGTGCTCAAGTCTGCAGATTGATTCACTGAAAAGTAAAATTAAATTCATGACAGCAGATCAAATCTCATCCCAGCCAACTTCTGGGTTTATCAGTCTCCAATGATCAGAACAGCTGCTCTATTAAGGTGGTTTTGAAGGTAGAGATAAGATGGCTGGGAACAACAATGTCTGCAGAAGCTGTCAGAAAGAAATCTCATGATCTATTTATATTCTGCTGAACAAACAATTTTGCGCATTCCTCAAATCAATTAGCTTATCTAGTCTATCATGACTGTAGGTTGATAGCATTTCTGGATTAAGAGGCCTTATCACTCAGTAAATTAAGGCCGGCAACGTAATTGTGGAAAAGAGGTGACAAGACTGACAAATTTTAAAATCCCCAAAGTCCCAACTCCATAAGTAAAACAAAAATACCTGTACAGAGAGACTATAGTCACCTGGTAAGCTACTTCATACAAACAGCCATCCTTTCCAGCCAAAAAGATACGCCCATTTTCGGTGGAAGTTATGGTCAGAAGATAGGTATTATCAGTAGGGAGTGAATATAAAGGATCTGGAAGCAGTTGCATTCCACCAGACATGCTGTCGTTGAGGGCTCCAGAACCTTAAATAAATCAAGAAAAAACAAATTCATAGCTGTGGGTTTGCCTGTTTAAAAATACTATGGTTCTGTGATTAGGACTTTCTCAGAAAATCAGGAAACACTATAGTGAGACTAAAGCTTAGAGGACTAGTGAACTGCTAGGGTTTCTCTAAAAAAAAAACCACACAGAAAGTTCTGTTTATATATATCTCTCAGAAGCTTATCACTACAGTAAATTAAAATATTTTAAGACAATTATCTCAAAATCTTGACAAATCTAAACAAAAAGCTTCCTAGTTTGTCTGCCAGAGACATAACAATTGATTGAAAAAATAGTGTATTTTAGCCCCCTAACATTCTTACTCCCTGATAATTTTCCCAAATCTCTCCTTTATCTTCTTCTGCCTACATATTTCATGAGTAAAAATATACAACACTGGGCTCTAGTCTTCTATGGTTCTGAATCAAATGCCAAAGAGTTCCGCGTTTGCCACTAAGGGTATTCCCGCACAGTATTCTGCTCCAAGTGTGAGCAAGTCTCGCACTTTAGGTTGACAGATCTGGGCTAGTGGAGGTCCCACTAGTGCTCTAAAAAGAGCTGTATAGACAGATCTTTGAAGTTGTGGCTCAGGCTGGAGATCAAGTTGAAGTCCATCCCCTGCCTTAGGCTTCAGAGTTCAAGCCTAGCTCAGACTACAACTTCAAAGTGCTTGTCTATACAGCTGTTTTTTGGAGTGCTTGTGTAAGCCCCACTAACTTGAGTCTGTCTACTGATCTAGAAGGCTTGCTCCTGGTTGCTCCAAAATACTGTGTAGACAGACCCTAAGAAGCATAAAAAACTTCTGTAGTTCACCTGCAGCAACTTCCTCAACATAACTCTTAACAGTCAGAACATCTTCAAAAAGAAGTAAAGGGTGGGTGACAAAGTGGGATTCTTCCCTGAATTTCTGAGCTCTTGCCCGGTATAAAATACTGTATCCTATGTCAAAAGGATGCTACAGAGTTCTTTCATCCAGGATGCAGAAAGCCATATGAACTTCAGAAGGACACCTGGTATATAGCTTTATATTTTTTTTAATTACACCATTAGTAATAAATTAATGTTGCGTGGCAGTTTACTCACAACGAAGAATATTATCCTAGAAATATAAAGGAGGAGCAAGGGGCAAGAGAGAATTACCTGCTTGCAAATTAGCATAGCTGAGTCCTAAAATGACTATATCCACAGGAGTGGCCAGAACCAGAAGGTATCGTACATGAGGCTGGAAAATACCTAACAAAAGAAAAGGAAAAGTTAGAACTAAGTTCAAGGCCAGCACAGCAGATTCTTAATAAGATTAACATCCTCCTTGCATGAAGGATGGAAATGCACAATGGTCTGAGGGTTAGTCATACTGAAAGCCTGTAAAGCTCCAGAATTAAGAAAAGTATATACCAACCAAATGTTCAGTTTTCCAATACTATAATTCATTCTAGTCCAGCTTTGATAAGTCATGAAATGCAGCACCTTAAAAATGATATTCTTATTACTAGCTGCTTCTCACCTCCAACCCTACCTCCACTCCAACTCTGAGTCCAATCTGATGTAAGCAGATGCAACCACAAGAACTGCTAAGGCTAGAAACAAATATTTCATGCCAGCTGAAAGCAAGTCAGAATTCCCAGTTTTAGTATAAAACAGATTTAAACTTAGCACTAGCTATACAATTTCTAATATGCATGATTTAAATTCTAACATGTTACTCGTGACTTGTAAATCATTCCATAATACCTCTAGTTTAGTAAAGAAAATTAAGCAGTTGTAAGAATTTTTTTTACAGAGTGTTTAGCAGCTACAGAATTCTGGTCACTGTCATGCATTTTTTATTACCTGCCTTTGGCTTCACAAGACCCACAGCAAGAATAGTTTCACTGAGACCATCAAAATAAGCAAGGTCTCCCCTGTCAACAAGTGAGAAAAAATTACATCAAAGGACAACAGAAAAGACTTTCAATAGCCAATACTTTCTAAATATATAGAATCTAAAACTTTTTAATTATTTTGTTACTATATAACAATCTGAACCTATTTCCTGCATCTTTTTCTTAGGATGGAAGCAAAACCATCAAAATGTAATTGATAGAAAAAAGTCATCATAATAGCTATGCAGTCAGTCCTCTGAAGTAGCCATTTAAATTGTTTGAGTTCAAATTTGAAATCCAAATATATTTTTAATTCTCAGTTCCTTGTCTATTCACAGTCTATTTTCTATTTATAGTATTTCCAAAGTTAGTTCAGATTTAGCTCAACAGGAGAAAGGGGCTCATCGCAGTATTCACAACCAACTTTCTTTCTGAGCAAATTAGTTAAGCAAGTTTAATTTATTGTGAAAAACAAAAGACACACCTACAATGCTGTACAGTTAGTATTATTCAACACTATATTATGGTACCAAGACCTCATGGTACATGCATTATAGAAATATTAACTAATGCTGTGTAAAGTCTTAAGTAAACTTCCTCTAGAAGCTCAATAATTCATAAGAAATTAACTGCTCTTACAGAAATAAATTATACTGTAGGGACACAAAAGGGACACAAATCCGTGCATTGAGTTGGCATCATAGGCATCTCCCTGAGCCAGCCAAAAAGACATCTCCCTGAGCCAGCCAAAAATTTATCTTCCTATTTTTACGAATCTTTAGATCATGTCAGGTATGATATTTACATTCATAATAAATTTAAATTAGAAAGTTTTGGTATATCTTCATTGTTCTAAAGCTGTATTATACACATAAAAATAGCTAATTATAGAACATGATTGCCTGCTACAAATGCCTTAATATACCATAATGCATGTTAGACCCAGTCAGCCAAGTTATCTGTATGAGCATATGAAGTCTAAGATAAAAATATTCCTGTTAAAATTTTTAACTCAAGATCAATATATAAACACACCAACAACTTTAGAAGAGCAAAGAAGCATAATGTATGCATTTTCCTTTCCTACTACCTAAAAACACCAGAACCTCAAATGATCAGGGTACTTTAAAATGTTAAGTACACGTCTGTGCTAAAATAAATCATTCCTCTTAGAACCAAAACTTAATTCATATTTAATATCATGTATACTGTACACCCTCGCTATAACAAGCCCCTGGAAAGCCAAGCCATTTGGTCATTATAGCCAGGGGTTCATTGTAAGGAAACAGCCCTGATGCAAAGGGGTGGGGAGGGAGAAGCTGCTGACACCTTGAGATCAGCAGCAGACCTGAGAACTCCTCCGGCCCTGGGGCTGGCAAGACAGACAGCTCCCCTCCCCACCCCCCGATGGAGTTTGTGGACCTGTCAGCCCCCCTGCATGCAGCCCAAGGACTGGAGGAACTGTTAGCCCCCTTGCCATAGCAGCGGGGGCTGGAAGTGTGATTCAGGTTCCAGGTTTCCTATCCCCCAAGGTTTGTTACTGCAAAGAGTGTGATAGCGAGGGTGTACTGTACTTTTAGAAATTTGTTCTCTACATACCCATCTTCATAGTTCCACATAAAAATGTCACTGTCAATGGTCAGCCATGCCCTGCTGATATCTGGAAATACTCCCATCATACAATTACACTGCATATCTGAAATACCACAGATGTAAGGAATAATGTACGCAAGCTAGCCAAGATAAAACCCCATCTGCTATTTTCAAGTTTTAAGAATATAAACAGATACTACTTAAAGAAGTTCTGTATTTGTGTGAGAAGCTGACATATTTTAACAAATGAGAAAAAATAATAGAAAAGTACCATTTAAAAAAAGCAGATACAGATTTTAAAGAGAAATGTCTTTGGTATTACCTGTGCATCTACCCAAGCCATGACCCCATCTTGCAGCTTTTACTAGCCCTGCTTTGTTTGAAGATATTGCACATCAAATACATGCTCCTTTTTTACTACAATTAATCATGAGTAATACCGATAGAAATTCCACCTGTGCACCATAAATAGACCACATGCTATGCTGTGCACAACAATAACTACCTCTGTTGATGTTTAGGCTGACTCAAATAGTGGTTTGTTCTTTCCTCTAGTATTTTGATTTATGGTACGTACAGCCCACTTGAAATACATTTAAGTCAAATCTGGCCCGCCATAGCAAATTAGTATGATACCTCTGCAAAACAGTTTTACAGAGCTGATAAAAAGAAAAAAAAGGCACCATTTTGTATCCCTAGTACTCAGATGTGTATTGAAAATGAACAATCCTTAAAAAATTATAGTGATTCTTCACTTTCAAAGCATTACAGGGCCTTTTACCACACTATGGTTTTGAAAATTCACCAACAAAATGTTGAATTCTGCCTCTGTCTAGCCAGTGATACCAGCCTCTATTTCCGCCCTTGTTAAATTTTCAAAACAAGGAACTAATATTGTCTCAGTGTTTCCTATACTTCCTATTTACCTGTCTGTATCCATGTGTTGTCTCTTTTTTCTTATACTTTGAATGTAAGCTCTTTGGGGCAGGAACTGTCTTTTTATTCTGTCTGCAAAGTGCCTAGTAGAATGGGTATCTGGTCCATGGTTAAAGCTCCCAGACACCACAGTAACATGAGTAATAAATAAAGAATTAGTAAGATGCAAGTATGTTAGAACATTCGGTTAAACAATTAAAAATATGCATCTCATGAAAGCTCAAAATTTAGCTATTCCACTTGATTTTAAAAAACATCTTTTTTTTAACCTCTAACACATGCAGATCCCTTTAACTTAAATGTACTAAGACCGTTTGACAAACATAGCCAACTGGCATTGAACATCAAAATTCCAACATATAGCTGCTGATTCTTGAAGCATCTTCACATAGATAGACCCCAGAACCACTTGGAGATGTATGGACTCCAGTGGATAGCTTATTTGTAGGATAAGACCCAATCAGGGAAAGCTGCCTGAAGGATCAGCACTAAAGTGATTATGAAATAAGAAAAATTAATTTGTAATATTATTATACACAGAAAGTAGCATGTTATTTTTATTAGGATACGTCCAAATTGCTCCACTAGCTCAGGGGGAAGTGGGACTCTGCGGATTGAACTGATCTCTGGAAGATTGGGTACTGAGAGCAAACCAGGTCCTTGGAGAGGATAATCCATATCTGACATACCAGAAACTGTGGGACTACCTGCAATTAAAAACAAAACAAAACACTTAATAAGTTTCATATGAAAAGCAAGTTGTCAGCCAAAAAATAATGCCTAATGGGTACTTTTTTTCAATTGTCCTTAATATATGCCCCCATCCCAATATTTGAATTAGCACGCACTCATCTCTGTTATATCTGAATTAGACTAGTTTATATTAGTCTCTTAATGGATTATCTCAGATAAATGGTCAAACTACAAAGCCTTCAAAACCACAGGGAAGAACTAAACTAATATTTTAGGCCCTGAACCTTCACTGACTTATGCACATGCTTAATTTTAAGCAAGCAAGTAGTATTGAACATGAGTGGGCATGTGTATAAATATTTGTAGGATCAGGATTTTACACTATAAATCTAAATTCTAAATGAGATATGAGCAAAAGCAAAATTTACAACAAACAAAAAATGCACAAATAATACAAGTACAGAAAGAGTAACAGCTCACTCAAAATATTTATGAACTGTTTTTAAAAACAAGAGAGACTTTCACAATTTCAGGAGTATTTGTTTAAAGCCATTATTTGAATATAAATTTTAAATAAAGAAAACAAAACATTCAATGCCCATAAAATTGCTGATATCAGATTTTGAGAGCCTAATATATATATACTCATGGCACCTTCCCTCCCAAAGGCTCTTGCAACTTTTCATGAACTACACTGGTATAATAAATGTGAAATGCAGTCTCCTCTGTTTATTATAAACTCTAAAGCTTGTATTTGAGATATTTTTCTTTTACCCACAAATGGAAGTTATGCTGAACTCAAGGAGTCTCTTTTGTGGGGAGAGTCTTTTATCAAACCAATAAAAGTGACTAACTATAAAGCTTCTTGAATATATCTTCCCTTCCCTTTGGTTACACTTTTGACAGCTCACTGACTTCTGAGACTTCTTTATTTTAGCATTGATTAAGATTTTAGAATTAATTTAGCATTTATTTCTTATTCTGTATTAGTGAAATAAGTTCTAAAACTATCCTCTTTATTTGGGGGAACAAAATCAACAAGCTATGTAGTCTGTCCATGCACAAAAAGTTACAATTGCCCTCATTAGATGCATTTAAGCATCAATCTTTTTTCTATTGGAATCAACCCTAATGCCATTGCTCGCCATAGGATCATTTAACTTCAGCAACTTTTACATATAAACTAGATGCTGCCCTCTGAAACTGTAGAAACATATCAAAGATGACGGAACTAAAGCACGTAAGGAAATGAGGCAAATTCTCAACATACATGACAGATGAGCAATAAACAAGGTAACTTTAAGGCAAAACTATAGGAATTATGTGGCAACTCGTTAGTATCAGTGTTATCCGTAGCTCTCTGTAGACACTGAAGCAGCTTATAGGTCAGGATATGTCTAGAATAAAATAAAACATCTGCTACTAGCTTGGGTCAGCTGACTTGGGTTCACTGGGTTTGGGGCTCTGAAACTGGAAACATAGTTGAAGGCTGGATTGTCCGGGAGACCAGAAAGTGGCCCGCCAAAGGCTGCCATCAGGCCTGCCGGATGCAGCAGCAGCAGCAGCTCCCCTGCTCCAGCTAGAGTCTAACAGCAGTCTCTCCCTTCCAGTGAGAGCAGCCCCTTCCCTCCACTCCAGCCCCATGGACCACCCTGCACTGCATCAGCCAGGACTCAGGAGAAGAGTAGGTGTGAGAGATCAGCCACTTCTGACTGAGAGGGTATGCTGGTGCTGATGCATGTTGTGCAGTGGTGTAACTCCCCCCGCCTTGGGAGGCTAACTCTTCCACCAAGGCCCGCCCCTCAACCCCTCACATGCCAGCCAAGCTCAGCTTAAACAAAAGCTAATCCAGTCCCCCTTCAGTCTGCACCCTGCAGTAGCCCCAAACCAGCTGGGAGACTGCAGTATGGCAGCTGCCTGCGACAGCCAGGCTGGGGAAAGCAGCCTCCCCTCTTGGTCTAGGCTGGATACTGGGAGAAGGGGCCATGTGAACCAGTGCTACTAGTTCCCTCCTACTCTCTCTCTCTCCTGTTTACACACCAGCTCATTTGGGTACCAAGCTGGCAGCCATCCCAGGGCAAAGAGAGGAAGTAACTTTCTCAAGCTGAGCCCCCACAGGCAGGAGGAACATGGTTGGAAGTGGATTCCCATCCCTCGCCCAGCAGCCAAGGAGAACAGCCAAATGGGCAGTGGGGCACAGCAGGAGGACAAAGCCATCCCCCTACAACCCTGTAAGCCGGGCAGGGAGTGGAAAAATCACAGGGCCATGGACAAGGGGGAAGATGTCATGTGCCCAGTTATGTGTCCTCCCGCTGCCCCATCTCATCCTGCCAGCACCGGCCAACAAAAATAAAAGTTGGCCCCTGTACACACACTCCCTGCGTCAATACTGGGCGAGTCAGCTGGGCACAGCAGCACTCCCACCTCATCCGAAATGTGCTCACCAGCCCAAATAAGAAAGAAATTGCACAGTAGCTCTTCACACTAAAAGGCTGGACTCCCCACGTGTAGATGGTCAGGCTCGGGCTCTGACAACACTCGGCGGGGGGGGGGGGGGGGAAGGTCCCAGAACCCAGCCCCACCACAGTGTCGTGGGGCTGCAGTGTAGACAAATCCGGAGTGGAACCTGGACTTCGGAGGGCATTTTCACCACCTTGCGGGAGGGCTGCGGACCCCAGCGATGCCAGCGCCCATGTGGGATGTGACTGCCCGGGGGGCAGCGGCAGGGAGGGAGCAGCAGAAGCAAGAGGCGGGGGGGCTCCATCAGCGGAGCGGCCGCCCCTACCGGGATGATGGGGTGGGGGCAGCGGCTGGGTCCCCACCAGGAACCGAGAGGGCTGAGCCGACTCAGCTGGGCGGGATCCCGAGCCTGAGGGGAGGGGAAGCGGCGAGCGAGCCGGTGGGGATCCTCACCGGGCGCCGGCACCGCCAGCAGCTCGGACAGGTCCGGGTAGCAGCGATCCTCCTGGATCTGCCGGTCAATAATGCGGCCCGCGTTCTCCAGCGCCTCCTGCATGGCCGGGGCGGCCGGGCTCATGGCCACGGGCATAGCGGCCGCCGGGGGAGCAGCACGAGACCGCGCCAAACCCCAGCAGCCCCTGCGCCTGAACCCAGCGGCTGACGCACTTCCGCCCCACGGCCGGTCACTTCCGCCCCACGGCCGGTCACTTCCGCCCGACCCTGGGCGCCGCGCCGCGGGAAGGGTTAAGTTTCAACCGGCGGCGACTCCAGGAGCGGCTGCGCGATGGACCCGCAGGGGGCCGTTGGAGCGGGGCCGCTAACGGCCGAGGCGTCTCGTGAGTGGCGGGAAGGCGGGCAGCGCGCGGCCCGTGCCCGCTCGTGGGGCGAGGCGCCGGCTGCTGAGGGGACGGAAGGGAGGAGCTCAGCTGCTCCTGCGGGGGCCGGCCTTAGCGAGCCAGCCGGCGCCGTGTTTGTCTAAGGGGCCCCGGCGCGGCGGCCACTGACCACGACTGTTGGGGGGCGGTTTCCTCCCAGCCTGCCCATGAGCCAGGCTCCGCACCCCTCCCTGCAGGCAGGGCCGAGCGGTGGCAGTCTGTACCTCGGTCCATAAAGCACGAGGCTGGGTTTTTAGGACCATGATGTGGGCCAGGATCTCTCCCCGTTAGATCCTTTGCATCGCTGGCAGCACCTTGATAGGAATTCTGCTGTGCTGGCTGCTCTGCAGATCCGCAGTAAGAGAGCTGCTGAGCCAAAGGGCATAAGAAAGGAAATCCCATCCCTTGTGTTGTACCTGAATAAACTGAAGTGCAGAGAAATTAAGACTTGCCTAAAGTCATACTCTTTATGGGCTAGTCTAAGCTCCATGGGCCACTCTTTACTGATGGCAGCAAATTCACCACTGTTGATTGACCTTCCTGTTATAGACTGATCGCCTCTGAAGACTCACTCAGTCCACCAGAAAGTCAGTTGCTGAAAACCATCCTGGCAACTGGAGTAACACTGAGTCAAAGGGAGGCCCCTCTCTTCAACTCAGTGCAGTTATAAGTGACTTGCATATCTCCCTTCCGGTGCCGCTGATAACAGCATGCAGTGTACACCTGCCCTATGACAGAGCTAGGGCTTGAACCCAGATCTCCCGATTCACACGTTAATTCCATACCTTCAAGACTATCCTCTTAACTAGAGGGAGATAAATGGGGGAAAAGTTAACAAATGCCTGTGAAACCAGATGAAGTATAAATCAATCAATTAAAGATGTTAGTAATGAAAGGCTAAGATTTTTAAACAAGGAAACAAAAAACGGGTGGAATCAGAAATTAATGAACAAAAATTGGTGTGTTGGAAATTAGCTTTAATTGGTGGGCAAAATGATGATGGCTATTCCCATCATTTGATTTTGGGGTCCTCAAAAGAGACTTTGTTGCAGAGGGTGGGTGTGGGGAGAAGATGGCTTCAAAGATACTGGCTTACTGAACTCTCCCCCTACCATCTTCTGTAGCCCTGGGACTCTGCATAACAATATTGTGGCTTCGTCGTCCTGATTTTAGAGATGTCATGAGAAGACATTGCCAGAGAGAGGGACTCAGATGGCATTGCCACAACTGGGATGTGAGACTTTGTCTCTCCCAGCTCCTTGTGTCCTTTTCCTTTTTTACCTTATTCCTTCTATCTAACAAGAGTCTCTCTTTGCCAGCCAAGACTATATTTTGGAACATCACTGTAGGCCTCTAACCAGAAAGGCAGCTAAAAACAATACCCTAAACTAGGAATGTCAAACATGTGGCCCATTACTGTGCTCCGTGGGCTACACTCTTTCCCTAAGAGAGAGAGAGAGGTCTCACATACTCAGCACTCTGCAATGCTGCGAGAGTGTCAGGTCTCACAACATCACAGAGCCCTGAGTATGAGAGACTGCTCCGTGAGACCATGATCTCTCTTTCTCTCTGTTAGGGAGAGAGTGTGGTCTCGCGTAGCGCAGTTTTGCATACACAGCACTCCACGATGTCACGAGAGTGCCATAATACTTCGATTTATGGTATGTATGGCCCACTTGAAGTACATTTAAGTCAAATCTGGCCCGGCGTAGCAAATGAGTTTGATAAGCCTTCCCTAAGCAGTATGATGGTGTTACAAGTTGGCCAGGTCTTGGAGTGACTGGTAATACCATGTGCTTTGCCTCAGTGCTGAGGTTGCAAGAGAAAGTCAATATGAGGGACAAGCTACATTTTATATTTTTCTGTTATTTTTTTTCTTTGTTCTTCTATTTTTCTTCTTTTATCTTGTGGGAAATGGTATGAAACTTCAGCAGCAGCAGCAGCAGCAGCAACAGTTGCTCCAGCCCATTTCAAGTAACTTTTCTTTTCCCTTAAAAGGACAGTTATCTTTAATACCATTGAAGAGACTGTCAAACAGAGTTTTGCAGCTAAAGGGAAAGGGAGCAAGGAATGTAATTAAAATGAAAGCCTTACTTAATACTTTACATTTCAAGTGCTTTAACTGTTCCTTCTTTTTTGGTATCTTACTAAAAGATTAAAATGATTTTTAATGTTGTTTGCCGTGGTACTAAGGAGATGTAGTTCTCTGTATGCACAGAGTTTTCTCTAGCCTCTTTGTTTCCTTGTAGATGTAGAGCAAATGGAAGGATCTGATCCGGAGCTGGCAGCCATAATGGGCTTCTCGGGCTTTGGTAAGTCCAGGACTTCTGGGGAGTGCAAAGGAAGCACTGTTTGTGTGCTGAGGGGCTGCACCTTGTGCGCTGAGGAAGTACTGGTTGGGGGTAGTGAAGATAGTCTTAGGTAGGAGTGTGAGTCTGTCTGTGGATTGGTGCAGCATTATCCACAGCAGAAAAGACTTGGGTACCTGTTGGTGTAATATGTACTTGTTAAGGGTGTTGCGGTTCAGGTGAAGCTGAAAGTTGTTTGTTCTTTCCCCGGTTTTATATTATGAGCTATGATTTAGAACACAGTAAAATGCTCTTAAGTTGGTTGTATTACAGTATTTGTGGATTTAACTTTTTTGACAATGCACTTGGAAATACACTGTAAAAATTATGGTCTTATACCCCATCCAATTCACAGCAATCATAGTATTTTTATAAACTGTGAGTGTATAGTGGGGGAGAGGAAGTAGAATTTCAAAAGCACAAAGGGCAGTGAGTTGCCCAATTCCCATTTGTGCAGTACCTTAGTGGGAAATTTTTAATCTGAAACTTGAATTGGAGAGCATCTGAGTTATCTTTTCTCTTACTCATTTTAATCTTGTGTAGTTCATGTTACTTGGAAAAATTGGGTCTTAATAAAAGTTTTTTTCCTTGTTTTTTAGGAAAGAAAGCTCGAACGTTTGACTTGGAAGCAATGTTTGAACAAACTCGAAGAACCGCAGTGGAAAGAAGTAGAAAGATACTGGGTAAGATAGGAGAATCTCCTGTGCTTGTGTTTTTTGACGAAAGGCTAAAACACAAAAATCTAATCTAAAACATATTTTTAACACTTGCTTTGTCTACATGTGGGTGGTAAATCATGCTAGAAACATGTTTTAAAATATGTCTTTTATCCTAGTGTAAACAGTGCTGTAGTGGTGATGGATCATGCTGGGAGGCATACCGGGATTTTTGCTGCATGGGAAGTGCCATTTTGCTCTCAAAATGAGGCATCCTCTGTATAGTATTTGGTGCATGCAAGGTCAAATTACACTGAAGACCTTGTTTGGTAGAGCACAATGGCATCTTTTGCACATTGTGTGTGCTTGCAGGGGTGTTCCTGTAGCTGCCTGTTCAGGACTGTACCACTGAGTATAGACAAGTCCTAAATGGCTTGAGATCTGCTAACTTGAGAGATGCCTCTCTGCCCAGGCCTTACTTTTATGGTTCAGATAAGTATAGTTGGTGGAGCTAAGTCTCTGTTACTATAAACACAAGGAAGCTGCTCCAAGTCATTCTGGATGGAATTGCAACTTGGAATTTGCTTCCTGCACCCACTGGTCAGAAATAACCAGAATTTATTAACCTTTCAGGTACAGAGCAAGGCCTTTGTAATTACTGATCCATTCAAGGAGATAATCGGTTGTGAGTGCAGGATTTGGTTATCATGGTCCTGGTGCTGCACTGAGAGCCATGTGACCAGACTCCTGTGCAAATGCCCATTGACTTTGAGGCTCTGAGCGTTTGTAGAAGTTTGCCTGCCCTGTTTTTAGTTCAGGTTGGGGCTGAAGTCTGGTGTAAATTATGTATTTATTGGTTGGTGTGAGGCATAAAAGTCAGAATTGGTTACAAAGAAATAAAAGGTAAAAACATTAATGAATACCTAACTTAACAAACTAAGACCTTGTCTACATTAGAAAATTTTGTCGATGCAAGTTATAGTGGTGATCAAAAAGCACTATAATTACTGTAAGCGCTTGTGCCCATAGACACAACACTCACTGTGTCACTGAAGTGCATCTGCACTTGATGTTCCAGCATTAACATTAGAGCAGTGCACTGGGCAGCTATCCGACTGTGCAGCTTGCCACTTTGTGGCACTAGTTGTGGGATGGGGTTTGGGTTGCAGTTCATTATTGGTGCAGGCTTTGCATCCCATAATGCACTGATTTCCATCTTGTTATTCCATGGGTTTCTGACTGCTTTTCGTGGCATTTTTCAACAGTCCCCATTTCCTGAGTGCCTGCCCTCACTAGCTGAAAGGATTGATCCTGCTGTGCTCCTCATTGTTGCTCTCGGTGTTCTGAACACATTGTGGCTCATTGTGCATTATATTATGACTACCCAATTGGAACTGGAATCTGAGGAGCTGATCTGTTGTGTGCCATGCAAACAAACAGCATTGGGTTTCTGTTTGCGTTCACAGAGCATCTGAACACAATGAGCCACCACTTTTGAGAGCATGAGATAAATACTGAATATTGGAATCACGTTATTATGGTTTGGGATGATGAGCAATGGCAGAAGAACTTTTGAATGCATAAAGCCACCTTCATGGAACTCTGTGTGAAGCTTGCCTCTGCCCTGTGGCGTAAAGACACCAGAATGAGAGCTGTCCTCTTGGTGGAGAAGTGCATGGCGATCGCTGCATGGAAGCTGGCAACTCTAGACTGTTATTAGATGATCGCTAATTGTTTTGCACTAGTGGAGTTCACCATTGGCCTCGTTTTTGCAAGTGTAAAAGCCATTAATCACATCCTGATACAAAGGACTGTGACTCTGGGTAACGTTTGTGAAACTGTGGGTGGCTTTGCAATGAGGTATTCCCTAACTGTGGCTGGGAGATAGATGGCAAGCATATCTCAATTTTGGTCCTGGACCATCGGGTTGCTTCTCTGTGGTGCTGCAGATGCTTGTGGATTATTGTGGTTATTTCACCAACATCAAAGTGGATTGGTCTGGGCGGGTGTGTGATGCATGCACTTCAGGAACACTAGCCTTTACAGAAAGCTGCAATCAGGGACTTTCTTTCCCGACCATAAGATTCCAGTGGGGGGTGTTGAAATGCCTAAAGCAATCCTGGGAGAGTCAGCCTGCCCTTTAATGCCATGACTCATGAAGCCTTATGTGAGCAACCTAGATAGTTCTAAGGAGGGTTTCAGTTACAGGCTGAGCAGCTGCCAAATGATCATTGAATATGTGTCTGGTAGATTAAAGACTCGCTGGAGTTGATTTTATGGTAGGCTAGATATCTGTGGACAATATTCCCATGGTTATAGTTGCCTGCTGTGAGCTCCATAATTCATGTGAAACTATGGGTGAAAAGTTTGCCCCCAACTGGAACACAGAGGTGGGTTGTGTTGCGGGTGTCTGTGTTGCCTACCTGTTGCAAGGTCTGTTAGAGGGACACAACAAGGAGTCATTCAGATTGGGTGGGTCTTGAGATACTCTTTTGACAATGAATCCCTATAAAGAGTCTGTCAACATCAGTGGGTCATGCTGACTGCTATCTAGCTTGCTCTGTGTGTTAATGGGAGATGCAGTCAGCATGTACAAGGGACAAATAAAGAATGCTTATTTTTCAAACAGTATGTCTTTATTAAATAACTATGAATGGCAACAAACATAAAAACAGGATTGGAGGGGAGAAAGTGGTGAGGGGCAGTGTGAGCTAATAGGATTGGTGTAAGCGTAGCTATTGTACTGGTAGCTGTCTGAAGGGGTGGAATGAAGGAGATACCTGAGACCTGCTGGAACTTTGGTAGGAGTGGAGTCTATGGAGGGCATAGATAGCAGTTCTGTAGTGGCTAGGGGAGAGGGGGGAAGAGAGTGTGAGCATGCATGATTTCATTCTGCATCCTGTTCAGCAAGTTTAGCAGCTCCATTTGCTCCTCCATGGCTTTCATCATGTGCTCATGACCTGCCATCAGTCACTCCTGGACTTCCTGGATTTCCTTTCTGTCCTGATGATGGATGTGTTTCCATGCTTTTTTTGTTCCTTTCAGAGGAGTGGAGGAGTTCTTGGAGCATCTCCACTTTGATTCTCCATGGTTTTTTTTAATCAGCTGCAGCTATTTGGTGGATATTGGATGTTTGACCATTCAGGCCATGTCTGTAGAAGCACAATAAACAATGAATAGTAGCCTTATTGTGAGTGTAATAACGGTATTGAAAAATTAACATTAAATACGTCTGTCTCTCACTGCTGCTGGCAAGTATACCTGTCCACGGTAAAGCAGGCATGGTGAGTTTTTCCCCGGGAGTTGGAGGGGGCCATAGACCTGGGGAAGAAGTTATGAGTGGAAGGTTGTTTGGGATCTCCATGCACATCTAGAGGGACAAAATTGTAAATTGTGCCACTATTTTTCACAGGCAGAGGGCCATAGAAGCCAATATCTCATGCCTCAGAGTTAGCAAAGATGCTGGGGTGCATCTGCTCCATGCGAGCAGCCTCGAACTGGATCCCTATGCTGTTCGCCTCTGTGCCACTTTGGTCTCTGCACCAGTGGTTTCTGATTGGGATAGCAAAGTCTCCTTCAATGGCAGAACGAACAAGTCTCCTTTGCCCAGGAACCTTCAACAGCAGATTTGGGAGTACCTCCTGGAAAGTTTTTGTTTGTCATTGAGATCTCTCAGGAGGATTCCTGTTACTCTTGGCATGCATTAACATGCTTTGCTGCTGCAGCACTGTCTAGCTCAGTGGTCGGCAAACTTTTTAGTCAACTGAGCCAAATATCAACAAAACAGTGATTGAAATTTCTTTTGAGTGCCAAATTTTTTAAACTTAAAATATATAGGAAGGTACATTGTTATTAACTTAATAAGGGTATTCGTAACCATCTCCTTTCACTCCACAAATCAATCAATCAATCTCTCTCTGGCTGGCATCTCTCTGTCTCTCTCTCTCTCTCTCTGGCTGGCATCTCTCTGTCTCTGTCTCTGTCTCTCTCTCTGGCTGGCATCTCTCTGTCTCTCTCTGTCTCTCTCTCTCTCTCTCTGGCTGGCATCTCTCTGTCTCTCTCTCTCTCTCTCCCTCTCTCTGGCTGGCATCTCTCTGTCTCTCTCTCTCTCTCTGGCTGGCATCTCTCTCTCTCTCTCTCTCTCTCGCTGGCTGGCTGTCTGGCTCCGGAAAGCCACATCCCAGCCCCGCACCCTCAGCCTAGCCGCCTGCTCGGAGGCGGCCCCGGCAACGAGGCACACGGTGGACGCAGCCACCCCCCTGCCCCAGCCGCACGCAGACCCTGCCTGTCCCACCCTGGGGGCGGGGACGGCCAGCCCCCAGGCCGGCTCTGCCGCGGCTTTACCGGGGCCCTCCACCCCTCTCCAGGCGGCAGCCAGTGTCCTCGTCCCCCCCACCCACTCTCCTCGTCGTCCCCCCCCCCCCAGGCCTCCCTCCAGCCCCCTTACCTGCCCGGAGGCTCGCAGCTGCGGGGATGGCCGGCAGAGCTGCTTCTCTGCCAGGCCGCTCCCACCCTGAGCACGCTCTGTCTGCGCATGCTCAGGGCGGGAGATTTGATTCTCCCCAGCAGCAGTCTGTATTTAAAGGGACCACGGCTCGCACCAGCAAGAGCCAAATTCAAGGGGCTAAAGAGCCGCTTGTGGCTCGCGAGCCGCGGTTTGCCGACCACTGGTCTAGCTGAAGAGGGGAATGGGAAGCATATGCAAACACATATGCATTTCTATCCCTTCAACTGCTTCCATAACTCTGAAAACCAAAGGACAATTTTCCCTCACATAAACAAGCAGCAGCTAATTAAAAGAAACCACTTATTTGAACACCCCTGTCCTGCATCTGGTTCACCATAGCTGAAGGGCTGGGACTGATGGCAACCTTCTGGGGTTGAGAAGAGCTCCTGATTACTCACCTCTGGATCATCCTCCAACTCCTCCTCCAAGAGGACAGCTTATACTTGGGTGTCTTGGGGATGAAGGTAGGGTCACTGCTGAGGATGACTTCCAGCTCCTTACAAAAGCAGCAACACTTTGGCTCTGCACCAAAGTGACAGTTTGCCTCCCTGGCCTTCTGGTATCTCTGCCACAGATCCTTGATTTTCACTTGGCACTGCATTTTGTCTCTTTCATAGCCTTTCTCCATCATAACTCAAGAAATTTGGCAATAGGTATTATAGTTCCTACTGCTAGAATGGAGCTGGGATTGCATGGCTGACTGCCCAAATGCCAGTCAGGTCCAGCAGCTCTGTTGTGTTCTAAGTCGGAGAGTGTTTGGTGCATGGAGCATGTGATGTGAGCTCTTCATGCCAGCCAAGCAGGAAGTAGAATTTCAAAAGTTCCCAGGACTTTAAAGGGGGAGTGGTGGGTGGCTGCAGGGCAGCTCAGTTCAAGCTGACGGCCAGAGCAGTGAAATGAGCATTGTGGGACACTTCTGGGAGGCCGTTTCCTCTGACAGTCAAGAAAGGGTCACACAAAAACTAGATAATTTTTTTTTGATAAAACCTCTATGCCTCTTGTCAAGGCAGTTTTATTTTGTTGAAAAAAAGGGGGGGCAGTAGCATCAGCAGGGGCTTATTTCAATATGTACCCCAAGAGTGTTTGTCGATGAAAGCTGACTTTGGTCGAAAAGCTTTCTAATGTAGACAGGGTGTATAAAAATGATATATTAAAAAAACATTAAAAATTGGATTTTTAAATTTAAATCAGATTTTTTAATTTTTTAAAAACCATAAAATACTAAATTTCTCTTTTAAAAATAAGTGTTACAATTAACTCATCACAAAATGCTAAATGTACATTTACAGTTTCAAAAAATGAATTGGATGAATGAATTGAGGTGGGTGTAGGAACATTTTAAAAGAGGAAGTATTTTTATCTCTTGAACTGTCCCTTGCATTCCATCTAAAAGACAGCATCAAGACAGCCTGCACCTGGTTGGGGGGCCAACGACAATCCACCCTGTGGTGAGAACCATCGAAGGTTATGTACACGCTACAGACTTGTTCTGCAATAAAGTTGTTGTGGGACAAGCAAGTGTTATAACTATAACGCTTTCCCCCTGACCCTGCCAGCAGGTAGAGGATCTTGGGGAGCAGCTGCCAAGCACACACACACACGCTAGTGAGGTTTGAATTAATAAGTGTTTTTATTGGGGGTGAACAAGGGTAAATGGAATGGGGCAGTGAGGTGTATAGGGGGTACTGGGAGATGGGCCTCTCTATTGAACAGTATAGTGTCACAGTGGTGGAATCAATGTAAACCAGTGTAAATTAATATGCCAATGTAAATTAATATAAACCAATATAGCTTAATATAAACCAATGTAGCTTAATATAAACCAATGTAAATTAATATAAACCAATGGGGTTTTTTACAAGCATAAACATACAAGGCAACTGTATCAATGAGAGAGTGAGGTTAAGGGAAATGGCCAGGGAGTATGGGCAGGCAGTAGCAGAGAGTTAAGGAAAGAAAACACATCAGCAGAGGCTGCAGTAAGCCTTGAAGCCCTGCAGGGGGAGACCTGGAGTAGTCAGTCTGCAGGCCAGGTGTGGAGGCACTGAAGACGGGCTGGAGCGTGCTTGGAGCAGAGGTGAGCAGGGGAACAGACCAGGGAAGCACACTCAGAAGGTGGGGTGAGTAATCAGTGGCAGGGGAAGAGGGAAGAGTACAGCTGCAAGGGATGCAGCAAGAGGCAGTCTGTAAGAGTGTACCTAGAGGCTGGATTAAGGAGCAGAGGTGGGGGTGGGGTGAGTAATTAGTGGCAGAGGAAGAGGGAAGAGTACAGCTGCAAGGGATTCAGCAAGAGGCACTGAAGCCCTGCAGGGCGAGGCTCAGAGAAGTCTTCAGGAGCCTGCAAGCTAAACACAGAGGAATCAAAGAAGAAAGGCAGCAAGGGGCTTTGGAAGTTTAGGGAGAAGGGGAAACAGCAGCAGAGGACTTGGGGTGTTCGGGAGAGATGAAGACACAGAGGCACTTATTTAACAACTTAACAGCAGCTATACAACTTATGCTAATAATGAACAACAGAAAGGAAAAACAAAAAGGAGAGGAGTAATACAGTAAAACAATTATCTTTAACCTAGCTTAACTATGGCCACACAATATAACAGGTAATGGCAAACAAGTATCCCACTTAACTACCACTAAACACAGACACAAAATGCAATTCTAACAGGACTACAACTTATACAAGCTAATAAAATACAACTTAACAAAACTAAGCCTAAACCAACTAATAAGACTAAACCTAATGGCACACCTTATACTATACTGGCCCTATTGACCAGGGGGAGCAGTCCCAGGGGCAGAGTGGTGTGAGCCCAGGATACAGCTTCTGAGGGGGTTAGGGGATGGTGGCTGCAGCAGTGGAAACAGCTGAAAGCAGGGAGCCCCAGGACAGAGCATACAGAGGCAGAGCTTAGCAGCGGCACAGGCTTTTCTTTAAGCAGCAAGGGAACTGCCGAGTAGGAGGGGGTCTCTGTTACAGACCCCGAGGTAAATTGAGAGAGAGTTTGAGAGGGGGGAATCTTACCAATCCCCAGGAGAGCAGCAAGGACAGAAACTGAAGCAGCAGCAGCATAGATGAGTGCAGAGAGGACTCGGTTTTCGTAGTTTGTAGCTCGTGGTTCAGGAGAAGATTCGTTGTTTGTGGGAGGGGGGTTTTAAAATGGGGGTACGCTCAATTACATAGCCGGGAGCGGAGAAAGGCCAGGAGGCAGTGCAGG
>ML685863.1:3111751-3135939 GCA_007922175.1 Pelusios castaneus | reverse complement strand
AGCACGGGCGGCTTCAGCCCTGCTGCCTGCCGCGCAGGCTGGGGGCTCCCACTTGGGAGCCACCAGCCCAGGTGGTCAGTCCCTAGGAGCCACCAGGTTTCCTGGTGGCTCTTGCAGCAACGAAGCTCCGGTGGCAGGCACTCCGCTACTTGTCAATTTCAAGTATGACAGCTCTGGTGTCCCAGAGTGGCCTTGATTGGCACTCTGGGACATTTCCAGAGGCTGTCGATTGCGAAAAGAGCGTACACACTGGCTCTACCACTGAAAAGCTGTTCCGTGGTAAGCCTAACCATGCTTGTTTATGTGGTTTACCTGGTGTGCGGCAAGAGGGCTGTTGCCGCCTAACAAGGAACATTGTAGTGTGTACGTTCTCAGCCTTATTGCGCAGTAAAGCTCCTTACTGCGTGATAAGGCTGTAGTGTGTACAAGGCCTAAGACTGTAAGGCCACTGAAAGCGTTAAGGTTAGCTTAGAATGTGATTAGCAAATCAGATCAGATCTGATTTATGTTATTATGGCTTATAATCACTTAAACAAGTTTATCAAGTATAGAAAATTTTTGTTTGTTTTACCTAAAGCAGTACATAGGGTTTGAAGGTGTAGAGATCTTATTTAGAGTGACAGAGCTGGTACATGTCAATTTCTTTGATAAACTGATTAACTAATGAGCTAGCAGAGTCCAATGGGAAGCACTGAACTCTGTAAGATGGCAGTTCCTAGCATTCCATCTGGGACTGGGGATGTTGGCTGGACGGTAGGAGGTGAGGGGTGTCAGACCATTGCATAATTCCATGAGTGGCTGGCCAGAAGCACTCATTCACTAGATCAGGGACCTCTTGATTGCAGGATGCTTTATGTGGGCTGACCCAGAAGTGAGGCTTCACACAGTGAGGCAAGTGCAAGATGGGTCCCAGGAGTTGAGGGAAGGGTTTGGGGTGATATAGTACAGGGCTCGACAGAACCCAGGCACCAGGTCGCTGTGGCAACTGGGGTTTGTAGCCTGGCTCCTCGCTCTGCTGCAGAAATGCAGTGAAGGAGCAACCATCTGGTGACCAATAAAACTGCTGGTGCCTGGCTGGGATCCAATTTTGTCAAGCCCTGTTATGGTGATATACCAGTCCAGAGTGCAGAAGGGAACATACATCACCATACCCCACCTCACCCCAAAAAAAGTCATGCAAGTGAATTCCTCCTATCATCTGAATTTGCAGTTCAGAGCACAAGGAGTTGGGGGTACAGGCATAAAAGCCCCTAACAAGAAGGAACTTGGGATTTTTATGCTGATAGAAATCTGGAGGGCAAGAAATACGAGGCATAAGTAAGAGATTTAGTATTTAGCTTGGTTTAGCCCTAAAGCTTGCTTATTATAGAAGCTTCTATTACTTTGAAAACTTAAAACAGTAACTCATTTTTGTTCGTATGTTAACCTGTTTTAGCTTTGTAAATAACTTTTACCACTTTTGCCTATTAATAGTTCTGTGTATAGTTTATTATAGGGTTGGATACAAGCATTGTTTTCGGTGTGAGATCTAAGGTGCAATTTGTGGTGCTGAAGCTTATGCCAGTGCAACAGGCCTTATTGAACATTTATAAATGCATAGCTGGAAGCCAGGCCAATTCACTTGTGTATTGGTATAGATCAAAGTGATCGTTGAATGTGTTTAAATTTCATGAAAACAAATAAGATGGTACATGCATTGTTTTCATTTATTTGTATCCTGTTATAATGTAATAAACATTTACATTGTATATACCCATATAGCTAAATACACATCAAATGAGAAAGAAGCCTCATGTAATGCAAATGAAGAACTTTAACAGGGAGTACTAATTTTTATGCATTTGAAGGCAAGTGGTCATAATGTGTGATGATCAGACTCTGAATGTACTCCTCTCTCTGCCAGTCAGAGAAAGAACCCGTGTGGGTAATTCTCCTTCAGTTTTTTCCTGTGAGAAGGCGGTATAAATGGACACAAAGGAAACATTCTTCATCTCTGCACTATTTTGTTTCTAATAGGGGAGAATAACTAAATGACAAGATCCAAAGGGGTAGGCCTGTTAATCTAGTTCAGCAAAACAAACAAGGAGTCCTGTGGCACTTTTAAAGACTAACACATTTATTTATCGCATGAGCTTTTGTGGGAGAAAATCCCTTTTCGTCAGATCCTTGAAGATGAGGAACTTACAGAATGGGTGGAAATTAAATGCAGGGAAGTGTAAATCATAGGATCAGGTCAGGCTATAACAGCAAATCAAATCAGTTGTTTAGATTCAAACAGTGGAGAACAGCATATAGAGGGAGGTACGGTCAAATCACCTGTTGTAATGAGAAAAAAAACTCTGAGGTCCCTAGCCCTAGGGCAGTGGTGTCAAATCTGCATATGAATTCTAATTCTGTAGTTTCTGTTTGGAGCTTTGATGCCCAAAAGTATTCTCAGTAGCTTTGAGGGACTTTTGGGAAATTGGTAGGTTACTGCATCTCTGCCACCATTTGTAATTATAGACTGTAATTTATCTGTATGTATAGTTTTACCTGCTTTTAAAATCAATAACTCATTCTTTTTTTTCTTAACCACTAAATCTTTAGTTAGTTTACTATAAAATTAGCTACCATTATTGTCTTTTGATAAGATATCTAGGATGCAAATTGATCTGATTCAGTGATTGGTCTCTTGGGACTGCATGGAACCTGAATGTTTTGGTAGTTTTATTTTTGGTTTTTGGTGTATGTGATCATTTATCATATATTCCAGCTTCCTGGATGGAAAGATACACTGAACTGGAGTGTCAAAGGAGACAGTCTGTGACTCCATTATAAGACAACTGTAGTACTTAGGGAGTTCACATTTGTTACCAACTTGCTGAAATCTAATTACGGAACATACCACCACTTGGGAAGTCTATCCTGATTTTTTTGACAGTCTGCTCTGAGGTAGACACTCAGTTGAGAGTCATTCCGGGCAGCATGATGTAGTTCTGTAAATACAGTGCAGAAAATGGATCTTTAACTACAGTGCGGGAAATGGGAGTAACTATTGAGAGCTGTAACAACTTATTCGCAGTCGGTAACATGTTTAGAATAAACTTAATGACACTTGTGTACTAGACTTGCTTCAATTTATTTAATTATACCCTGTTCCAGGAAAAATAAAAGATTTGCATCAACTAATCATATCTTTTTATAATGTTAAAAATGTTCAAATGTGAAACTGATAGATACTATGAAACATATTTATTTGGTTTGATTTAACAGTTTTATGGTTAAGCTTGCTTTTTTTCCTCAGGTTTATTTCTTTGAGTAATCTGTGTATCCAACTGACAAAAATTAAAGGAAATTGGCATTTTTTAGAATATGGCAAAGTTAACCAATCAGTTTCAGTTACAATGCTTTACTTTCTCTCATCTCTTCTTACTTCTGGAATGTGTGTCCGAAAATTAGGAATTTAGTATAACTGTCTTAAAAACAAACACCAAGTTTTGTTGTTTTATATGCTGAAAGCCATGGATATTTAACAGTTATATGTTTACTCTGTATTTAGAGGCCCGTGTAAGAGAAGAAGACAACCAGAAAGAAAAAAGCCTAAGAAGCCAACATGAAGACGTTGATTCAACAGCTTCAGGCTCAAGTGTGATGGGAGCTTGCCCCACATTAACTTGCAGGTACTAAGTTATAGTGGTAGTATTATGTCATCTTACAACTGTTCTGTCTGTACTCTTTTAAGAGGAGGGCAAGTACCACTGCACTGGTGTCCAGAAAACTGATGTCTGTTTCACTGTAACTTGCAGTTATTAATCTACACTACCTTAATAATGCCTGTCAATTTACCATAGTTTTATGCCCTGTAACTATGATGAAGGGCAGTATACTATTTTGATTGCCGTCATCTTGCTGTTAAGGCTTTATGCACTTGTTTTCATTTTTTATAAATTACATTGTGCCAGTTTTTTGTTCACTTAAAAAAAAAAAAAAAGTCAAGTAAAAGTCATGGATAGTGGGTCAAAACAATGAACAATCATAAGTAATGTCAAATCCAGGAACAATTGCTATTGCTGCCTAAAATTACATAAAACACATTTGTTTATATAGACTGAAAAACATCAAAATACATATGTAGCCTCTATAGACATGCTACATGCAATTCTAAAAAATACATTTGCCTGATAGCGTGAAACTGCAGAGCTGGAACTGATCTGCAAACATGACACAGTCAGATTGGGTCTGAATAGGGACTTAGAATGATTAACCCATTTCAAAAAGTGATAGTCGCTGTTCACATATTCCCACTTTCTAATCAACTGGTGTGAATGGGCCTCATCTACCCTAACTGAACTGACTTTGCTAACATTTGCCCTCCTTCATCCTGACCTGTGTATATATACCTCTCACCTGTAGTCTCCACTTCATGCATCTGACGAAGTGGGTTGGAGCCCACGAAAGCTTATGCCTGAAATTTGTTAGTCTTCAAGGTGCCTTATGGCGCTCATTGTTTTTGTTGTACACAGACTAACACGGCTACCCCTCTGGAATCTGATGAAGAATAGATTGACTGGGCAGGTTGGAAGGGAGTCTTTGTAAGTGGGAGAAGGCAAGAGACCCTCGTCTGAAATCTGATTTGTGCAGGTGTACTCTTGTGACTGGTGGACCTGCCATTGATTCTGTGTAAGTGCAGGTGTCAACTCATGAAGTGTGTATTGCAGGATTGGGTGCAAGGAGCAGAAGAAGAGAGGGCATGGGATTAGAATCTGACTACAGGTCAGAGTTTTTCTGTCAGATTCTCGAGTTACATATTACTTTGAAAGTTATGGTAAGGGGTTTGAACTTGATGCTGAAAGAGACGAGGAGAGAGAGTGTCGTTGTACACAGTGTTAATCTGGAAGGACAATCCATAATAGCGAGAGGCTTGTTAAGGCCCATAATTCAGTCTTTGTCCTCTCTACTGAGATTACCAGAACTGCACTAACTGTAGCTGCCTTTGTGATGCTTGTCACTAGGAACTGATCTAAGGTAATCAACTTGTTCTGCTAGCAGTCAGCTGACAACTTTCCCCCTCAGTATTTAGCCTTCATATTTTGAATACCTAGTGCCATCTACTTCACTCTGTGGTAAAATTAAGTAAGTTTCTGTGTGTGTGCGTGCACTTTTCACCACATTATTTCATCCCCCCCCCCCCCCTCTTCTCCTTTCAGCATTTTATTACAGCTCTCTATTCTTCTTCCCTCAAGCCTCTCACCTTTTAGGAGTGAAGGGAAATCAGAAGATTTTATTCCTTCCATTTCTGGGAGGACTGCAGAGCAGAATCCCCTCTTTACTCTCTTTCAAAATTTGGAAAATAGGTGTCTACAATGTACCCTGATTCTATGTAGAAGGAATTGTAAATGTGAAGCGAGCACACAGTTATGGTTATACTTTTTTTTGAGTCAGAGACCATGTCATTGATTTAGTGCATTTGAACATGTTGTCAGTGCCTGACAAATTGTAAATGTGTTGTGGGCTTCTTCAGATGTATAGAACTCTTTGACTATAATTGAAGGGAACATTGCCATACTTGTTAGTTAGGCATATCCTGACCATCTCAGACCTTGCATATATCCCTGATTGTTTTACTATTTGAGTATTCACTGGCTTCCTTGTGAGTGGATTGCTGTTCAGTGTAAAGAACAAAATTTGACAGGCTATATAAAACACTTCTGTTGTACTATTTCCTGCATGGTGTGCAGCTCTTAACTGAAAGATGTGTTTGGAGATCTCTGGGAGTTCATCTAAGAAGAGTTTAGAAATTTAGATCATTACTCAGAATCGTGTAGATAGGATCATCTTTCTTAATATCTGACCTTATGCCCAGTATGGCCGGTTCTATTCAACATCTTCATTAATGATCTTGATGGAATAGACTGCATGCTTAGTAAGTTTGTGGATGACACCAAGTTGGGGGGAATGGTAGATACTCTGGAGTGCCGGGACAGGATCCAGGGAGACTTGGACAAATTGGAACACTGGGCCGAAAGAAACCTCATGAGGTTCAACAAAGACAAGTGCAAAGTCCTGCACTTAGGACGGAAAAATCCCATGCACTGCTACAGGCTGGGGACTGATCGGCTAAGTAGCAGCGCTGTACAAAAGGACCTGGGGGTTATGGTGGACGGGAAGATGAATATGAGCCAACAGTGTGCCCTTGTTGCCAAAAAGGCCAATAGCATATTGGGCTGCATCAGTAGGAGTATTGCCAGCAGATCGATGTGATAATTCCCCTCTATTCAACACTGGTCAGGCCGCATCTGGAATAATGTGTCCAGTTTTGGGCTCCCCACTACAGAAAGGATGTGGACAAATTAGAAAGAGTCCAGCGGAGGGCAACAAAAATGATTAGGGGGCTGTGGCACATGACTTATGAGGAGAGACTGAAGGAACTAGGCTTATTTAGTCTACAGAAGAGAAGACTGAGGGGGGATTTGATAGCAACCTTCAACTACTTGAAGGGTTGCTCCAAAGAGGGGGAGCTAGGCTGTTCTCGATGGTAGCAGAGGACAGAAGAAGGAGCAATGGTTTCAAATTACAGCTGGGGAGGTCAAGGTTGGATATTAGGAAAAACTTTCTCACTAGGAGGGTGGTGAAGCATTGGAATGGGCTATCTAGGGAAGTGGTAGAATCTCCATGTTTGGAGATTTTTAAGGCCCGGTTAGACAAACCCCTGGCTGGGGTGATTTAGTGGGAGTGGTCCTGCTTTTTAGCAGGGGGTTGGACTAGATGACCTCGTAATGTCCCTTCCAACCCTATTGTTCTATGATTCTATGAATACATTTTCCATGTGTTTAATTCTTGATCTAAAAGTCTGACTGAGCTTTCCAACTACATTGAATAGTCTTGTTTGTGTTGTTAAAATATTTGTATTTATTACATTTTGCTGACTTATTTTGTACAAAACAAACCTGCTTTTAAATTATAAGCTTTCTAGGGTACAGGTGGGCTGTCTCTTCTGATATTTATTACCTAATGCAGTGGGATCTTGCATTTGTTAGGTACATCTGTTTTTTTTTTTTTTTTTAAGCACTTTATTTGTATTGGGAGTATTAATTTCACAATTAATATAATTTTTACCCCCAAAATTTAATCTATATAATTGTTTTTTTCAATTGTGTAACAACGGCTGTCAGCATTAACTGTGAAGTGGCTAACTGCTGTTGTAAAGCCAGCAGAGGGAGCACAAGAGCATTTATTTTTATTTGTGGTGCAGTTTTACTTTTCAAAAATTTCTTAATGACTCAGTGGTGCGTGTTAACACAATTCCTGTGGACTTCACTGGATAGTCTCTGTGTGAAATGGTGGTAGCATATAGTCTTTACAAGCAAGAGGCTATACTAAGATTATAGTGGAGATTTAAATATTTGGTTAGTGCATGAGCTCCTGTGGGATGTTTACGATTTAAGGGTTGTAAAGCTTCTACTGTATTTTGCATGTTCTCTGCTTTATTCCCCTTTGCTTTCTCCCTTGTGTAGTCATTTATACCTGTGCACAGTGCATCTGAAAAATTAAAATTTTCATTTGCTTCTGCTTTGCACAGGTGTAAAATAAGTGCACAGGGCACAATAAATACACTGATGAATCAGGCCCTCAAGTGATGTAATTAAGTATTGCTGTGACTGTGGACAATGAAAGCATATTAATGATTATTTAAAAAAAATTTTTTCCTCTTCTTCTGTGCAGTGATCCTATGGTTTGTTGCTTTTCCATAGATTTTTACCTACTTATCTAAGGACTTGCCTACTTCACAATGATGATATTTTCTCTCTAGGTTGTTACACCTTATCTGTCACTTATGTCTAATATTTTTGTAAACAGCTCTGAAAATTGTGGTGGACCTGTCTCTGCTTCTGCTGAAGTTAGTAGAAGTTTTGCCATTGATGTAATGAGAGCTAAGTTAAGCCCATGCTGGGTGCTTCTGAAAACCATTAAAGAAATGCTTTGTGTGACTTAAATATCAGTTTTTATAATTCTTCCATACAGAGAGGCAGCTAGCAGTGAAAGCGAAGATGGTTCAGATGAAGAATTAATTGGTCCTCCTTTGCCACCCCAAACTTTCAATCAAGGACCAGCAGAGGATACTGATGATGATGATGATGATGATGATGAATTTATTGGGCCACCACTTCCACCTGGATATAAGGATAGTGATGATGATGATGATGATAATGACATGCAGGAGGAAGATAATGTAAGTATTGGGTTTTTTTCTAAATAAGGTACTGTATAAATATTTCAATGCACTGTGCGTATCTTCATGTGTAACTAACTTCTTTTGGGCAGCTAAAATGCTGTTGCTGTTTGTAGGTACAAGGCTTTTTTTCTAATAGCTGTTTACCAAATTCATGTAATCTTTTTATCTTTTTCTTTAGTAAAAAGCCTTGAATGATTTAAACACACATAGTTGTGTCTATTCAAGAACAATCCAGCAGTACAATCCATAATGTGTATGTAATAGGTGGGGAGGAATTAACTAAGGATATGGATTTATGTTTCAGGTCTCCAAAGAGCTATCATACGTTTGATGAGAGACTTAAATGTTATAGAAAATGGTTTGCGTACAGTTTTTAAATGTGCAGTTTTGTATTGCAGAATCCTTTCCACTCAGCACTCTTTTTAAGATAGATTTTAATCTTTCCCTCCTTCACTGTCCCTCCCTTCCCCCCCCATTCATGGTATAAAATATTTTTCTTCTTTTTTTTTTTGGAGACCAATCTTCTATAATGTCATTGTTACAAAGGAATAAACTAGGATGCTATTGCAGGGAAAAATAGTTTCAAGTCTAAGTTTTTTTTCTAGATGTTTCCTTAATATAAATGTGATTAGTAACACACTAGAAACATTTAGTAACTGCAGAATCTCTTCTCTATCTATTTTAGTATTGTTTGCTTTTTGAAGCAGTGAAAATAATTCTTTCCCAGATACGGGGCACAGACCCAGGCAGTGATTTTGCCAAAAATGTTTGGGGTGGGGGGAAATACCACTGCAAATGTGTGTGATTGTTTCTTTAAATCCAAATAAATAATAGAACAGCTTGTCCCAGTCTGGAACGTTAGAGAAAACACTCTGGCTTTTGTTTTTGTTTTTAAATATTAAGAGGATAGATATTAAATGTGTTCTGCTGACAGGGGACTTATTGCTGCATAATCAATTAGGGGTTTGGTTCCCTGCTTTTCCTAATGTCATTGAACTGGAAATGTGGATTTTGTGATATTTCCAATATTCTTTGGTAGCAGCCATAACAGAAAATACTATGAAAATAGTTTCACTTCTGATGTTTTGGTTCTCTGCCTATATAAAACCTAGATGTGCAGAAACATGAGGAAAAATAAACAAACTGCCCTTTCCTCAAAACTAGGTGTTTTTTGGTGGGGGAGGAGGGAGAAGGGTTATGTGTATTAATGCTGCAAGAATTTCTGATTATCTTGAAGTTTTGATTTAAAAGTTTTGGATGATTTTAATTTTACCTGAAATTGTGTGCCTTATCCCTAGTGAACCTTGATATATAAGATCAGAACTACTGGCTGAAATTGTGTGAGAGAAGTATTGTGATAAATTTCAAAAGACTACCATTTTATCAGGTCTGGCTATGTAATGTGCTATGACTTCGGAGATAAACCCAGTACAATTCTAAGTGATTGCTTTTTAAAGTCTCAGAGTTCTTACGCAGTAGTTTAAACTTTCTTCTGGGCAATTGGATTTGTGTTGCATACAGGGCCAAAACACGTCCAGTGTTAGTTCCTTTATAAGTGGTGAAAAACTCAGTTAATTGGTATTTATGGTGTCTCAGCCTGATTTCTTTCCCTAGATTTCCAGTGGGGAACTCGAATTTATATGTAAATTCGACTCAGTTGCCTTGGGGTTAAACAGGGACTATGGATTTTTTTCTCATTACAACAGGTGATTTAGCCTCACCTTCCTCTATGTGCTGTTCCCCAGTGTTTGAATCCTAATATCTATTTTGATTTGCTGTTACAGCCTGATCCTATGTCATACACTTCCCTGCATTTAATTTCCTCCCATTCTGTAAGTTTCCCATCTTCAAAGCGTCTGACGAAGTAGTATTTTCTCCCACGAAAGCTCATACGATAAATAAATGTTAGTCTTTAACAGTGCCACAGGAATCTGTTTGTTTCTCTGCAATAGACTAACATGGCTACCCCTTCGCAACCTGTGTTAGACTGTATACATCAAAAACAACGAGAATCTTGTGGCCCCTTAAAGGGTAACAAATTTCTTCAGGCATAAGCTTTTGTGGGATGCAGCCCACTTTGTCAGATACATGAAATGGAAACTACAGTTGAGAGGTATATATACACATGCCAGGATGAAGGAGAAACATTACAATGGCAAGTGCTAGCACAGTCAATTTAGTGAGGGTAGATGAGGTCCATTCACTACAGTTGATTATAAAGTGGGAATGTGTGAACAGCGACAATCACTTTTTGTAATGTGTTAACCATTCAAAGTCCCGATTCAGACCCAATCTGGTTGTGTCAAGTTTGCAAATGAGTTCCAGCTCTGCAGTTTCACGCTGAAGTCTGTTTGTGAAGTATTTTTCTCAAAGTTTACGGCAACTTTCAAGTCTGCTACTGAGTGTCCAGGGAGATTAAAGTGTTCTCCTACTGGTTTATGGATGTTACCATTTTTGATGTTTGATTTGTGTCTATTTATTCTTTTTCGTAAGGACAGTCTGGTTTGGCCAGGGTACATGGCAGAGGGGCATTGCTGGCACATGATGGCATATATCACATTAGTAGATGTGCACGTGAATGAGCTTCTGATGGTGTGGCTGATGAGGTTGGGACCTGTGATGGTATCACTAGAGTCGATGTGCGGACAGAGTTGGCAGCAGGGTTTCTTGCAGGGATAGGTTTCTGGGTTAGTATTCTTATTGTGTGGTGTTTGGTTGCTGGTGAGTATTTGCTTCAGGTTGGAGGACTGTCTGTAAGCAAGAATAGTCCTGCCTCCCAAGGCTTGAGAAACCGTGGGATCATCTTCCAGGATAGGTTTTAGGTCCTTGATGATATGTTAGAGGGATTTTAGCGGGGGGTGGTAGGTGATGGCTAGTGGTGTTCTGTTGTTTTCTTTGTCAGGTCTGTTCTGTAGTAGGTGACTCCTGGGAACCTGTCTGGCACAGTCAATCTGTTTTTTCACTTTCCCAGGTGGGTCCTGTAGGAATGTTTGGTTGAGATTCTTTAGGTGTTGGTCTCTGTCTGAGGGATTGGAGCCGATCCAGTTGTTTCTTAAGGCTTGGCTATAGACAATGGATCATGTAATGTGTCCAGGGTGGAAGCTGGAGGCATGTAAGTATGTATTACAGTCAGTTGGTTTTTGTTAGTGTGTGATTTTCCTCTGCCTCTGCCCTATATAACTGAAAAGGATTTGGCTTCCTAAATTGTGGAGCTTCATGTTCTGAGGGCCAGATTTGTGTATTTTTATCCACTCTGACCATCATTCCTGCTTACCTGGAGCAAAAGGAGTGCTTCTGTGCATCTCCTGCTTGTTGCTGCCCCTAAAATCTCCCTCTTGCTGTGGTGGCTCCATACTGAAACAGAACTGACTTAAATTAATTTGAGGCTCGGTGTTGACCTACACTAGGAATTCCCTTTGAAGTTGAATGATGTTGCAGAGACAGTCATCCCACTGGATAAAGTGCTCCATAACAGCAGATTTCAGTTGCTACAGTTCCTTTTGCCATTCTCCTCTTGATTTGATGCTTTTTGCTTTTTTGAGCCCTTAGAAAATCTGAAAATTAGCCCTTTGACTAGGAATTTCATCCATAACCGTGAGCCAAAAATATATAATTATATTTACCATCTATCAAATTATTTTTAAAAATAATTTGACACTGCAGAAAAATTAGTTTACTTCTATGCGGTCTTGGAGCAAAAGGATTATAAGGGAACCTTAGCCTGAGAACAAACATACATGATGGTATGTCTCAGATTCTAATATGTTCAGAAAATATAAATTGCAGTTTCACAAAGAAGAAACCTTACTGAGAAAACATGTATATTGATTGGGAACATTGTGCTGGTAGCCCCTGTAAAGTGGTAAATTTTAAAACCTGAGTGCTTGTTTAACATAAATGTTTTGATCTTACTTTGGAGGGTTGTTGGAATGCCCTTCTAAGTCATGGCTCTCCCTCAGTATTTGCCCCGTCCTTGTCTCAACACAAACCAAAAAACAAATCACAGAGAGAGAAAGCAGCTGCACACATCCAAACCCTGCTCTGCTGTCAGCACTTTTGAAGCTCATAAGTATGTTGTAGCACTGACTAATTGAAGCCACACATAGTGAAACAGCTAGGCTTGGGAAATCAAGTATTGCAAGAATCTCTAATCTCAGGGGAATGGAAAGTTCTGCTGCTAGAATCTCTAAAGATTTCCGTGTTTACTAAATTAAGGTAAAATAGTATAAACTTTAAATCATGATATTGTCACTAATGTGTAACACAAGACACTTAGGTTTATAAATGCCTTCCCATACTTACTCCATCTCTCCTACACTTGTCTGCATCTTAATTTTTCTTTCACATCACCCTTTTTATTTTTTTTATCCACAACAGATGTGTGAATAACATCAAAAGTATAAGTTCAATATTTGTCTCTTCTTTGTCTTTTCAAATAAGTAGCAAATGGATATCTCTATTGAGGTGCCATGCTGAGATGTTGTAGCACAGTGGTCTCTCTGTCATGCGCCTGGGGAAGAATAAAAATAGGTTTGGAATTTAAAATATCATCTGGAGTGCTTCTCTCAGTTTTTAGGAGCAGTTTGCATGCACTGTGCAATGAAGGGAATCTTGCAAAAATTCTTGCAGATCAGCTTCAAGAATAATACTCAGCATTTACACCTTCAAAATATTGTATAAACTTTAACTTATTATTACTGTTCCAGAAGTGCTGTTGTCCCTATTTGCAGATGAAGAAATGAACGCATACAGTATGTGATCAACCCATGACCAAAGTTGCAAGCCAGTGTCAATTTTTAGCAGTTGCAATTTGAGAGATCCTGGCTTGTAGCCCCATACACAGGCTATTAGACCTATCTTCTTATGTGATTATTGGTATACTCAGTCGGCATATATAGGGTGTGTTTGGGGGATTGGGAGGGTGGTTTGTTTTGTTTTTTTTAAGATGACTTATATGACCTTTGCTTCGTCTGTCTGTCTGTAGTCCCTGTGTTTTCCCGCCTTTCTGCAGCAGGTGATGTAATGTTTATAGGTTTTAATGGCAACCTGCAAGCAGCACAAAACCTGGTAGGCATCTGGTTCTGTGGTACAGGGGTTAGGGCAGAAGCCAGGGAATCCAGCAGTGACTGGTTTGAATCCAACCTGGGGTTGAAAAGCTGCTGTTCATAGGTTTTGACTTGATCTACTTTTAGTCTTGATTGAAAAATAATAGCAAAAAACAAATTTTGTAAAACAGACGACCTGAAAACCAACACACTAAAAGGGACAAAACAAGTAGTTCCGATTGGTCAGACTTCTTGTACAAGGCATTTTGAGCAGCGTGAAGCCAGTGTAGCATGTACAGTGGCCACCCAGCCTTTTGCAAACAAATGCATTCACGGTGCTCAAAATGCCTCGTACAAGAAGTCTGACCTGTCGGAACTATTTCTGTACTTGTTTTGTCCCTTTTAGTGTGTTGGTTTTAAGGTCGTCTGTTTTAAAAAACTTGTTTTTTGATATTATTTTTTAACAGTTAAATAAGACCTTGATTTGAAAGATCTAGATAGAAGCCCTGCCAAAAGCAGACTGGATGACCCAAGTGGTGTGGTCTTGCACAGCTCACTACTTCTTATGAATTGTTATTTTTAAATCTTTGGGGAGATGGGATAAAATATATTGGCAAGGAAGCGAAATATATTGGTGCATGCTAGGGTGAAAACACTTGAAATGTAGGGTTTCTTTCTTGTAAAATTCAGGCTAATACATTATGTGCCACAGCCTGAACAGACCACCAAAGGCTCAGCATTGATTTTAGCTTTTCTCATCACTGTGGTTGAAATTTTAACGGTATTATGAAACCATTGTACAGATGCAACAGAAGCCATCTATATAGTAGGTTAAATTAGCATTGTCCACCGAAAAGCCATCTCCATGTTGGTCAATAGAACTGTATTGGAAATATATTAGGAGCAACAATGTAGTGTGATCAAGGTGTTAGGGTTTGCCATTTATCTTGTAAGTAGAGTATCTACTTTTTATTAATTACATAGAAATCAAGGATCCCATTTACTCACTGTCTCAATTTGTGGCATAAACAGAACCTTAATTATAGTGGTGTAGGGAATATAAATAGCTAGATGGAATAATGTTCCCACTATAGATTGGCATCAAGTTGTAACAGACTCCCTGAGTTCCTTGTGCTGTATGCCAGTTCTGTTGCCCTCCATCAAAGATGGCTGCATTTCATTAGTGTTTTACATATATACTTTTAAATCCTTGAGGATGAAGTGCACTGTAAATATGTCATTATTGCTAAAAACTGCAGTTACTTTAGTTTGGTAGCTGACACATAAACTGTTGTTGAGATATGAGGGAGCATGACAGATTTATGTGTATAACTGTCTTGATATGTGGATGTTGAGCTCTGAATACAGTACCTTTTCACTTTCTGCCTCTATAGGGAAATGGAAAGCTTGCTTAGTTAAATTCTTGCTGTGGTACTGTAAATCCCTTAAGAATGCCAAAGGGGAAACTGTGTTGAACCAGCTGACTTTACTTTTCAAATGCGACCTATCTTTCTCAGTGGCTTTCTTGTTTGCTGGCTGATAATCTGACTTTCTAGAAACTTCCTGCTGTGGTTGCTCTGTATTGATTTATATTTGTCTGAATAACTTTATATAAATTGACTATATGTCATTTGGGAGGAGAGAGGAAAGCAGTCTCTGGGAACTCAGATTAAAAGACCCAGAACAAAAAGTTTCAGACTTTGAGGTAAAAGCAGACTGGTATGATTTAAGTTTGTCTGAACTAAAGAAAATAATTAAAAAAAATTCTAGGTTAGATTTTGTTTGAGAATAAGCAGAGAGGCGGAAATATAAAACTTGTGGGTTTTAAATCTTAAACAGTTAATTTGTAACTGGGAAAATTTTGTGTCAAAATGGATGCCAGAGGCCTTTGGGGTTCAGAGCCTCCCATTACTGCTGTGCCTGAATTTAGCTATTTTCTTTCCTGTAAAGGAAATAAGGAAACACCTGCACTTTCCTGATTTCCTGTCGATCGATTGGTGATCATACTAAGATCCTCTGAGCCCAAGAAAAGCAGGTGTTGATGTTATGAGAACTCCCTGATCCCTTTTTCCTGATGATACCTCAGCCTGGAGTAGAGTAAAGGGGAAGTGCTGTGAGACACTAAATGAAAGGCATGGTTTAGGAATATGTTCTTTGTTGCTAGACAGATGATGGGCCCAGTTCTCTGATCTGCTACAGCATTTTAATGCTGATATGACTCTGCTGGATTAGTCTACGTCTAGCTGCTTTCTTGATGAACTTCAGCCTTGGAGTTCAAGTATTCCAACTGTTTATATAAATTACATAGAATGTGCACCAGCCATAGACATATAGGGCTGGAGGGGATCTTGAAAGGTCATCTCGTCTTGGTGAGTTTATGGCCAAGATTATAAAAATGCCTTGATTTTTGGATTCCCAAATTGAGACATCTTAACAGGATTTGTTTTTAGAGGGCAGGTGCTTAGCAGGTACATTTGTTTAATTTTGAAGTGTGTGGGGAGTAAATGGTAAATCACCTCTGAGCATCCTTAGAAGTATCTACTAAGATTCTCACAAAACTTAATTAAATCCTGTTTTCTTATGCCATCACGTTGCATTTTACCTACCTGAACAGATAGGCCCACTGATTGCAGGGATGGGGGGTAAGCGGGGGGAGAGTTTATGGTCAAATCTTCATTATAAAAATCTGCTCTGTTGGGGGACACAGTTACAGCACAGTTGAACCATATGAGGAGGAGACACTCTTTCTTCTTGCAGAGTTGGAGTGTTGTAATCATGTTCCTGACAACTATGAATGGCTCACTCAGCCATTATCTCTCTTACAAAGGCTTGGAAAAAACTTTGACATCTCAGAATGTATAAAAGTTTGACAGAGGAGAAGCTTTCCATCCCCCCATAGCAACTTACGGATGTGAACTGTGGGAAATTAATGTTGCTAATGAAGAAAATTGAAGCTTTTGAGATGTGATGCTGGTGAATACACTTCTGTGTGTCTCCTAGACAGAAAAGAAGATAAATGCTTTAGTTAGAAATATTATTGGGGAGAGGTAGACCCTGCCAGTTGAAATCAACAGGTGTAAACTTATTTGCTTGGGTCACAGCAAGCCGAGAGATGGAAATAATTTAGAGAAAGTTATCATGGAAGGAATGTTTGCGAATCACCAACCATAGTAGGGTGATGGGAAGGAGATGGGAAGTCTGTGGCATTACTGGGAGGTCAGCTATTGAATGCTAAAGGTAGAGATGGATCAAGAAGGCTTCTGAAAATTCTGCTATGGTGTCACCAATATTCAGACAAACACATTGTCATTACTTTACTTTATAGTCAAAATAGCAGTAATTAGCAGTACAAGTATGTAGAGCTCTAGTTTTGAATGAACAAAAAGGAAAATGGATAAGTTTGAAATATTTGCAATGGAGGTGATTACTATAGGGAGGTTATATTGGAAGGAATAGTGCAAATAACATGTAGTTGCTTTTGACTTTTATGAATGTGAGACTGTTACCTGCAACATTTTACAAATGCTGCCATAACTTCTCTTATTTGCAAGTAGGCGCTTAAAAGTATGTGGGGATTCCACATTCTTTATGCTGACATTCTCCACATCTTAAAATAATTGCACATAACTTCCCTTTATTTCTCAGTTTCCCTTCCTGTATTTTAAATGTTTAATATCATCCATTATAAATAATTAGGATCTTGAATAATATTTTACAGCAGTATTTTCTGTAGTATATTACTGGCGTGAATTGCATTGTCACTGAAGATTGATAAATGCTCAAAATATTATGGGTATATGTAACATAGCTATTTGATTTCCTTTCATAAATCATAAGGATTGCTTTTTCCAAAGGAGCAGAAGAATTGTAAAGTTTATGAATTATTAACCCTCTTCCTATTCCAAATTTAGGATTTTTGAGATGCATAAAGCATTCACTTGAATCCCTTTAGGTATGTGTGGTGCCATGAGTAAAACGTCTGTTCTTTTTGCTCTACCACTAAGTATTTTCACAGAAACATAGAAATGAAGGTATGGAAGAGGCCTCAAGACGTCATCAAATCCAGTTCCTTATGTTAAGGCAATATTAAGTAAATCTAGATCATTCCTAATATGCGTTTGTCCAACTTGTTATTAAAAACCTACTGTGATGGGGATTCCACAGCCTTCTGTGGAAGCCTATCACAGAACTTAGCTGTCCTTATGGTTAGGTTAGATGTTCAGGAAATCTTTCTAAATCTCCTTTGCTTCAGACTAAACCCATTACTACTTGTTCTACCTTTTCTGGACTTGAACAACGATTGATATCCTGTTTATGACATGCCTTAATGTATTTGAGGACTGTTATCAGGTTCCCCTGTCAGTCTACTTTTCTCAAGATTAAACATACCTAGTTTTTAATCTTTCCTCGGTGGTCGTTTTCTAAATCTTTAATCTTTTTTGTTGGTCTCTAGATCTCTCCCATTTGTGCACAACTTTCCTTACATGTGTTACCCAAAACTGGACAGTACTCCCGCTGAGGGTTCACCAGTGCTAAGCAGAGCAGCGCAATTATTTCCTGGGTCTTACATACAACACTCCTCTTAATAAACCCTTGAATGATATTAACCTCTCTTGCAATTGCATCACATTGTTGACTCAAATTTAATTTGTGGTCCACTATAACCTTCAATTCCTCTATCTCTCAATCTCTCTCTTAAAGGGAGACACGGGGGGCAATTGAAACATTTTGATAGCTGTGGGACTTTCTTATATCAGCTTCTACAGTCCAATTACATAATAATAGATAAGAATCTGAACCAATTTGGTAGTTTTGGTATTCGGTTTGGAATGAGTTTTGGTAGTAAATGGTCATGTATGAGGTTTGTTATATTCATATTTAGAAAATTGTTTTATATTATCTTAAAACCATGCAAACGATTGCAACTGTTACTTTTGTTGCTTGTATTTTCTTGGCGTACAAAGGCCCCACTAGGCTCTATTGTGACAGGGTTTGTACAAATACATAGGAAAACATAGTCTTATGCTTTCCTGCTTATGATGTGATGGGCAGGAATTTGAATGAATGAAATATTCTGGAAAACTATTCAAATTAAAAATGGAAACTGTTTTCCTTCCCCACAAATAGAAGATTTTGAGTTGGAGAAACTGGAAGAAAAATAACTGTGAAAACCTGACATTCACATGTTAAAGAGGTTTGATTTGGAGATTATAAAAAAAAAAAATTCTTAATTGATGTGTAATATGTAGAGCCATCATTCTGCACAAATAATTCAGTTACAGCTGAAGACTCAGCTCCCAGTCTTCTTTACTACATACAAATATAAACATTCTTTTCTTTCCATACAGGGAAAAGAGCACTTACAATATCGATATAACTGACAAATGAAAGGTATTATGTGGATTTCTTTAAAATTTGGTGTTCAAGGAATTGCGATGGAGTAATTCTGTTTAACATTCTTCTATATTAGTTTAGATAACTGTGGTGGATCCTTCCTGTCATCAGGTGCAGATGCAAACTCTAGAATCTTAATGCAAACTGAAGTTTTTTAAAAAATTGGCCTTGTTTCCTGCTTTTTAAATTGCTGTTTTATAGTGTACAGAGAAGACATGAGTCTTTTTTCTGCTTTTTTTTTTTTTAATCTTATAAATGTCAGTAATGTTAACTCTGTTTTTGTTGGCGAATATTTGGGTGACTTGTTAGCTCTCTGGGACTGCTGGAACGTTAGCAAAGGCTTTCTTTCTCCAAAATGTTAGTTTAATTTCATTAAATGATTTAAAAAATTTTAACCAGTGTGATTGAAATTCCCTTATCCTCTTAATTAGCTAACTTTTATCTTGAATCTTGTGATTGCACAGTTATTGAAAAGGTGACATTATAGAGTGTTCCAAGATGGCCAGGATCTTAATTTGCAAGGTAAAATAACAAGCTGAACCCCTTACTTCTCCCTACTCCAAGTCTTTCAAATTTTCTTCATAAAGAGACCAAACAAACACCCAAAAACCCCACCCACGAAAAGAAAAGTAGAAGGCAATATTCTTCCCTGTGTTGTATGCCATTCTTTTGTGTGGAAGTTGCTAGTCCAATCTCCTAGAGATGGCTGACGAAACCTTGCTGTCTGCATCATGTGAGTGTCATTGGCTTGTGCTTGATCTCTTGACTGTCTGCCTGAGATTTCCTTATCCTTTGTTCACTTATGCCACTGAATTATAGGATGCCCCTGGTAAAATGAAGGGCAAGGCCTGTTAGTTCTGAGTACTGATGATCTGCTTCTTGGTTGCTTAGATCCATGGACATAAAGTGAAGTTGGTTTGTGAAAGGTGATAGGCTGATGGCACCTGAAACTGTAACACTATAAATTCAGATTTCATTCAGAAGAAAATGTATTTGTAATTGTGGTGGCAGAAGCAGACAATTTAAAAGGCAAATCTTGTCAGTGTTAGACTTTACACTGAATTTCAAATTTTGTTTGAACATGAATAAAGTGCTGCACTCAAATTCCTTGATATTCTAGTGACTTTTTTTTATTGTACTAAGTACTTATCTTTTAACTTCTATGCTATAGCTGAATAGTACCAACTAAGATATTTAAAGCAATTTTTTTTAACCTTTTTGAATAATGAGAGCTGAACTTTCACTCTTGACAGTAAGACAGAATATGCTATAGATTTACATATCAAGAATTATCTGGGTTTAAAATGGGAAGATAAACTGGACTCTTATTTCTGGGATAAGAGGACTCAAAACTGATATAATGAAGTCTTTTTCTTTCCCAGGCTACTAATCTACTCCATATTCAAGCGTCCATGCGTAATTGGTATTTATTAGGATATATCTGCCATTGCAAAAAGTCTTGTGTAGGGGAGAACTAGCAAAGGAATTCAGACCAGACTATTCTCTATGAAGGAAGCCCCTGTATGTCAACCTAAGAACATTATCACTGTATTGATCAACTGATTTCAGCTTTTAGTGAGTGTTACTGTGTGACATATAAAATCACCCCATGTCTCCTGCCAAATAAATGTCAGAATCATAAACAGCCCTACTGTCTATTGTTTTCTCAAGTAATATGAATACATTTTCCACCGTGATATTCCTTTTTTAAACAGTGATCTGCAAAGATAGATGATGATAATTAATGCATGTATCCCTGAGCATTCATCACTAAGGGAAATTCCAAAAAGTAGTAGTAATCAGGTTCTGAAAATCTTAAAGTAAAAATAATTAATTTAATCATCCTCATTATTTACGGATTGTGTCCATCTGTAGTGTCTTTGGCTATGTCTACACTGGCAAGTTAGTTCGAATTAAGGAGGCTTAATTCGAACTAACTAAAGCCATGGCTACACTAAGCTTTAGTTAGTTCGAATTAAGGGCTTCCTTAATTCGAACTAATAAGTTCGAATAGGGCTTCAGAAGTAAGGCTTTAATTTGAACTAACTAGTTTGAATTAGCCAATGTGGCCATGTTAATTCAAACTAATTTCTTAGTTTGAACTAACTGGCCATTAAAATGAATGGGGATTGCTAATTTGAACTAAGTAAGTTCCATGAATGGCACTTGCTTAGTTCGAACCAACTTTTTCTAGTTCGAATTAAGCTAATTCGAACTAACTAAAATTAGTTCGAATTAGTTAGTTCGAACTAGTTTGAACTAATTTTAACAAGTGTTGACATAGCCTTTATGTAATAATTAAATAAATCTGCAATAAGATAGTTTACAAAATTAACCATTTAAAAAATCCACATATTTTTACTCCCCAATGCTGCTGTTTTGTAACCCTGAGGCCTGTGAGAATATGAATATTTTGAAGTTTTTTTAACATTAAATCTGTTTTGACACCATTTATTTTAGGTTTAATTTTTAAGAAATAAGAAAAACATAACCCTCCCTGCCACAATCACACATCCATACTATTTACGTTTGATGTCTCCAGTCCATGTTTCCCATACATGTCACTGGCTATTGTCGTTACACTTAGTTTTTCCTGTCTGATTTAGATTTCAAGCATGTCTTGCGGGGACCTGAAATCCTGGCTACCTTGAATTCAATAGGAATTTTGCCGTTGATTTCAGCGGAGCCAGAATTTCACCATTAGTATCTTATGTCATGCACACTTCTGTCTTGGATCAGGGGTTCTCAATTTCAGGGTTGCGACATAGCTGGGAGGGTTTCCCACCTGTGTGCGACATACCGCAGTACCACGCCTGGCAGCAGGTTCAAGTAACCTCTACTGGTGAAAGAAAAGTGCCTGCAAAGGCAGATTTGGCAGTGGAAGGCGTTCACTGCTTCCGTGGAAAACCAGCTGCTCAGAGTGCTTTTGGTAGCAGTGCTCAGTGCCGCTGCCCAAAGTGCTGGGGGGGGGAGAGCGGAGGGACAGCCCTTTTTTTCTGTTGGCCCTTTAAAGCTGGCAGCTTCAAAGCATCAGCAGGAGAAAAGCCCCCTCCTCCCCCCAAGCACTTTGTTGGTAGCAACGCTTGACTGATAGCGCTTGGTGGGTCTGCTTTGCTGCTGCCGCTCTCCAGAGCAGCAGCAGCAGCTTTACAGGGCAGCAGCCCCCTGAGTGCTTTGATAAGTGCTCACGGGGCTGCTTTTTTGTTGCTGATCCTTTAAAAGCTCCTGCCGCTCTGCAGTGTGTGGCAGCGTCTAGGGCAGCAGCTTGCTGCTTCAGCTCTTTGGCGCTGGGGTGGGGAGTTTTGGCAGCAGACTGTTGCGACACACTCACCACTGTTCTGCGACACACTTTGTGTCGCGACAGAGTGGTTGAGAATCGCTCTCTCACATCATGTCAGTGTAGCTACAGTGCTGAGGGGTATAACAGATCCAAACCCAAGCACTGTAGCTAGGCCGACCTAATGCTGGTGTAGACGCAGCAAGGGTGATGGAAGAATGCTTCTGTTAACCTAGCTTCCATTGCTCAGGAATGTACTGTTCCTTCCAGAACAGAGAACTTCCAGTGCCATGGCTATGCCACTGCAGTCAGGTAGGTAGGAAGCCATCAGTACAAGATGGAAATATTGTTACCTTCAGAAAGTCGCCTTTTGGCTCGCATGCTGCCAGTTGAAGTTGATTAGCAGAGGAACATAGGAAGTGTTCCAATGGCTGGCCAGAAGAGTTTGTTGAAGGGCATTTACCTCCAAGAAGTGCTTCATGAGAGCAGCTTTCTTACTGTGAACTCGCATTGTGACAATGACAAATATCAGTTTAGTGACAATTTGTTGAATGATTGTAGTGGCAAGTGTTAGGCAAATAAGAATCAACAGCATGAGGAAGCATTTAAGGACAATAGTAGGAAGTACTAGCTAAACAAACGGTGTATACTTGGTGGAAAAGTGCAATACCACTCATAAGGGAGATGGAGTAGCAAATTTAAAGTACATTTCTACTCTGAAAAGCAGGGAAAAAACCAAAGCTTGCACAATAAGGGCACACATTCATTATGTCAATCACACCGTTTTCAAGTATAGCAAAAAGATTTCTTTTCCTAACTGCTAGTCTTGAAATCTTGACTAGGTTGTGTCCTCCTTGAGCATCATTACAAGTGATGATAATTCCACAGGGTCGTTTATGCCCTCAGTTTACATCTCTGCAGTTCTAGTATCTGAAGTTGTATTTTTAAGTAACTCCCCTGTAACGATTGCCATAGCTTGCAAGTATGTAGGGGTTTTTGTTTGTTTGTTTGCTTCCTGTTCAAAACTGCATTTTCATCTTTTTTCCTGCTGATGAAAATGAACATGGTAGTGAACAAGGTACAAAGGATGATTCTTTTGTTGGTTGTGGGGTGGGATGTTTATTAGAAAGTCTGTCTCTTAGGTCAATGACCTCTGGAAGTATTTTATGTTTTATTTCTTACTGCATGCAGTGTGTCTGGAATTGAAGAAAGACGTATATAGAAGATAAATACATTTGTTAATCTTGCATCTGTGACCACTCATCTCTCATCAAAGGAAACAACCCTGTTTTAGAGTTCAAAGCATCCTGAAAACTCTGAAATACATGATAGTACTGGATGATACGCTGCCAGATGACTTACTGAGCCTATGCCATTGTTCTCATTGAAATGGCATTCACATAAAGGAAAAGACTGAGGCACTCAGACAATACCCCGTCAAGTTGGCACCTTTAAAATGAGGGTGGCTTACCATCTAAGCATCAGGCTTGACATAACTAGACAACCTGGAAACAGTTTCAAATCCCATCAGGGTCAACTCAGTCCTTCATCCATCGGTGGGGGGAGGGAATTAAGTTCATGCAGTTTACTGTGTGGGTGGGAGGCTCTTAGATGAGTCTGAAAACAAAGGTCCTGTCTGCTCTGTGTGAAAATGAAAGACCTCACTGGAACTTTTCATGAGCTTAGATATTTATCTCAACGTGCTGGCCAGAATTTTCCTACTCCTACTCCTACTGTTGTACTCCACTCTGGTTGCAGACTGGGCAATATATACATAAAATAGGCCAGTGTTAACAGATTTTTCAGTCTGTGGTTTCTGATGCACACAACAAGCTGAAAAACTATTTATATTAATTTGCTTCCTGTTGCTGTTTTTTTTCTTTCACCTGTGTCCCACCGCTGGAGATAGTAGTTCTGTAACTGTCTGCTGCATTCATTTAGAATACCTTTAGCCACGGTTTTCCTGTCCTTTCAGGCAGCTGCTTTTATGAGCAGCTGCAAATATTCAACATTAGCTCACTGTTTGTCTCCCTTTATTAGTAACACTTTTTTGCTCCATATCAGACCTGATAAAGTGGTGAATGGTGCCAATGTTTCAGTGTTAAAATAGGGGAAGAATTCTTTGAGTAGATTTAAACTTACAGTTTGAGCTACCTCCCCGCCAAAGCCCTTTTTTGCTTGTTCTTTCTCTACAAATAATAATGTTACAATCATACACAGAGATGCTATTATTAGTTCTCTTACTTCCCCAATCCCATTC
>ML685863.1:3092883-3111351 GCA_007922175.1 Pelusios castaneus | reverse complement strand
ATCCCACTTCGTCAGACGCTCTGACGAAGTGGGATTTTCTCCCACGAAAGCTCATGCGATTAATAAGTCTGTTAGTCTTTAAAAGTGCCACAGGACTCTGTTGTCTTTCTACAATAGACTAACACGGCTACCCCTTTGGAACTTTCTGTTAATGTTCTTGCTTGATTCTGGGAGCCTTTTTGTACCTATGCTTGTCAAGTTGAAATTCCAGTTTTTAATATGGAGATTAACTGTCTCCTCTGTTGTGCTATTGCATCTGTAGTTCTAAGGCCTAGAGATACAGCCTCGAGGGCTATCAGTGGATGGTCTTTAAGTGGGGAGACAACATGGGTGGGAATTAATATCTTTTATTGGACCAACTTCTGTTGGTGAAAGAAACAAGCTTTCAAGCTTACACAGAGCTCTTCTTTAGGTCTGGGAAAGATACTCACAGCTTGTCCACACTTGAAATACTACAGTTCTGCAGCTGCACTGCTATAGTGTTTCAGTACAGTAACAGGAGGAGTTCTCCTGTCAACCTAGTTAATCCATCCCTCTGAAAGGCAGGGTAGCTAGGTCAAGGGAAAAACTGTGAGGCTTACAGGTATGGATTTTTCCCATCTCCTGAATGTCATAGGATTTTGAGTGTAGGTGTGACCTCAGGGTGTCACAGATAATACAAGATAGAGCTGATAGTTTAGCATATGGAGTTAACTTGTTGTAATAAACCATTCAAGATGAAGTGGGCAGTTAACCCCTCTGCAGTTGGAGGACAAAGGAGGATTAATAGGTTGTAATGGATTGTTGTAATAAGACATAAATCCAGTTTCTTTGGGTCCATTATGTTTAGTGTCTAGCAAAGTTATGAATCTATCTCCCAACCTTGTCTTTTGAAGGTGTTGTGCAGGTTTCCTTTGAGGATGTGGACTGAGAGGTCAGATATAGAATTATTTCTTTGTAGAAAAGTGTTACCTGCAGTGAGATGGTGTTTTTATCATTTTTCTTTGTGAGTTCAGTTGAAAGGGTAGCGATTGTCTGGTTAGAGCATATAGTTGGTATGTTGTGGTGAGTATTAATCATCGGAGCTGCAGAGGTATGTCTGCAGGTTTTGCATTTGTCATCATGGCAGAGTCTGATTCTGCTGTGAGATGGTAAACCCTGGTCTGTGGGGCGCTTGCTTCTGATGCTGAATCTGGTGAGTTGGGGGGTTGTTTGAAGGTCAGAATAGGGGGTTTGGAAAAGATTTCTTTCAGGATGTGAGCCCCAGCAAGTATGGGTCATAATTATTTGATAATATCCTGTATGGGCTTGAGTGGAGGGCATCAGGTGACTAGGGGTGTGTGTTTGGAGAAGGTTAATTGGGGATATTAGTTTTGAGCCAAAGACTAAATCACCAAATATCTCAAAAAGTTCAGCTCTTATCTCTTTACAACTTTTAGCTCCTTCTGTCAGGCGATACCCCTGCCAGCTTCCCCACTTCAGCACAAATCCCTTGCCTGGTAACTTTATTGCCAAGACAACCTCTCCCTGACAAAGTAGTTCCCCTGAGTAGAAGTTTAGTGTATTGTCTACATCAATTACATTCCCACTCATAAGATGCACTGACTAGTGGAACCTGATCGGTGGAACCATCTCTAAGCTATACTCATCTAAAAAGTTTCATAATATATGAAAGATTAGTTAAATTGCTGAAAGGTTGAAGAAGTACAAATATCTTGGGTGGGGACTTTATTAGACTGTATCTGCAGTGGTTCCATGTGGAGGACAGCAGAACAGGACTCTGCATAGCAATTCTGAGGATGATCAGAAAATGCATGACCTATGTTGCATAGTCATTAACATTTTTTAGGATGAGACATACATATGAGAGTTTGGCGTAGTGTAAATACATTTACTGAAATGCCTAGGAAAAGGTTGGTTGCCATTATTGTATTTTCTGAGGTTTTTATATACAGCCATACGTTTACAAGTTTTGTAGGCTGTGTCAAACCTCTGATCTAAAGGGACAACTTATAGGTTGAAGATGGTTGTTTTTATGTCCTTTCAGTCATTGGATTCTTTTTTTGGAACAGATACAAGGATGTGTTAACTTTCATGTGGACATCTGGCCACTGAATAAGTCGACTGAGATCATTAATCTATTTCACAAACACCAGCATTGAACAATAATTAATGTTTGTTAGTATTTAAGTGGAAATAAGAAGCTCTGTATCCCATTAACCAGTCCTCTTAATATTTTAGTGCAAAATTTAGTTGCAGTTATTGAGTGGTCAAACTACTATATTTGGTGGTGGTGTCATTAAAAATAGTGGTGTTTGGAGGAACGTTTTCTCAGTGGGGGGGGGGAGGAGAAATCTCATGGTGTTCAGGTATCAAGGCAAGACATGATATAAATGCTTATGTAAGTTAGTGCACATCCTACATCTCCTGTGCACGTCTTTGAAAAGTTATTCTGTACAATAACATTTCAGGCTCTTGTGGTCAAAGGAGAAGCCAAACAAATCTGAATGGCTGGATTCCACTTATGCTAATTCCTTGGAGTGAGAGTTGTTTGTATTATTGGTAGTACAGGTTTAACAGCATTTACTATAGAAGCTGATCACACAACACTGGCTTCCTTTGGTGGTAATTTACCGATTTGGGAACTTAACCTTATTAAAGAAATGCATCCAAGTAGAGAAGGGTTTGTGTGAGAGAGAGATTTAGAGACCTCACATGTGTACAACAAAAACATATCTTTCCTTTTTTCCAGATGCATTCTTAAAGTCACTTAGCAATTTATTGTCATGTCATATTACATAATATCATACTGCTATATTACAGCTCATAACACAGCTTAAATGGTAATGTTTTGAAGATAATTTATGAGTGGTATGGGAGAATTACTAATCAAAACAGTAATAGGATTGGAACCAGCTGTATGAGCTAGATAGGAAATTGTCTTTCCTTCCTGCAGTAACTTAGACATGTTGTAGTTTAAAAAAAAAAAATACTTGCAGTTCTTCCATGAATGGCTAGTTTATTTGCTGGTTGTAATTTTAATTTAGTTTCATATCTTAATTGGTGAACATATTTCTAGACTGTAGGTTTCTTTGTTAACTGTAGATATGTTTATGAGGTCTTTTTGATGACTTTTAGAATAAGTATGTGCATAAGCACTTCTTTAAAATCAAAAGAACTGTTGAGCATGAGGATCTGTGAACACCTTTCTACCACAGGAGATTAAATGGTACATAATTAAGCTGTCTTTGAGTGGATGTTGTGAACAGAATTGAGCTCTAACTCTAACCCTACTATATGTTCAAACCTTATTGAAAGCTCAGTATAGTAAGTAAATGTCCTAATTTTACAGATGGAGAAACAAGTCCAGAGAAGTAAAATAACCTACACAAAGTCAAAGAACAATGATTGATCTACACACACTTTTTGAAGTGCTCTAACTATATCTGTTTAGAAACTGATAGAAAGATTTTATTGTGGCTGCAGTTATACTGGCATAAAGAAACTTCTCTGAATAGCTTATATCTGTGAATTAATATTTATAAATGTTATACTAGAGTGAATCACCCAAACTCCTAAAATACATATCAGTTTCTTCCCTGCTGAGAAGACAAATGTGTTATTACTACAGGACCTTTATCTTCACATGTGTTTCCAGGATATAGGCAATACTTGTCTGACAGACTGTGGTTAAAGTAGACTTTTTGAGTTTTGATGAGTTTTAAAATAAAAACTAATTGGCAACTAGCTTTAATAGGTTTAATGTTTTTTCTATGTAATTATATGGTCTGAAGATATCAAAGATGCTCTTTGAGAGGCACCAAATGTTAGTAAGAGAAGCATCATGCTATGAGAATCATAGAATAATAGGGTTGGAAGGGACCTCACGAGGTCATCTAGTCGAATCCCCTGCTAAAAAGCAGGACCACTCCCCCTAAATTATCCCAGCCTGGGTTTTGTCTAACCGAGCCTTAAAAATCTCCAAAGATGAAGATTCTACCACCTCCCTAGATAGCCCATTCCAATGCTTCACCACCCTCCTAGTGAGAAAGTTTTTCCTAATATCCAACCTTGACCTCCCCAGCTGTAATTTGAAACCATTGCTCCTTGTTCTGTCCTCTGTTACCCACGAGAACAGCCTAGCTCCCTCCTCTTTGGAGCACCCCTTCAAGTAGTTGAAGGTTGCTATCAAATCTCCCCTCAGTCTTCTCTTCTGCAGACTAAATAAGCCTAGTTCCTTCAGTCTCTCCTCATGAGTCATGTGCCCCAGCCCCCTAATCATTTTTGTTGCCCTCCGCTGGACTCTTTCTAATTTGTCCACATCCTTTCTGTAGTGGGGAGCCCAAAACTGGACACAGTACTCCAGATGCGGCCTGACCAGTGTCGAATAGAGGGGAATTATCACATCCCTCGATCTGCTGGCAATACTCCTACTGATGCAGCCTAATATGCCATTGGCCTTTTTGGCAACAAGGGCACACTGTTGGCTCATATTCATCTTCCCGTCCACCATAACTCCCAGGTCCTTTTCTACAGCGCTGCTACTTAGCTGATCGGTCCCCAGCCTGTAGCAGTGCATGGGATTTTTCCGTCCTAAGTGCAGGACTTTGCACTTGTCTTTGTTGAACCTCATGAGGTTTCTTTCAGCCCAGTGTTCCAATTTGTCCAAGTCTCTCTGGATCCTGTCCCTGCCCTCCAGAGTATCTACCATTCCCCCCAACTTGGTGTCATCCGCAAACTTACTAAGCACGCAGTCTGTTCCATCATCAAGATCATTAATGAAGATGTTGAATAGAACCGTCCCCAGGACCGACCCTTGGGGCACTCCACTCGTTACCGGTTGCCAACCAGACATCGAGCCATTGATTCCTACCCGCTGAGCCCATTGATCTAACCAGTTTTCGATCCACCTTACGGTCCACTCGTCCAACCCATACTTCCTTAACTTGCCGACAAGAATGCTGTGGGAAACCATATCAAAAGCCTTGCTAAAGTCAAGGTATATCACGTCAACGGCTCTTCCCGCATCCACAAATCTAGTCATCTCATCATAGAAGGAAATCAGGTTGGTCAGGCACGATTTGCCCTTGGTGAATCCATGTTGACTGTTCCTGATCACTCTATTTTCCTCCAAGTGTTTCAGGATGGATTCCTTGAGGACCTGCTCCATGATTTTCCCAGGGATTGAGGTGAGGCTGACCGGTCTGTAGTTCCCCGGATCCTCCTTTTTCCCTTTCTTAAAGATAGGTACTATATTTGCCTTTTTCCAATCCTCCGGGACCACCCCCGTTCGCCACGAGTTCTCAAAGATAATGGCCAGCGGCTCTGCAATCACTTCCCCCAACTCCCTCAGCACCCTCGGATGCAGTTCATCCGGCCCCATGGAAGCATCCTGTCACTACAGTTCTCACTAAAAGCATCCCAGAAGACACCTCAAACCACCAGAAAAGATCAATGTGACTGCAGTGAAACTCCCCAGCAAACAAGCAGAGGTGGAGCAGATAGACACAGAAGACTGTGTTAATTGCCATCTCAGAGATCTCCACAGTGAGGCTACTTGGCAGAAGCTAAGACCTATCACATATAATATGGCATCCAAGGTTCTTGGCTTTGCAAGGCAGAAAAACGAAGAGTGGTTTGATGAGAGTGATCCTGCTAGAGTTTGGTTATTGGAGACCATGCAAACTGTTCACAAGTGTCCTACATCTTGGACAAGATATGTGCAATGAAGGTATCACTCTTCCTCAGGGAAATTTCTCTAAGTACTTGGAAATAGTTAATATATATCGTAAGTTGTTAGTTCTTAAGATAGGCATAGTTTGCACCCTTTTTATCCGGATCTTCCCCCTCCCACCTGAGGCTGTGGAATGCCTGGCTTCAATCCTTGCAGGGCCTGTAAGAAATTTAAGCCTGGAGATGATACTCCAGGGAGATACTCATGGGAGATGCTCATGAACTGGATTGTTGCAAAATCTGCAGGCACCCACAACTTGAGGGGCACCTACTTCCACGTGGCCATATTAAGAATCATAGAACTGGAAGGCACCATGTCCCCTGCACTCATGGCAGGACCAAGTACCCTCTAGATCATCCCTTACAGGTATTTGCCTAACTAGCTCTTAAAAATTTCCAATGATGGAGATTCCATAACCTCCCCAGGCAATTTATTGCTGTGGTTAATCACACTGACAGTTAGGAATTTTTTCCTAATGTCTAACCTAAACCTCCCTTCCTGTAATTTAAGCCCATTGCTTTTTGTCCTATCATCAGCTGTTAAGGAGAATAATTTTTTCTCTCTCCTCCTTGTTACAACCTTTTTTCTTTGAGCAGCTGGCTGGGATAATTTAGGGGGAGTGGTCCTGCTTTTTAGCAGGGGGTTGGACTAAATGACCTCGTGAGGTCCCTTCCAACCCTATTATTCTATGATTCTATATCCATTCTAGTGTAGGTGTATGCATGCCGCAGTGCACAGTCCTCTGAAAATCTTTTTGCTTTTAGCCTGTCTCTGTAGAATCAGCGGCCACCGCCCCATGGAGTCCCATGCTCAGGCTGCAGTATAATAATAGGTGGTGCTGACCCTGCCTCCCCTTCATCTCCTTTCTGCCCAAGTGACGGTCCTGGAACTGAGCCTTCCTTGCATACCGCAAGTGCCTATTCCTGTGTGTCTCTCATCAGTTTTTCCTCTCATTGTTGCGTTAGTTTAGTGTGTGTTAGTTTGTATGTTAGTTGGTGTAAGTGTAGAATATTTAGCTGCTTCGGATCTGGGGTGGTCATGCCTGTATTTAAGCGATGTGCTTCCTGCGGGAAGGCCTTCCCTGTCAGTGACCCTCACAAGAGGTGCTTGAAGTGCCTGGGCAAGGGGCATCGAACACATAAGTGCCATATTTGCTGGTCTTTTAAGCTCCGAACCCAAAAGGAGCAGGAGAGCAGATTGTGGGCGATTGTAAGTCAGGCGACCAGCCCTCTCCGGCTGGGGCCTGACCCGTTTCTTCGTCCCTGGAAGGGAAACAAACTGTCTCTGGCCCTCAGGCAGGGCAGGCAGGGAAATAAACTGTCTCTGGCCCCTCGGGCGGGGCAGGCAGGGAAACAAACTGTCTCTGGCCCTCAGGCGGGGCAGGCAGGGAAATAAACTGTCTCTGGCCCCTCGGGCGGGGCAGGCAGGGAAACAAACTGTCTCTGGCCCTCAGGCGGGGCAGGCAGGGAAACAAACTGTCTCTGGCCCCTCAGGCGGGGCAGGCAGGGAAACAAACTGTCTCTGGCCCCTTGGGAGGGGCAGGCAGGGAAATAAACTCTCTCTAGCAGTTAAGTTCCTAATTCAGGCCGTGGCGACTCCACGCCTGTTAAGGCTTCGGGGGCGGTACCAGAAGGGGGGAAGCAGGGGGACGCAGGCCCACCCAACTCCACTGCGTCCCAGCCCAGGGCCCTATCTGTGGCAGAGGGTTCTACCACGGGCCTGGCATAACCCTCACCAGGGGTCAGTAACTCAGGCTCGGGAACCGCCGAGTCATAGTAGGCCTCTTGGTCCCCTGGGCCACTTCCTGCCCCCGTCCCCGCTGGTACCTGGTCAGGGCCCTCATCGCCCTCTTCCTCGGGGTCGTCACCCAGGGGGAGGTCACACAGTCCGACCACATCCTCTGCTAATGGTAACTCCTCCAGGTCGCTGCCCGCCTCTGGGGGTGGTGCGTCTTCCTCGGTGAAGGGGAGCTCCTCCAGGTCGCAGCCCGGTACTGGGGGGGGATCATCCGATTGACCCGCAGGCGGTGTGGGTAGCGGAAGGTCCAAGTAGTCCTCAGGTTTTAGGTTCCTGGGCGGCTGGTCTCCACAGGCGGTTCCACCCGGGTCCAGTTGCCCGTCAGGGCCCCAGGCCGCAGGCAGGTTCTCGGCCGGGTAGTAGTCAGGCGGGTGCTGGGGAAGGAGCAAAGAAACACCCTTCCCCTTCAGCTGCCTCCCTCCCTCTGAGCACCCAGGCGTGGCCCTTATATTTCCTGTCCCGCCCACCTGCTTCCGGCCTGACGGACAGGGTGCCTCCAGCTCCGCCCACTTAGGTGTAACAGGGCCCAGGCTGTCCATCTCCGAGGGGGGCCATACTCCCTCACTACAGCGATCCTCACTGAAACAACCCTTAGATCTGCCCGCCTTTGTCATCGGCGACATCGGCGCAATGCGCCCACTCGCTGCTGGCACCGCCTTGATGTCGCTCCCCATCAGTGCCGAACAAAAGACCTCACTTAGGCTGGGACCATCAACAGCGGACCAGGAGCACCCCATTTGGCGCAGGAGTCTCCCTCCCCAGATGGTGCCATTCGGGAGTCACCTCCCACCCCTGGCAGTGGAATGGGTCACCGAGTGCCTTTCCCCTAGACCCTGGAGGCTTTTGAGGCAGAAAGGACCCTGCTAGCCCTGCTGTAGCTGGGTTCCCAAGAGGGAAACCATCATTGGAATCCCCGGCTTGGCAACACTCTCCTTCGAGAGCGAGTGCTCCAGCATTGACGCTTCTGGCTCTGAGGTGTCTGGCTCTGACCACCACCTCCATATCTCCAGAAACGAGTGAGCCAATCCCCTGGGGGAAAGCCCAACCACAGCACCAGGCCTTCGTGGCACCGAGGAGCCCCCTATTCCCTTGCTAGTTGGCACCGCCCTTGCTGTCCTCAGCACCAAGCAGGAAGTCGACCTCCCCCCGAGACCCTGCACTGATCCCATCCCGGGAGGATTGACACCATAGCTCCTCCTCGTCATCGTCAGAAGTCTGCACTTCGCAGCGCAGATGCATCTCGTCGTCCTCGTCACAAGTGCCATTGGCAAAGGGGAAAAAAGAGCTCGTTCACCATCCAGACACCTGTCAGGAAAATGGCACTATGAGCATCCGGCACTGGCACGGAGTCCTTACCACTCTGGCTCTGAGCTCGCCAGCACCGAAAGAGGCGGGAGCTTTCCTTCTCCGGCATCCCTTTGCCCTCAGTGTTGGAGGCAAAGAAGCTTCCAACGAAACAGAGGGGTCACTCCCCACGAAGGCACCAGGGCCATCACCCAGCATCTCTGCCATCTGGGCCCCAAGATCAATCCCAGCCAGCACCAGTGGTGCCACCTGCCCAGGGCTTCCAAGACTGGTCCAGCCAATGGGCCCACTGGGATCCGTGGGCTCTCCCATCCAGCCAAGCCCAGCCATCCCTCTCCTTCAGAGAGCCGTTGCCCCAAGCCAGCTAAGCACCATTTCAGGGCCTCGAATCCCAAGGAGGACTCAGACCCTGGGGTGGGGTGTTCAGGTGTGTCCAGGGTCAGCCTCCTGCCTTGCTCCTCCTCTTCTCCAGATGAGGCAGTGACACATGCTTCGTCCTCACCTGTGTAGGACCTCAGGGCCCACAAAGACCTCTTGCAGAGGATGGCCTCCTGGTGGAGGAAGTTAGGGAGGACTACGACCCTCTCTTTAGCAGGGCGATGCAGCATCCTCGACTAGGGTAGCCCTCCCCATCCACGAGGGCATCCTTAAGATCACATGTGCCTGGTGGCAGACCCCAGCCTCGCTGCTGCTTGTCTCTCAAGGGACTGAGAAGAAATACCATATCCCCACGGACAAGTTTGGGTATCTATTCACCCACGCAACCCCAGGCTTGCTGGTAGTCAACTCTATGAACCAGAGGCAGGGGCAACCAGGGGCCACGCCCCAAGAACAAAGAGGCAAAGAGACTGGATCTGTTTGGCCAGAAAGTTTGTCGGTGGCTCTGCAGTTCAGAGTCTCAAACCAGCAAGCCCTCCTTAGGAGATACAACTTTAATCTGAAGGACTCAATGAGGAGGTTCCAAAGCCACCTCCCAGAAGAGCAAATCATGGACTTTGACACACTCCTGGAGGAAGGTCTCTCAGTAGCCAAGATGGCCTTCCTTTTTACCTGGGACACTGCAGACCTAGCCAGCAGGGCCATGGGATTTGCGGTGACCATGAGGAGGATGGCCTGGCTGCAGGGTTCAGGCCTCTCTCCACAGATGCAACAGGTCATACAAGACTTTTCCTTTGAGGGACCGGTTCTCCTTGTGGAGTCGACCGATAGCTGACTTCATGGCATGAAAGACTCCTGGGCCATGCTATGATTGTTGGGAATGTACACACCGCAGACGTCCCTTTTGTTCCTAAGTCCCTCAGCAACACCATCAGCAGTTGGGGCAACATCAACAGTGGGGTTTCAACCAACGGCAGTCCTACAGACAAAAGGACAGAGACAGAACCAGGTTTCCTGGGGCTGACGTGCCCAGGGATCACTAGCAGCCCCTCACCAGGGCTCTGGCCACTGTCCCAATAATCAGAGGAGACACTTCCCATGCATTCTCTGGGGCCGGCACAACCTCCCGAGACCTGCCCCAATCCTACCCCTTCTAGGACTACCTGTCAAGGTTCCGGGACCAGTGGGCTGAGGTCACCTTTGACTGCTGGATCTTGAATACAATCTCCAAGGGCTGCTCACTGTAATTCAGGGCCAGACCGCCGAACAAGAAGCCAGCCCCAAGTCCGCTCCTTGGGGACCACACCCACGAACAACTTCTTTTCCCATTTGCCTGCCTCCTGGAGAGGAGCAGCAAATCAGGGCTAATGTAGGAAAGAAGCAGAGTACTCTTCACTTCTGCTCAGGAGTAGATGCACAGGAAGGGAAGAGGGAGCCGAAAGAGCCTTCAGCTCAGGGTATGTTCTTCATCCTGCTCCCCCACCACTCCCTGTGAGCAATGGGTCTGATCCTCTCCTGTTGCTGCTACCTCTTCCTGAAATACCTGACCTGGGAAGGAAAGAAGAGACCCTGCTATAGTCCCCCATCATTAGGCTCAGAGCAGAGGGATGAAAAACTCCAGGAGCTGAAGGAGGAGTAGAGGTGAAGCTGCAGGGCACATCGTTGATCGGGGGCCCAGAAGTGGGGACAGGATTGATTTGGAGGTTGGGAACAGTATTAATTGCTGGACAGGGGGATGGGCAGATGTAGATGCAAGTCTGTGTAGGTAGAGAGATCCTTGTGTTCTGCCTTGGCCGAGACTATTGGACTCAAGTGTGACCGGGGCCTCCTGGGATACCTTCCTGGACGTGCAAAAATCAGGGCAAGCTGCAAAACCGGGAGCCAAACTCCCCACACACTGATGGGTGGTACTTTAAACCAGTCTCCCTATCAGTCACAACCAGGCTTCTGGCTCACACTGGGTACCAAGAAGTCTGCCCAAAACAGAAACAGCTCCCTTTATTGCACTCCAGCTCCTCTGGCTCCCACCTAGCCGCACGGTCCCTTAAAGATGTAGGTTCTCCTGACCCCAAAGGGCCAGCCACAGCACACAGAACAATATAGGTTTGGATCTTACCCAAAATACCACACTGATAGCCAATCCTTTAGCACCTACAACTAAAGGTTTAATATAAGAAGAAAAGAAGCAAAGTATGAGGGATGTTAAAGGGTCAAAGTGAATCACATACATACAAATGATTTAAAGTTCATGTAAAGCAGTTTGCAGGCTTGTTCCTCTGGAGTTTGCAGGCTTGTTCCTCTGGTAAACACCCAGCATCAGGGTGGGCCTCAATCCTTTGTTCAGTCTCAGAGGAATAGTTCCAGAGATGGGTGTTGGCTGTAGACTGGGGACTTGAGAGCAAGATGGAGTTGGGGCTGCTGCCTTTTATCACCTCTGGCCTTCTCCATGCTGTGTGCAGTTCTCTCCAATCAAACCAGAGTTGAGTCACATGTTCAAGGCCTAGTGGCTCAACAGGTTTTCTTCTTCAGCCCGTTATATTGGGGAGCTTCCTTAATGGGCCATTAAAGAGACAATGGCCTGGTAGACATTCAGTCTGGGGAGTTTCCCATGGCTCACACCAATTAAAATATAACAATCATATTCCTAATTTCTAATATGAATACGAATCCTACACATAAACTATATAATCATTCCCCACAAATTATTACCTTTCTATAGATACCAAACATGGCATAATTCCTATGGATTATAACAATTATAAAATATTAATACAAAATAATATCATAAATGGTTCGCTAAATCCAGACAGCGTCACATCAAGGAGTCTGCTAGTCTCAATAGACTTAAAGTGCAGGGTAGCGTGTTTGATCCTCCTAATCTTCAGGTGACAAGCTGAGTGATGTTGATCTAGTCATTTGTGGTGATACAGTGCCAATTTTCTCTGGTTTGGCAGTCATAAAAAGGTTACTTGGCCTGTATGTTTCTTTGAAGAGTTCACACAGTTAAATATCTTCTCTCTCTTCTCTCCCACCCTCCTGCTGTCCATATTCACTTGGGCCCTGTGGCAAATCATAGAAGAGAGTATTTTTTATTTCCCTCAAATTGACTCCATTGTTCCAAACTACTGATTCTACTGGCAGATCTCCTTTCTCTCCATGTCTTTCTCAGCCTCTGGAGTCAAGATGTAGTATCATAGGTAGAGCCCTGTGTGGATAGAAATATGTGAATCCGTATCCAATCTGCAAGAAATGGTCTGTGGATATCCGCATTGTATCTGCGGATGTGGATAGAATGCGGATATCCGTGGATATCTGCATAGTTGCAGGGCTCTAGACATGCACAGATAAAAATATGTGGATCCGTATCCGATCGTCATCTGCAAGAAATGATCTGCGGATATCCGCATTGTATCCACCGATGTGGATATAATGTGGATATCTGCGGATTTGCAGGGCTCTAATCATAGGACCCCAGAAAAGCTTTAAATAAAGTCTTGGCTTGTCAAAGATTAATAAACTTTAATGAAATACAAGAAGACTGCTGCAAACAGTCTATAGACGTGTGTGTATTGGTATGTTGATGCCACCATTGCCTGTTTGTGTTATTTCCCAGTTGAATTTTTTTCCAAGAAGTGATCAGCTCTCTAAGGTATCAAGGATGTGCACGAGATACACTGGGAACGGAAGTTTTTTTCTTCCCCTGTTTAGTTTCTACCATAAGTAGGTTTATGGAATGGCTGAGAGTCTCTTCTGGAATTTTAGAATCTACATTTTATTTTTCATAGTCTCTGTGCTTTTTACTTTTGAATTTGATCTCCTTTTGACATTTTCAGTCAGGGTGGCATTTTTGATGGCTATGTCTTCCACTTTCCTAACCAAGGATATAATAGCAGATTAACTGCACATATTTCTGCCTCGTAGTATTTAGTGGCAGAGTTTCAATTTGTTTGGGATCCAGGTTTCTCCCAAAGATCAGTTTCAGTTTTCATATGAATCATCACATTTATCTCCTTTCATTTTGCCCCTCCATCCTCTTCTTTTGAGTCTCTGGTGCTCCTCAGGTGGTGATGACATTATTTGAAAATTCAATTTTTATAGACTTTTTCAAATTGGATGCTGTTTTGTGCTGTTCAAAGTGCAGGAAAAGTGGTGGGTGAACCTTCTTCCTGGTTATAAAAAAGCGCCTATATAGCTGCATTAAGGAAATCTGGACATCAGAAATGAGCATCTTTTCTTCCTGAGCTGTAAAAGCGTTTTTTAAAAAGAGGAATAAAGAAAAAGTGGTAGTGATTTGTCCACACTTTTTTGCAAATTTCAGAGTCTGTCTGTGAATGAGACCATTTGGCTGAGGGGCTCATGGTCCAAGCCCAGCCCATTCTCTTCCACCTTATTGTTCTGCTTATTCAATTTGCCCAGAGTTCACCCTGGGATTAGCCCAAATTATAGAATGACTGGTGGATGTGTCGCATTTTGTCTTGTCCTTCAAACTCCTTTTTCAGAGGGAGATCACCAATCTGAAGAAGCCCTAGCCTGGGGTCAACCTACACTTGGTTGATCTAGTGGCATATTTCAGAGCTCTCAGTTTTGGTGTTGATGCTTCAAAATAAGCAAGCTCTACCTGGACCTGAAAAGAAGAGACTGCTGGAAGAAGACACCAAAAGCCCAGCAAACAGGTACCTGCAACAAAGAGGAGCAAAAACTCACATTCCAGAGTTGCTGTCTTCTCTGCAGAAATACAATGTGCAATATGAGACCAAATTCTCCTTTTCATTGATCTTATATTATTGAGCAGGGCTGTTGGCTAATTGAATACTTTACAGGTTTAAAAACACATTAACAGCTTAAAGCAATAAAAATGCAGTGTTAATCACACAGCTCAATTAGAAATGTAAAGTTTACCCCATCAAAATTTTTGGTACAATCACAAATATCTGTTCAGATTTCAGGTTGCCACCTTCTAGTGAGAGTAAAATTCTAAATTCAAACTCAACATTATTTGGCATGCCAAATGGAGCAATTACATGTGATATTCCTGTGAACATGACTCAAGAATATTAGCCTTTTTCGTGAGTGGATCACGTTGACTCAGATTCAGTTTGTGATCTACTTTAATCCTCAATCCTTTTTAGCAATACTATCATCTGTATGGTCATTTCCTATTTTGTAGTTTGTGCATTTGATGTTTCCTCCCTAAGTGTAGTATTTTGCACTTATCTTTATAGAGTTTCATCTTGTTGATTTTAGAACAATTCTTCAATTTGTTTCAATCATTTTGAATGCTGACCTTGTCCTCCAAAGTTCTTGCAGCTGTTCTCAGTTTGGGTTTGTTTACAAATGTTATAAGCATACCCTTCATTTGATTGTCCAAGTCTTAATGAAAACATGAACAGTACTGAATCCAAGACAGACCCATGCAAGAGCCCACTAGATCGGTTCCCTATAGTTTTACAGAGACCCTTTGTAACTACTCTTTCAGTATGATCTTTCAGCTAACTTTCACCCACTTTATAGTAAGTTGACTTAGATGAGCGTTTCTCAATGACTGATTCATGGACCGGCCCCCGTCCTTCAGCTCTCCCTAACACAGTATAGGAAACCTGAGATCTCTATAACACAGTATAGGAAGCTGGTCCCTGGTACCAAAATGATTGAGACGTACTGATCTAGACCCTATTTTCATTGGGATTCTAAGATAGTAACCCCAGATTAGTGTACAGTTTTATATCAAACAACCAACTTGTTTTAGTAATTAGCAAAGCTTACAGTTTTAGTCCCAAAATATGTGAGGTTTTTCCTAGTACAAAAGTCAGGATTTGTCTTGGTATACTACCTATTTTTTTTTTTTTTTAAGAGTGTGAAAAATCCTTCTCCAGTGTTCCTTGTTCTTTGGAAAGACATCACTGGTTACATCTGTACTTGTGTGCATATATAGGCATTTGTTTTTGCGGGTTTGAGATATTTTTAGTATCGTCTATAATTTAGGAAGTTTAGAGTTACTAAAATAAAATGAGTCACACTGATTTTTTTATTTTTTTTTTTGTAAATATTTGGCTATTTTTAAGAGATGCTTTGCCAAGATATGTCCCTGGAGGTTGTTATCTTAATTTTTGTTTTGAATAATCTAAACAGCTAGCTTAAACTGCAGGAATCCTTTGGACAGCACAGAGTATAACACAGTGAACACTTTGACTGTCTGATTTTTAGGAACAAACTGTTAGAATTCTAAGATTTATCAGGTGGTACTGTTTACACATATCTGCTGCTTCCCCTTATTGTTAAGTAGCCAGAAAATATATTCAGCATGGGTGCTTTACAGTGAGAAATCCCTTTATGTGAACTTTGTGTGCATGTCAAAGTGGAGACCTTATTATTGCCACTTGGAGGTGCTAGAAGCTAAAATGAAATATATGTTGAGCTGTTTCTTGCTCATTTTATTTATTAGTCTGAATTGTTGGAAACCCTTTTTTTTATTGGAGTTTCTTAGTAGCTTTGGGATAGGTAAATAACATCATCTTTTTTTTATTAAAAAATTATATAAGCCTAAAATCTAAATCATAAACAGCTAATTGAAAAAAGTCCAGTTCATTACTACTTAATATGGTAGAGACAAACTTTTCTCATATTTGTAAGGCTCTCTTGCCTGGTCTATTGCTGTGTAAAATATCAAAAGAACTCGCAAGAAAGGCAGATTACCCCTTAAAATTACATTAGGTACTGAAATATAGGCCCAATTTTGAAAGTAAACCTGTTTTTGTGAACAGACGTAAAACATTTTTAACATCCTTGCACTGACTATATTAAGCGTCCAAAATGCTCTCTATTTTTGCTGCTGCTAACCAATGAAGAGTCGGTGGCAACCTCTCTTTGGTTATGGAGGTTGTGCTTAGAAGATGGTGCTTTCTTTATCGTAGCAAAGGCATAAATTACTGTAATTTATCACTGTCTACATGGATGAGTCTTCTTGCCTGCCTGCTTCTGTTTTATAAAGTGTTATAGAGCTCTTGGTAATGCCAAGTACCATCAATTGTTGATGAGCAGTTCTTGATATCACACAAACAGGAATTAAAAGTTCTTTAGAATATAAAAGAGGATCAGGCATAGGAGGCCTAATTAATAATACAAAAATAACTTTTTCATGTGCTTTATAGAGGTGGAGTCTGAACTACAAACTGATTTCCAGACACACATTTCTTCCATAGTATTGGGAGTGTTTTGGATCTGGAGTTTTGAACCCACCTCTTAACTTTTTCTGTAATGATGACACTAGAGAAGCATTTTGGAAATTAAAAAGTATGTTTAAAACATCATTGAAATAAACTAAGTAACAATCTGTTCAAGTAAGAATAAGTAGAGGAGTAGACTGTAGGGTACTTTATACAGACATTCAACTAAGTGGGCCTGTGGGCTCTATGTAGAATTAACCCCTTTTCTGAAAAATTATGGCATCTGAGAGTGACTGTGTAGGCTGTTTAACTGGTGATGTATCAGTAATTTGAACCCTTCTTCTGAAGAGACAATGTCAAACTCTTGAATTATATTTACGCTAATGACCATTTGGGGCTTACAGAATGTAAATGGAAAGAAAATAAAATAGAAATGATTTAACATTATGCTATGCCTATGTCAAATAAATGTGCAACCATCTAATACAAGTAACTTGCATTATGGAATCTGGTGTCCATGTGTTCTGATGTACCTTGTTGGGGCTTTATTCTATGGACAATGTTACTAATTCCACTAAAAACAGTGAGAGTCTTGTGACACCTTAAAGACTAATGAATTTCTTCAGATTAACAGATTTTTTCAGATGGATCTGGTGAAGTGTGTTGCAGCCCACAAAAGCTTATGCCCTAAGAAATTTCTTACTCTTTAAGTTGCCAGAGGATTCTCCGTGTTTTTGCTGTATACAGACTAACACGGCTACCCCTCTGAAACTTGTCAGTAATTACATTGTAAAGTATACTTTAAAAAGTAATTTTTGTTTGATTTCTAGTAGTAGAAAGTTATAACAGTCATTCTGATCTGACATCAGAATGATTGATTATAACTATTTTAGAACATTAAATAATTCCAGTTAAATGAATACTTGTGGCTGGTTCACATGACCTCCATTAAAACTTTTAACTTAGTGCCCAAAATCCCTTCAACTTTAATGCTGAAATGTAATGTTTTAAATATTTGTAACAGTTATGAAAGTGATATTTTAGAATTCTTATAAATCCGAAGGGGCTTGTAAATGGGTTTTGGTCTCTGTATTGGGATTAAATAAACTGCATGGAATTACATCAGATTTACTACATAGTATCATAGATTAGGGCTGGAGTGGACCTCAGGAGGTCATATAGGCTAATCCCCTGCTCAGAGCACCAGCAATCCCAGCTAAATCATCCCAGCCAGGGCTATATCAAGCTGCACCTTAAAAAGTCTAAGGATGGAGATTCTACCACCTCCCTAGATAACCCATCCTAGAATCTGAGGACATGTCTATACTGATGGCGGCAAAATTGCTGTCGTCAGTGCACTCTTCCGGGTGCGATTGAACGGTCTGTCAAGACACGCTCAATTGCTCTGGAGTTGGCATCAATAACTCCAGCCCCAGAAGTAGCGTAGCGCTAAAGCGACCAAACAGCATTTCTGTTTGCCTTAGCGTAGTGTGTAAGGGGAGATAAGTGGGAGTTAATAAGTGGACAGGAGATATGCTGGGTATTTTACGTACCTTGTGTATCTCCAGTCAACTTCCACCGAAAAGTGTGGCAAGTGTAGACTAGGGCTGAGACACAAGTTGTCCTATTGGCATGCTTATAGTCACAGGAGAGATTGAGATAGGGCATTGAACCCAGCCTTTGCCCTATACACATTTATATATAAAAATGAATTGCTATGATAGAGTTTTAGATTATATTAAATATGTAATAAATAATGCTTTACATATTTCAATGGTTTGAGCTATAATATGACCTATTAACACTGTAATTAAATATTTTAAGGTCTTTGGGATCAAAGCCCCAACAGGAGAAGCTTTAGTTTTTCTAATGGACAAAACTAAAAAGAAAAATATTTTAGATTATCATTAATTTTTAATTATTCTTCTCCCCTTAAATAAATGTTCATTTAAAAAAAAAATCCCAAACTGTTCTTTTTACTGAAGTCACAAGAAACCTAAATGGAAGTTTCCCCTAAATACTTATAACCTATCTATTATTCTGTTTATAATGTTGCTACCTCATTAATATTATATATATATATATATAAACATATATAACTCCAGTCAACTT
>ML685863.1:3078050-3092483 GCA_007922175.1 Pelusios castaneus | reverse complement strand
ATAACATTTTATGTGGAGATGATTTTACTTTCAAAAATATTATTAGGAAAAAGTAGAAATTGTTGTTTGTTTTCCTGTTCGGGTTAAGCAGTTTATTTTATTGTTCAGACTGTGGTGTTTTTCTTGATGGAATGGCACCAGCCTATGTCCATAAAATTTACTGTTTGTTTGTTTGTTTTTGTTTGTTTCAGAACCCTGTCAAGAAAATTCCAGACTCTCATGAAATAACACTCCAGCATGGGACCAAAACAGTAAGTGATAACTTCTAGACTAATGGATTTCTCCAGAATTGTTGAACCACTTACAGCACACTAGGCACATTTGTATTTGTTTGCAGTAGCAGTAAAGCTTAAAATGAAATGCTGTAGAAAAAGGTGAGTAACCTGTTTGCAGCCGCCAGTGTCAATACAAGGTTCCTTTCTGGACTCTGCAGCTGTGTAGGTAAGCAATAAAAAGCCTGATATTCAGAGGTGAAAATTGAGATAATTAATGGGCATGGAGTATTTTTTTAAAGAAAGTCTTCAACTATTTTGCAGAGGTGGCTGCTGATATTTGTAGATTGGGGCTTTGAATAAATCCTTAACTGGACAACTGGATCGTAAGAGCACAGTCCTGTTGGGAAATAATCTAAGATCCCCAGATCAACTGTTTCCTTACCAAAAGGATTAGGAAAAAAAACAAATGACAAGAAGTCTGTATCAAAACTGTTTCAAGTCTTGATGTTCATGTGGATTATTCAGGACTCTGGAAGAATTCAAATTTTCTGCCCTGAAAAGAAGGCAAAAATTAGTGGTAATATCAACATTTCAATGGATCAGAAGAATCTAAGTCCCATTAATGGTGGTCTTTTGCACATTTATCATACCATTCACAAGAGAGCTGTATTTATTGAACCTGAGGACGTGAGCAGTTTTTTACTTTCCAAGATGTGCAGTGAATGAAGCGAAGAGCTTACTTTCTCCTGCAGACTTCCTACAGATCCTTTTCCTCAAGCAGGACAGTCACTTTACCAAATTTAATCTTTTTCCTTTCCTGTTAGTTTAATACTAAAACTGTTCAAAAAAAAAAAAAAAAAAAACCATACAAAACAAACATAAAAACAAAGGTTGCAGACATTATTTATTATCCCTCCTTGTTTTTTTAAAAAGGCTGACCTGTTTAAATTTCAGAGTGATGGGTGAAAGTTAAGAGCAAATGAAAATGTGGGGATGGGTGAGGGGATTACAGTAGAAATGCTAATAGCCTAACAGTAGTGGCTGATAACCACTAACCTCTAATGTGTGTGACCATTAATGCTGTCTCAAGAGAGAAAAATCCTTGAGCTAAAATAACTTCCCAACCAAATATTAGAGGGGTCCCGCTTGTAGGGTAGACTGGCTTTCACTGGGTTTTCTTGACAGAGTTGCATAAGCAGTTTGTGAATTCTTTGACTGCCTGTTCACAGCAGGATTCTGTGGTACCAGGCTTTTCAAGTTTTAATACCCATGTAAACCTACAGCATTTCTTCCAGTCTGATGCATCTCTGATAGAAAAGCTGTTGAATTACCTGGGTTTTAAGTGAAATGCCAATAAGACTTCAATGAAGATAGTAATCCCTACTGCACACTTTTTCTGTATGTGTAAATGATAATTCTTAAACATTTTTGCATATTTAAATAAGTGTGTATGATGTCCATATTTATCATACAAAATTTGTCGGTGATTAATGTCGCTTTTGCCATTCATCACACAGTTAAACATGTTATTTAAATAGCTGTTATAATAAAATCTTCATGATACTAGGTCAGGAATGTCCTTCCTGTCTGGGATAGCTCAGTTTCATCAAGGACTGTAAGAATGATAGTATGCAGACTCTTCTTTTTTTCACTAATAAAACAGGTTCATTTTTTATTCCGGTATTCATTTTTAGTGCATTCTTACCATGTATTAAATGCAATCTTATTACAGCACAGTAAGTCAGAACAAAACAGATGGACCCTACTCTGAAGTTCAGGAAAGCATGATCTAGCATCTTAGGTTTTTTAAAGTTCTGATCCTGTCTCTACCATTGATTCCTCTACTCGGGAAAGTTCTCTACTCAGTCTCTCTCGACCTGTGTTTAAAATGTGAATAATTATGGTTATCCCAGTTTTATACAGTATTTTGAGATCTGTGTGTGGAAAGATGAGTACAAATGTTTGTTATGAGCTCTTTGGGGTAAGAGCTGAATTGCTGTGTGTGGAAGGTGCTTACCATATCATAAATGTTCTAACTCTCTTCTTCCCTATCACAGAAATGTAAGCTCCTCATGGGCTTTCCTCCTCTAACCCTTTCGCTTATCCCAGAGCCCCCATCCTATCCCATCTCCTCACCTCTCTTATTTCCACTTGTATTCCTTTCCTCACACTTCACCTAAACATCTGACTCTGCTCTGCCTCCTGTTCTCACAATACAAGCATCTTAAAAGAAACCTGTGCTTGACTCATTTTCCTTTCCATCTACTGCCCAATTTCTATCCCCCTTTCCTCTCCAAACTTATAGAACATGCTGGCTCCAAAAGCTTTTAGGAGTTCCTCTCCTCCAATTCCATCTTAGTCCTTCTCCAATCTCATTTCCACCCTTTGCACTGCAGTGAAACCTCTCTCGTCAAAGTCTCTAATGACCTTTTCCTAGCCAAAGCTCAAAATCAGTATACCATCCTCATTCTCCTTGACCGGTCAGCTGCCTTTGACCACACTCTCCTTGAATTCTTGCCTTTCCTTGGTACTGTCCTCTCCTGGTTCTCCTTCTATCTCTCTTGTTCTTCATAGAATCCTTCTCACTTCTTTCACCGTTTTCTGTAAGGTTTCCATAGGCCTCTGTCTTTGGTTTCTACGTCTTCTCCCACTACACCTTACCTGCTGTTATTGGCAGACAGGAAGACAGGATAATTGGGTAGATAGACCATTGTTGTGAATCAGAATGGCCATTCTTATGTTCTCTGGGTAATTCCATCTGCAAACTGATAATTTAGCAACCATATCTATGTTGATGGCTCACAGATGTACCTCTTTACTCTCAACCTGTCTCCTTCCATCCTAAATAAATTCTTGGCTGTGTCTCGGACATCTTCTCATGGATGACTAGCTATCAGCATAGTTTAGAGTTCTTTATCTTTTCCCCCCTAGTCTCTTCACCTTCCTTTCTTGATCACTGTGGACAACAGTATCATCCTGCTTGTTCGATAGGCCTGTAATCTAGGTGTCATCTTTGACTAAGACCTCCATCTAGATCTATGGCCTGGAAGAGAACATGAAATCATTGATAACATTTGAAGATGACACAGATTCATGAATGGTAAATAATGAAGGGGACAGGCCACTGATACAGAGCCACCTGGATTGCTTGGTGAACTTGGCTTAAACAAACAGTATACATTTTAATATGGCGAAACCTATATATCTAGAACAGGGTTGGCAACCTTTGCTGGCCCATGTGCCAGCCCCGCCCACCGCACTTGCAGCAGGTGCTGGGGGCGGGGCCAAAAGGGAGCAGGGCCAGGGACTCCGGGTTGGGGCGGAGGGGCGGCTGACATCCCTGGGGGCAGGCAGCTTCAGTTGCCCAGCCATGGCTGGGGCCGGCTGTTGCTGGCAGGCAGCCTCGGGTTCCTGGCCGGGGCCAGCTCCTGCCAGCAAGCAGCCTTGGGTTCCCGGCCAGGGCCGGCTCCTGCTCCTGCCAGCCAGCAGCTTCAGGTTCATCCATAAAGAGAACTGGTGTCCCGTTCTGGTGTCTTAGTAATTATTTAAGGAAAGGTTTTTGGCTGTGATGTATAGGAGGCCAGACTAGATGATCATAGTGATCTTTTTGGCCTTGAACTCAGAATCCATGATTCTGTGGTAATATGGTCCTAATACTGGCATCCAAATAATTATTTTAAATTATTATGAGAAGGTTCCTGAATAACTTCTCAGAGAATAATTCAATAAGATGCTATAGAAATTATGCTAAAAATCTATGGAATATCAGAGGAATAGATTTTTCCATATCCTTTTCTAAATATTCTGCAGCAGGTATAAAGCCTATTAAATTCTACATAAAACACTTGTAGGTTTATTTTCTTTCAGTTGTATAGGAATTTTCCATACATTTTAAATTAAACGCTAGGCTAAAAATCTTTCCATATCTCGGCCATCATATTTATATACTGCAGGGACCTGTTTGTTAACTGTATATTCACTACCTTTTGAGCAGTAATATACACAGGAGAGGAGATAAAACCTGAATAAGCAGTCTAATGTTTACCTGTTCATTTACCCAGTATCATAGCAAACTTATACTGTCACAGGATCTTAGAGGAAACTCTTAAAAGATGCCAGAACAGGGTTGAACTGTGTTGTTAAAATATGGAAACTAGGAAGTTGCTGTCCAGAGGTATAGTCAAGCAGTCATTAAATCACATAGTGCCACTTAAAGTGAGATGCAGAAGCCAGCCTGTCACACGAGGAGTGTCCTCAAGAGTGACTAATTTGCTATGTTGCTTTGACACAGGATTTTTTATAACTTCTTGTTGAGAGGAGAGAATTTTGTTGAAAGATATTTTGTATATGGGGAAACATGCATAGGATGAATAGACATTTTAGAAAGTGTTTGCTTGGATTTTAAGTGCTAAAAAACTACACATCATATTGCATTTTAAACAAAATCCTGGCAGAATAGTTGAATAAATTAGATCTTTTGCACAATGAGACATGTATAAAACATGCGTTATTTAATTGTTGTTGTTTAGAGCCTTTAATAAAACTAGCTTTCTATTTTGTCTGAAGTGACATTTATTTTTGAAATGCATGTTAAATTAAATTATCCTAGAAATGAATCCTGTGTTTTGCACATATGTTTGTATATAAATTGATCTTACAGAACATCTGTGATAATCTAATATTGGTTCAGATCACCACTGACCAGTTTCCCATTGCATTGTGCAACTAAATAATTGGAAAAGATTAAAAATATTGTCAAGCCTTTAAGCAAATACTCAAAAATATGTCAGAACTGAACATGAAACATACCTTGGGCAAATTTGGCTGCTGCTTAAAAATAGATAAAAGGTATGTTTTATAAGCTTGTTGGTTAACCTTGCTTTCTTAAAAACCTTATATTGTTTGTATTTTAAATGAATAGATTCTTGATCTTTTGAACTCTCATCTTAACAGTGTTATTTGGTGTCTATTCTCATTTCCTTTGACAGACATTTTATTTTTCAGACCTGAAGTGATTCAATTATGGTCTGCGTAAACAGTATGAATCACTTTGGATAGATTTGCTGTATGTCAGAACATTTACGGAAGTATTAAAATAACTTATTTTTCTGGTTCACGTTTGATCAGAATTTTAAATATACTTTAAATTTGAGCTAGGTTTAATAAGAGATAAAATTTTAGTACAAATGTCTGACATTAGCAATGCTTATTAAAAAAAAAACCCGAAACAACAAAGGCACAACATTATAGAGAACAAGTTGTGTTGTCCATGTCCAAATTGTGCAGTACTTCAACTTTAATGCAGTTTCTATATTTGTGTCACATTTTAAAATTGAAGTTATTTCTAATTAAAATGTTTACAGTCTGGGAAGCCTCTTAGAGACATGTTGATATAAGAATGCAGCTATTATCACCTTGAATAGAGGTGAGTTATAGATTGGGTATATGTAGTACAAATAAGTTAGATCCAGTGAACAAAAGAGATCACTGGAAAAATTAGTTATCCCACAAAAGGGCTATCCAGTTTATTTATAATGAAATTACGCATCTGTACATTCATACAGTAAAACATCAATCCTATAAAAATGACTATAAACTCAATATCTTTTTTCAGGACATTGTAGTACATACAGAGCTTTATTTTATTAAATGTTTTTAATCTAAACTTAAATATCCCATCTGTACCTCTTCAATCTAATGATCTTAGGCTGATGATGACTTTATTCCTGTGCAGCTGAAATGTCTCAGGAAAGATTTCCCAAGCTAAAGAGTCTTTCCAGAAACCTGATTAATTTTCCAGTTGCCTTCTTTTAGGGAGTAATAGGAGAAAATTTATCTCTGCAGTTTCATTGGGAAAAAGTTTTCTCCTGACAGCTTTGACACGTAGGTGAGCATGGGAAAGAGAAAATAAGAGATGTTCTGAATGTCATTCTTTTTAACTTCTCACATCACAACTGGGACAGCATACAAATAGTAATTATGGCAAACAAATCCATTTTAAAATATTAATTGAATGCATGGTTAATATAGGGTTTATCCACAGGCTCTATGGAGTGCAAATCCTAAGATTTTTGCATAACATTTGCCTTATTTAAATTATTAAATAGTTAATGAATTCCCATTTCTGAAATAGCTAAATGGTCACATTCTGTTTATCATCATCCTAAATGTGAAATTCATTCTATTGTGCAGGACCTGAGGGTTACAGATGCCTAGGACATTTTGAGGGCCCGTTGTACAGTGATACATTTAAACAGTTTAGGCAGAGCCAGATTGATATGCTGAGGCCCTACGCTATGTCAAGATTCAGAGGCTCCATACCATAAAAAATAAAGAAAAAAAGGTGTATTACATTATAACAGAAATATTTAGAGGCCCATCATAATGTGAGGCCCTAAGCCATGGCTTACTTGGTTGGTGCCTAAATCCAGCACTGAGTTTAGGATAGAAAGTGAAGAAAAATTCTGTATTCAATTGAAAGTACATGGGGACTTTAGGCAGTCAGGATGTAATAGCCAAATTCCAGTGTGTAAAGAGAACCTGTATAAACAAATGTTCTTGTGAAAAACATAATGGGTTATCAGGTGTGTTTTTTTTTTTTTAAATATATATATATAATCTCACCTGAAAGACAATATTTCCAATTGCAATTGCCCCTAAAATGATGCTTTAGTGGGTGACTGGATTAGTACTGACTCAGAAGAAAGGAAGTTGCTTGATGAATCACTTCCTGTACAACCTGAATTTTTCTGGTATGTCTTAAGTTGGAATCTCTGACATGTATAATGGTAACTATAGAAAGTGGTGACTTTGACATACATCACTTTAGCAGATGCCTACTTTCACATTTTAAAAAAAACCCCTGGGTATCCCACCAGTTTTTATGCTTCTGCTACTAGAAGAAACATTTCCAGTTCTATACATTCACTTCCATATGGACTCTCTGTTGCTCGCACAGAATTTACAGAAAAACATATATGTGATCAGAGCCTGGTACCACTGGAAGGGAATTCATACATTTCCTTTTCTTGATATCTTGTTAGCAAGGGGTTTATTGCTACAGATAGTCATGGTTCCTGTTGACGGTAAAAGCTTCTAATGCTGCTACTAAAATTTCCACATTTTCTTCATTAAAGCCCAGTCCTTCATCTCATTCCAGAAATTCACTGCTTGGCTGCTGAACAGCAGGCACTACTTGAATATGTTGCTCTCTACCATCCTGGAAATATGTTTCCAATAGGTAGTACTCTGGTGTATGGAAACCATATGGCCATTAACACGAGGACGAGAATTCTTCTAAGGCCACGTTCACCAATGTTCTTGTTTTTGAGTCTGTGTTAGTTTGTCATGTCTCACTGCTTCAGAGTTCACTCTTGAGCACTGGCAAATTTCCTGAATACAAGAAAAGAATCTAAAATAGTATTTCTTGTACTCTTAGATTTTCCTCAAGGTAGTAAAGGTTTGTGACATTCCCCTCCCAGAATCTGGTCTGGTGTGCTGCTGTGCCATTCATACTCTCTCTCAAATCCACACAGTTTTACAAACACTAATTTATTGATTAAAACATGATTTTAAGTGAGTATATAGCAAATCAATGCATAATCAATTAATCAGTCAGTCAGGAGTTACCACTAGCAAATAAAAATATAAGACTCAGTCTAACCTAAAGTTTGCTGTAGTGGTTCCTTTCTTTCTTACCCACATGGCTGGCTGCTGATGGTCTCACAGCTTGGCCTTCCTGGCCATGTGGATAGGTTCAGTCCTTGCTTGTAGATGGAGATGTTTCAAGATGGAGTTTCTCTGGCAAAAAGCTCCAAACAGTTCAAAGGGTGATTATTTCTCCTTTGTTCAACACCCCCTCCTTCCTGGGTTCAGGTGATTCTCCCTGTTCAGAAAGGGCGAGTGATCTCCCCCTCTCCAGCCAAGGTACTACAGAAATTTAGTTAACCCATTGTCATGTGTATTTTCTCTGGATCTGTGCTTGTGGCCCTGACTGTTAACAAGCTGGGAGACGCTCTGATTGTCTGCCTCCACCCCCACTCCCACCCCAAGCCATGTGAAACCCATAGGGACATATTTCACATCTGTACACATACCTGATGCTGCAGGAAACATGATACTATAACAATAATGTAAAGTATGTTATGAGCATTCAAAAAGGTCCTTGCATGGCATGTTTTGCATTAAACCATACAATTACATTGCAAAAGTGAACAGAAAAGTTACATAGATCATACCCTATGGGTGAGGGGTTGGAGCTGGGAGGAGATGTGCATCCTGTGACAAAGTTTCATAGTCTTCTGGTCTTAAGGTCTTTCCAAAGGCTAAAGCTGGTTCTTCAAGTCCTTATGGCTTATCTCTTCAAGTCATTTTATTTCCTCTTGCCAATGGTAGCCTTCCTTGTGGCAAAAAGGTTTCTGATCTGGGCGCTCTGTCACTTAATATAATTAATGAAAAAAAAGTGATCTGCAGCGCAGTCCAAGAAGCATCTGATAAAGTGGGATTTTCTCCCATGAAAGCTCATGCGATAAATAAATCTGTTACTTTAAAAGTGCCACAGGACTCTTGTTTTTTTACCATCTACCCTGTGTCAAAGGACCTAGTTCTTCCCATACTCTGCCTTAACCTGAAATACCTGAAAGAGGTTAAAATGGTCTATTTTGGACACAATACCTAAAATTTCACTTCTTTCTTGCTGATTTCCATTCTTAGGAAGGCCTGTCGAACCCTAGTCTTCTCAGGTTGGATTTAATTTTCAGTAATTCAGGAAGACAATTGTCTCATTTCTTCTCTGTATATTACCATATATGAAAACCCATTTTCATTATCATTACTCAGTTTTCTTATTTCTTCTGTTTGCTGAGTTAGTCATACCTTTATAAGAGATTTTATTCTGGAGAGCTGAGTTGGTGTAGAGGGGTTAGTGGCTAGCTTATTTGAGTGACACCTTTACTTCTATTACAGTGTCAGAGCATTTCCTTTAACAAAGGATTTAAGACAGACTTTCTGTGAAATAAAAATTAGGAGGCCATAGGTAATTTTTTTTTTTATACAATGCAATAAATTGTGAAGACATGTAGATGCAGAAAATATGAGCTTACTATTCCTTTCCCATAGAATTAATTTCTTTAGTTGTTGCAGGGATGCAGTTCATCGCTATTGATACCAGAGTTCATCAAAGATTGGGAAGGGGAAGGAGGATAATCCATTTGATTGCCCGTGGAAAGGGAGCTATCCATGAAAAACTCATTTGCTATGGGGGTCAGCTTTGACTTAAATGTATTTCAAGTGGGCCGTATATACCATACAATTGTGAAGTGCTGTGTATGCGAAACTGCGCTCTGCGATGCCTCTCTCTTTCTCTGTTAGGAAGAATGTGTGGTCTTGCAGAGCACAGTCTTGCATACCTAGAGCTCCATGATGTCGCGAGACCTGACACTCTAACAGCATTACATAGCACTGGGTATGCGAGACCTCTCTCTCTCTCTCTCTCTCTCTCTCTCTCTCTCTCTCTCTCTCTCAGAGAGTGTGGTCCCATGGAGTGTAGTCAAGGGCTGGATGGAAAGGTTCGCGGGCCACATGTTCGACACTTCTGGTATAGAGCAGTGGTCCCCAACTGGTTGATCACGATTGAACAGCAGTTGCCATTAAAACCTATTAGTGGTGCACCATCTGCTGGCAAAAAGTTGGAGACTACTGGTATAGAGTCATAAAATGAGGAAAGTTAAATGTCATTTGCTGAGTATCTAGAAATATTAAGTGTATTCCTAGTATCGGTAAAAAGGAAACTACATTTCTTCAGTAAGAGAAATGAAAAACTACATTCAGAAATAAGACAATTTTCCCCTAACAAATGGAGACAAAAATAAATAATATTTTGTTGTGTAACTTTTTGCCCTGAAATGATGCTATTAGAATGGGTGATCTTTATTTCTCTGTATGTAACTCAGACTTCACACAAGAGGTGATAGAAACTCTCCTAGAAATGGAAAGCCATGTGGAACGAACAAACTAAGGCAATGACTGTGAAATATGGCTGTGTGAGAGTACTACCATTCCATGCATTGATTACAGTTTAAGAAAAGAGTAGAGGTACTCTTATCTTCCTTTTTGTAAACTATCTTCATTGAATTATTTTTTTGGTCTATGTAGGTTTCTGCTTTGGGTTTGGATCCCTCAGGTGCCCGTTTGGTAACTGGAGGCTATGACTATGATGTTCGACTTTGGGACTTTGCTGGAATGGATGCATCTCTTCAAGCTTTTCGATCACTTCAGCCTTGTGAATGGTATGTATTGAGATTTCCTCTCGGACTTAACAGTCCCTGTATTATAGATTTTAGCTACAATTCACTGTAGGTTATAAGATAAATCTGTTAGAAAGTTTTTACTATCTCCTAATATTTCTGCATTAGACAAACTTTGGATAGAGATGGTTAGGTGCTGCCTGTCTTTCACACTTTGTTTGAAAGACCTGAATATTTTTCTCAAACTGGTTAAGCAAACTGTACTCTTCAGATAAATAGTCTTCAGCTCTCAGTGCAGAATGGTTGCAGCAGAGTGTTTTCTCAGCAACTACCATTTACTATAGAAGGAGGAAGAAGCTCTGTGAACCTACCGTCTTTTAACTGCAGGTAGGGTATGTCTTCCCTACAGCTGGGAGCATGCCTTCCAGTCCAGGCAGACAGACACACACTACGCAGTGTGGATACAACCTAGACTAGTTGCCTGAGTAGATCTCTATCCAAGCCTCTGGGTCCGAGCTCGGGTAGCTAGCTTCTGCTGCTGCCAGTGCCACAGTGTTCACACTGCTATTTTGAGTGTGCTAGCTCAAGAAATGTTTGCATGAGTCTACCTACCTTGGCTGGGAGGCATGCTTCCAGCTATGGACATACCCTCCACAGAAGCTACTTACCAGAGTTGAGCTTCCCTTTAGGCATTGAGAGAGATGTCCTAGTCAAAACAAACAAGTCAAGCTCAAATAGGGGAAGACCAAGATTTGCTAAAAAAATCAAATATTGGAGTCTACTTAAATGATAGGTGGATTTTAGACCAGAAGTAACAACTGGGAGCCAGACACCTAAAAGAGTGTGTCCTTGGTGGACCTCAGTGGTGGAATACAGTTGCCCTTAATTGTACCATTGAGTACAAAAGAATAGCACAAGTATTTGGGGACAGAATCAGAAATAAGGCCAACATTATTTGCACCTAACAAGAAACTTAAGAATAGGTTCTACAAATGTATTAGGAGCAGGAGAAAGAAGAGGAGACGTGTAGGTCAGCTACCAAGACAGAAGGAGAGCTAACAACAGATGACACTGAGAAAGCTGAAGTGTTTAATGCCTATTCTGTTTGTCTTCACTAAAACAGTTAATTATGATAGATGCTTAAGAACAAGAGGAAAGACACATAAGCCAGAATAGAGAACGAACAGGTTATGTAAAATTTAGATTGTTTGATATATTCAACTTAGCAGAGTCTGACAGAATTTACCCTAGGATACTTAAAAAGCTAGTTGAAGGAGCAATCTCTGAACCATTAGTGATTATCTCTGAGCAGGGTCGTTGCTGCCCCCAAAAAACATTCGGGGCACACAGGCTCCGGGGGGGGCCCACGGTGTTCCTCCCCCCTCCATCCCCACCCACTAGCAGCCCCAAACCCAATTCGGCCCTGGGCCTAATCCGGCTGCTCTGCTGGAGCCCCGAGCTGGGCTGGGTCAGGCCGCTCTGCTGGCCGAGCCCTGAGCCAGGGCCCTGAGTCGGACTGCTGGCAGGGCCCTGAGTTGGGTTGCCAGCTGAGCCCTGAGCTGTGGCCAGGCCGGGCTGGCCCTCTTCACCAAGCCCCCAAGCTGGGCCGGGCCACGCCACTCTGTGCTGCCAGTCATCCTGCGCCGCTGGTCACCCCCACCCCTGCCCAATTCCCGAGACTCCCCCCATCACTTACCTTGCTGTGGAGTCGGGGACTGGTCAGAGCCTCCAGACAGGGCCGAGACTGAGCCAGCAGCAGCTGTTTACATTTCTTGCCCTGCTCCACCCTAAACTACGTGCCTGGGAGTGGAGCAGGGCAGGAAATTTAAAATGGCCCTACCGGCTCCAGCTCCTCAGCTGGACTTGGGGCACTGCGGGGCACATTTGGGGCATGTGCCCCCTGTGCCCTATGGCAGCGATGCCCCTGTCTCTGAGAATTTATGGTAGAAGGGTGAGGTCTTAAGAATGACAAACGTAGTACATATCCTTAAAAGGGGAACAAAGAGGATTTGGGGTATTTCAGACCAGTCAGTCTAATTTCAGTTCCTGGAAGGATACTGGAACAAATTATTAAGCAAGCAGTTTGTAAGCACATAGAGGCTAATAGGTATATTATGTTATAAGGTATAGCTAGCATGGATTTGGCTTAAACAGCAGCAAGGGGGTTTAAGATTAGATATTAAGAGAAACTTTTTAGCTATAAGAATAGTAAAGTACTGGAATTGGTTACTGAGAGAGTTATGGAATCCCCATCATTGGCCAAATACCTGTCACGGATAGGCTAGGTATATCTGGGGGATGAGGTGACTTCTCAAATTTTGTTTCTAGCTTTACATTTCTATGATTACTCAGTGGTCATAGGTGAGGAAAAGTCTGTTCAGAAAAGTTCTATCTACAATGTCAGGAAAACCATAGTCTTACTTTTCTGGCAAAAATGACGTTTTAGCACAGATCATTAGCAAGATATGAGCTCTATTTCTCTGAGCTCCATAGTAAGGAACAACTAATAAGAAAATGATATTCCTATGTTTTTAATACAACAGTGATTGAAGAATGGCAACAGCGAGAGCAGAAGGAAGAGTGAACTAAAAGTTATTATTTTGTAATAGACTCATAGAGTCTAAGGTCAGAAGGGACCAGTATGATCATTTAGTCTGACTTCATGCATACTGTAGGCCACAAATCCTCACCCACCCTCTCCTGCAATAAGCCGCTAACCTATGACTGAGTTATTAATAGTGACATAAGATTAAAATAGCCTGTTTATATCTGTTTAAAATACTCTAAATTGAAATGCAGTGTGTTAACTTTTTTTTATGTCCCACTTTCAGGAAAGTAGCTTACAAATACTTTTAACAACTTACTGTTGTCAAAAAGATAACAGTACAATGTTTAGCTTAAAAATGCATGCTGCGACTGTTAGTATTGTTTTAATATATCATGCTAAGTATTTTCATTGAACTGTGCATTGTAAAGTATTCAGTGTCTTAGTTTTAATTTAAGCCCACATCAAATTATTTTAACTATAGTTCAATTTTGATTTCATATTTCTATTTAAATTTTTCACTTCTATCAAATGCATTAATGAGGTTTCTTTCTAACATTGAATATAAACATTGAACTGAACTTTGAGCAATTTAAAATATCAGTGTTAAAGAGGAGGATTCTCCATGTGTGTGTTGAAGCATGTCATTAAGGTAGTATCGGGGAAATTACAATATCACTAGCCACATTCTTGGACTGTAGAATTTAGTTGCAAAGACTTTTAGACTGGCACCTATCACAGCTTCTAAATTTAAAGTTTTACTTCCTTAAATCTGAAGAACTTTATCTTAAATTTTGGATTTTTTGATTAGTGGAATTACCATTTTGGAGGCTACTAATTATGTTTCATATTTTGCCATAGGGTTAGGAGAGTTCCCTGTTGCTCAGATTTCAGTTTATGTAGTGCTGTCTGTTATTTGGTTGTTCTCCCCTGAAAATTGAAAAATTATTACCAAAAAATCAAAACCAAAACAAAAGCACCACCTCCCCAAACCTGACTTGTTTACCATAAAGAGAAATCGATGTTATCTATATATTATCTGTTTGTACATCAGAAATTTTTTCTTCTGTGTAGTCGTGCTCGTCAATTCCTGGCAGAAGATACTGTGTTTTAATACTTTGTCTGTGTTAAGTTTAAAAGACTTGAATTAACTCTATTAAAGTGAACTGGTTTTTTTTAGTTTCCCAGCATTTTGCTTTAATATTAATAAAGAAAAAAATTTTGGTTCTTAAAAAATGCCTCTGAAGAGCCTGGAAAGCAGTAACCGTTGCAGCTGGCAAACAACCAAAAACCTTATTACCCAGCTGCCCTTGTTCCTGTGTTTAGTTAGCGGGTTTTAGAACTATTCTTTCTTCCTCCCAGTGCATCTGTTTGTAAGTGGACTTTCTTTCTTTCTTTCTTTCTTTCTTTCTTTCTTTCTTTCTTTCTT
>ML685863.1:2988795-3076408 GCA_007922175.1 Pelusios castaneus | reverse complement strand
CTTCCTTTCTCTTCCCTTCCTTCTCGTCTTTGCCTTCCTTTCTCTTCCCTTCCTTCTCGTCTTTGCCTTCCTTTCTCTTCCCTTCCTTCTCGTCTTTGCCTTCCTTTCTCTTCCCTTCCTTCCTTCCTTTTTAAAAAGCTTTTTAAAAATTAATTTTAAATAAAAACCTTTCTAAAAATTAAATTTAAATTCAAAATTCATTCAAATTCAATTAATTAAACACAATGAATTAATTCTATTTCAATCACTTTAACTTCAATTAATGCCTATAATTTCTGTCATGTGAGTTTGCACAAAAATTTTATTCAGAAAAAGTTTTGCACACGGCTTGAAAATTTTGCACACATGCCACCAAACCTTAGAGGGAACATTGGTCATATGTATAGATATGAAACTCTGATATGCAGTATTCCGAAATGTGTGTGTCACGTGTCTTGAGTAGATCCAGACAAACACAGAGCTGAGAGTTCATGCCTCACAGAGGTATGTACTCAGGAACAGTGAACTGGCCTGAGCACCTGATAAGGCAATACTCATTTGACTCAAATGGAGGAAATTATGCCCATTGCCAGACATGGCCAATCACCTGACCCTAGACGGTGATGAGGACTCTTGTTAAAGGCACAGAGATCTTTGTCTCTAGTGCTTTCCCTTTATGTAGAGCAAGCAACATCAAGGACACTGTCAGACTGCTCACAGAGGGGCCTGCTTGTAGGACTCATCTCATCCATTCTGTGGTTAAGTTCCAAAGGCGTAACCATGTTCTTCTAGTTCAGCAAAATAAACAAGGAGTCCTGTGGCACTCTTAAAGACTAACAGATTTATTTATCGCATGAGCTTTTGTGGGAGAAGTGGGATTTTCTCCCACGAGAGCTCATGCGATCAATAAACGTTTTAGTCTTTAAAAGTGCCACAGGACTCCTTGTTTATTACTCTGTGGTTAAACTACCATCAGAGACTAAAAGACCACTAAAGTGTTGAGTTTCGTTTAGGATGCGACTTATTCTTTAATTGTGATTAAACCTTGATTCACATTAATCTGATTTATAATTACTTCAGTATTTCTGTATTTAATAAACTTATTTTTGTTTTATTTAGAATCATAGGACCTTGGGGTTGAAAGACCTCATGAGGTCATCTAGTCCAACCCCCTGCTAAAAGCAGGACTTCTCCCACTAAATCATCCCAGCCAGGGTTTTGTCTAACCTGGCCTTAAATGTTTCCAAAGGTGGAGATTCCACCACCTCCCTAGGTAACCCATTCCAATGCTTCACCACCCTCCTCATGAGAAAGTTTTTCCTAATATCCAACCTCGACCTCCCCAGCTGCAAGTTACAACTTGAAAGCATTTCTCCTTGTTCTGTCCTCTGTTACTACTGAGAACAGTCTAGCTCCCTCCTCTTCGGAGCACCCCTTCAAGTAGCTGAAGGTTGGTATCAAATCCCCTCTGTCTTCTCTTCTACAGACTAAATAAGCCTAGTACCTTCAGTCTCTCCTCGTAAATTAAAGAAGTTTATGTGGATTGAGTGTGTGTAGAGACTTCATGTAGAGTAACAGAGCTTATGCATACCAATTTCCTTGGTAAATTGATGGACTAAGGTTAAGAGCTTGCAGAGTGCAGTGTACAGCCCTGAACACTGTAAGAAGGCAGTTCTCGAGATTGCGTCTGGGATTGGGACATGGTCGCTGGTGATCAGTCCCATGAGCAGGTGACCACAAGCACTCCTTCACCAGGTCAGGGAGTGATTACTTGCTGAAAGCTGGGTATGGGCTGACCAAGGAGTGGGGGGTTTACAGAAAAGCCGAGTAATTCAGGGTCCAGGAGAGAGGGATTGGGGTGACACATCTATACATCAGTCTAGGTGGCAATGGGAAATCACACCTGTGGACTCTCTCCAGTTTGTTCACATCTTTCTTAAAGAGTGCTGCCTCAGACTGGACATACAGCTCCAGTTGAGGCCTCTGCTGTGTCAAGCAAAGAGATACTTTCCTGTGTTTTATGTGGCTCTTCTGTTTAATACATCCCAGAATGACTTCTGCTTTTTTCGCTGCGGCATCACATTGCTGACTTATCTTTAACTTGTGATCCGCTATAATCTCTAGATCCTTTTCTGCAGAATTACTTCCTAGCCAGCTGTTCCCAATTTTGTATTTGATTTTTTTTCCTTCCTAAGTGCAATACTTTGCACTTGTCTTTATTGAATTTTGTCTGATTGATTTCAGACAAGGTCTCTGACTTATCAAAGTCATTTTGAATTCTAACACTGGCCTCTACTAACAACCACTCCCAGCTTGCTATCATCCACAGATTTTATAAACCTACTCTTCACTCCGTCATCCAAGTCATTAATAAAAATATTGAATACTATCAGACCCCTGTGGAATCCCACTTCCTGGGTCCTCCCACTTTGACAGTAAACCACTGTAAGTACTCTTTGAGTATGGTCTTTTAACTAGTTGTGCACCCATCTAATAGTAATTTTATCTAGATCATATCTTCCTAATTTGCTCATGAGAATGAAATGTAAGACTGTCAAAAGGCTTCCTAAAATCAAGATATGTCAAGTCTACTGCATTCCCTTATCCATTAGTTAGGTTACCCTGTCAAAGAAGGAAATTGGGTTGGACTAACTTGATTTGTTCTTCACAACCCTATGTTGGCTATTACTTACCTCTTTATTTTCCTTCAGGTTTAAGCAAATTTATATTTTAATATTTTTTCCAGTATTTTTCCAAGTACGACACTCTTTATTACCTTATAAAATTGGTGTAATCAACTTAGACTTAAGAGAAATGCCAAGAAGATGAAATGGTCACATTTTGGAAAAGGGACAATAAGTAGTATTGAAATGCAGGAGGAATTGTAGAAAAAAGCAGAATCTTAACTGTTCCATCACAGATGAGGTTAAAAGATGATATGCTTTATCTACAAGTGTTGCATAGAAATTGATGAAATCATGGACCAAACACACTTTGATATTGAAGTGAAAATGTATCAAGGCAGTAGAATAACAGTAGTCTATAGGAATCTGTGATAAATAGAATTGACATCAGATGGCTGAGGGCATTAAAAATGAAATTTCTTAGAAGGATGGCAAGTATATAGTTGAATGATTTTAAGACAAGTTAGAAGGAGAATAGTTATGAAATTAGGGTATGGGATTGACAGGAATCAGAAAGATTATGATGGTGGGGACACTACAGAAGACAAACAGGTGGTAGAATGCAAGCATAACCAAGGTCAGTCAGGCCTACTGGCCAGTCACTGACTAGATGGTGGGACGTCATATGCAGGGGCATGACAAGTTTGGAGTTAGATGGAGAAGAGTCCATTGACAGACATGAATGATTGTGCTATACTTCTCCCTCTGTCTACAAAGATGCTGTGTGATGAGAAGAAATGTTTCTGGATATCAGAATTGAACAGACTGCTCTGTAATTTCTTGGGTCTTCCTTTTTCTTGGTTTTGGAAGCTAGGTATTGTGTTCGTGCTTCTCCAGTCAAATGGGACCTTATCTATCCTCCGTGAGTTCTTGAAGATAATTTCTAATGGTTCAGAGATTGCTTCAGCTAATTCCTTAAGTATTCTCTTCATAGCTTCTCTGTATAGTTTTAATTTTCTTATTTTATTATCTGCTTGGGAAATGGCTTTGTTAGACAAAAAATGAGTTCAAACATTGTGCGTTGTGTCACAAACTGGAGCTTTGTGTGAGGTCAGCACACATCTGCTATTTGCAATTTTTCTGGTGTTTGTTCCTTGTGTGCTCTTTTCATCCTTGAAGCGTGCTTCAAACAAGAACATACCTGGTCTTTTTATTTTAGTTTTCCCATCTTCTTGGAGGTTGGCATATGTTTCTTTTGCTTATTGGTCTACCTACCTAGGAATTAAAAAGGAAAAATTGATAAGAGGAATCTCCCTTTTCATTCTTTTCTAGGAGAAAATAGATTTGTGGCAAAGGAAAAATACTCTTCAGGCTGCTTGTCTTATAACCTGTCAGATGTTGGTGATATAAGTGAAGAGGGAAATTACTTTTCCTGTCTCTCCTTATCTCTTATTTCAGAAATAAGATTGTTTTATTTCCTTTAGTAGTATGGATATTGAGAACTTTCTAGATTTTGCTTTAGTTTAGTTAGAAAATATGATGATGATGATTATTGTCTCTATTACAGTAGCATCTTGAGGCTCTGAGATTATTCTAGGCACTGTATGAATACATAATAAGACAGTACCATCCCTGAAGAATCTACAAATTAAATAGAGAAGATAGAAAAAGGATGATGGACAGCATTTATCATCCTCATTTTACAAATAGATGCTTTTGAAAATGTTAATCTGTGTGTCTGTCCCATTTTCAAAAGTGACTTAGGAGCTGAAGTTTCTAAAGCCCTTAAGATATGATTTTGAAAAGTGTGTAAGTGATTTGCCAAAGGACACAAAGAGAGTCTGTGGCAGACCTGGGAACTGAACCCCAATCTTTATGGCCCTGTCCTGTGCCTTAAACACAAGACACTCCTTCCCTTTGGCTAAACATCCCATCAACTATTTACAAGAAGGGGCAATACATTTATGTGGGAACTCTCTTCTATGCAGGCAGCTCTGTTGTGTTTTATTCCACTTCCTCTGGACTCTAGGATTTTAAACTTCACCTGGCAGCTATTGTGACCTATCAGCTTCTAGTTTAAGCATTTTCAGTTTTTATACAAACTACACATAAAAGGATTCCTCAAACAAATGTTTGATCTTAATAAAAAAATCAGTCTTGTGAGGTCCACAGTAAGTCATTGTTCATTTTCTTGCATCCATCTTTTAAAATGAGTCTTTTAATGAAAATTACATTACAAAAACACTCAGATGTTTATGTGAATTAGCTTGATTATCTTCTTGATTATTATATTCCTGTATTCTTCGTCATTCCTCATCTCTATCCTCTCCTTATATCTCAGATGTAGATTTTAAAGTCTTTCATGGAGGGACAGTTTTTAATTGTCTGCAAAACGCCTAACACACTTTTTTGAGCATTATAATAACAATCCTCCAGTATCTTCTTTTTTGTGTCATTAATTGAAACATACTATTTAACATTTTATTCTCTAACATATTTAAACTTCCCCCAAAATAAACATAGTTATTATTTTATTATAATTGTCATTTTCCTCAATGACAGCAATTTGTGTTGGGTCAGAAAGTCTTTGTGAGATACAAAGGTTTCTCCTGTTTTCTTTTGTAATTTCTATCGTGCCATGCTTAGGTAACCTGCCTCTTTGGCCTCAGTAGCTGCGTGAAGTATTGAATTTGAATATGGAGGCATGTTGAACCTTCTTTGTGGCTTGAAATTTGTTCCTCTGACTATAAAGTAATATTCTGAATATATTCATGTCCAAGTTTTATTAAAATTTAAGAATTATAATGATTTGGTAGCAAGTACAGATTGCATAACAGTGAGGTTTGAAGTGATTTTTGACTTTTGTATCATAAAACAAATGTCTTTTTTTCCAATGATTCATTGTATGGAAAATTTATGCTTATTTTAAGTTGCTGTTAGGAGAATGAAATACAGTTACAGTTAATAACTAACTCCGAGCTAGTGGATTTGGGGTGCGAAGGAGGGTCACCTGTGTGTTGCCACAGAGAGGCATTGCTTCAGAAACCATAAAATGTTAAATTAGTAAGTGACAGATTGCTTTCATGAGTGCTTCACAAAACTTGAATTGTACATTACAGTGATTTACTCTGCTTTTTTAAAAAACAGAAAAAAAAATTGTGAGGTTGAGCCAAAAGTACAGTCTCCTTCATCTGAAGGAAGAAATCCCATAGACGCATGAATATGTATTGCGTGGATAATTTACCACATGCTTAATAACCAGAGGAATATACCTAGTTCCCAAAGGCTGCAGTGAAAGAGTTTTTTTGGGGGGAGGAGGCAAGAGTTCTCTATTGAGAAGTAGGTTCCTCAGTTGCTAGGGAGGGTGTTAGGTGTTTTGGAGTCATAAACTATTTGTCAGATGTTGAGATAAGATGATACTGAGGCTATGTACACACGATCAGATTAAAGCACAACATGGCAATAACGCTATAAAAAACATGTGACCTTTATTGTGGGAGAGCGCGTACACACGTCGCTCCTTGCAACGCAACAGAATTCTTTGCAATATCGTGGTGTAGCGCAATGAATTCTGGGCACCTATCCCATAGGTCAATTTTCCCTGAATCGGCGCTTGGAATCTTGGGATGAAGAAAAGGAACACAAAGCGCAATGGGTAAACTCTCAGTTTCCCATGGTGCACTGTGTTCCCCTTGCGTCTTCCTCGTTGCCAATAGCAACTCGCGCCTATTTTCAACAGTGCAGTGCCGCACTACTTGCAAGCAATCACAATTGCGACAGCATGGATCCTGCTCTAATCTCCACTGTCGCCTACAGCATTCTAAATACATCTCAGCTGGTTGCTCAGTACGCAATGAGCTCTGAATCAGATGAGGACGCTGAGGAGCAGGGGCTGATCGATGCCCTGCAGAGCAACAGCACCGTGTTGCTCAGCTCCTTCACCGATCATCTGCACACGGTGCAACGCCATTTCTGGTCTCAAGAGACGAGCACCGAGTGGTGGGATCGCATTGTTATGCAGCTGTGGGATGACGAGCAGTGGGTACAGAACTTTCAAATGCGGAAAGCAACCTTTTTGGAACTGTGTTCAGAGTTGGCCCCTGCCCTGTGACGTAAAGACACCAACATGAGGTCTGCCCTACCGTGGAGAAGCGTGTTGCGATAGCTGTCTGGAAGATGGCGACTCCTGACTGCTACCGGTCGGTTGCAAACCAGTTTGGAGTCTGGTGACTCCTGACTGCTACCGGTTGGTTGCAAACCAGTTTGGAGTCGGGAGGTCCACCGTCGGATTAGCCCTCTCACAAGTGTGCCGAGCCATCAATCGCGTTCTGCTACGGAGGACGGTGACATTGGGCAATGTTTGTGAGATTGTGGACGGCTTTGCTGCCATGGGATTCCCTAACTGCGGGGGAGCAATAGACGGTGCACACATCCCGATTTTGGCTCCAGACCATCTTGCAACCGAGTACATCAACAGTAAGGGCTACTTCTCCATGGTGCTGCAAGGACTCGTGAATCACAAGGGGCATTTTACGGACATTAATGCTGGGTGGTCGGGAAAGGTGCATGATGCCCGCATTTTCAGGAGCACTGGTCTGTACTGGAAGCTGCAAGGGGGTACCTTCTTCCCAGATCAAAAAATTACTGTGGGGGATGTGGAGATGCCCATAGTCATCCTTGGAGACCCAGCATACCCACTGGTGCCATGGCTCATGAAGCCGTACACTGGGATCCTAGATCGCAGCAAGGAGCGGTTCAATTACAGATTGAGCCGCTGCAGAATGACCGTAGAGTGTGCCTTCAGCAGATTAAAAGGGCGCTGGCGCTGTTTGTATGGGAGGCTGGACTTGGACGAGAACAACATCCCTGCTGTAATTGCGGCGTGCTGTGTCCTTCATAACATTTGTGAAAATAGAGGAGAAAAGTTTTCCCCGGCGTGGGCTATGGAGGCACAGCGCCTCGAGGCAGCATACGAACAGCCAGCCACTAGGAGTATTAGGGGGGCCAATGAGGAGCTGCTCGCATAAGGGAGGCTCTCGGAGCATTTCAATGATGTCCTCCCATAGTTCACTTCAAGGATGCATCAAGTGCACCTTATGAGATTTTCACTGTGTACAAATAAAGCCACTCTTCAAATTTTTTCTTACTGTTTTTATTAAAAGATGAAAGGGGGGGGGGGAGATGTTACAGGTGGGTATAGCTGCGGGTCTCTAAAAGTAGCTCTGTGAGGGACTGGATGTTGCAGTATACCAGGGGGACGGGTGGCCTTCAAAGAAATGCTTCGAAGGACTACGGGGTGTGGGAGGCAGACACGGCTGAACTGTATGGAGTGGAGCCCGTACATTAATCGCCTGGGTCTGCAAAGCAATCATGCTTTTGAGCAGTTCTGTTTGCTCCTTCATGACGCTTATCAGTTCGTCCCTGTGTTTCTGCCTCCTCTGTTGGGATTCCTCTCTCCAGGCTCGATTCTCCCTCACGGATTCCTGTGCTGTTTTCAGCAGGTCCTGAAACATATCCTCCCTGTTTCTTCAAGCATGCCGCCGAATGTTTCTCAAGCGGTCAGCTGGGGTAGACACCGGCCTTGTGAAGGTCGAATCTAATAAAAAAAAATAATAATAAAGCTGTTGTTAACACATAGCATAGATAACCAATGTAACCTTCCAGCACATTCCACTGGGAGGTACAGGGCAGTCAACATCCTATGCTTCATTGAAGCGGACAAGGTACGTCCTAATCGAAAGCTTACTGGGGGCTAACATTCTGCACAGGGCACACAGATGGAACCCGATATCTCTCTCCTAAGAGTGCCCCTGCCAGCTAGAATACATATCCTACATGCCACCGGATGCAGGCCAGGACCATATGCTGCTGCATTGTGTGCTGCCGTGGTTCCCAGTGCCATGCTTTGCAGCGGGCGAGGCCGAGTATCCTTATACGGGATCGTAGACACATACACTCTCCAATCTAACCTGAATAGTAGGCTCTGGAGGTACATCGAGGAAACCTTTAGTGACCTAAATACAGATGATTTTTTGATAATCATTGTTTGTGTTGATACACTTCTAATGAATGCAGAGTAAAGAGCGTGCACAGCGGGGACCGAGACAGCAAGCACCCCCACCCCGGACAATGATATTTTAGCAGGAGCCATAGCTGCATGAAAGAGAAACTTACCTGAACCCCCTCTGCCGCCTCAGAGGACACGCTGCAATTCATGTCTTGGGTGGACATCTCAGCGGGGGTGCAGAAGAGCTCCTGGCTACACGCTGTTGCACTCTCCTACAGGTCATCCTCCATCTCCTCCTCCTCATCGATCACATCCTCATCCTGTTCGGCTCTGGCATTCAATGGATGGGGGGGCGATGTGTCCACGGGACTCTTTGCAGTGGTTGTGGGGTCCCCACTGAGGATGGCTTCGATCTCCTTGTAGTACCTGCATGTAGCAGGTGCTGATCCCGAATGGCGGTTTGCCTCCTCCGCTCGGTGATAGGTTATTCTTAGCTCCTTCACCTTCGATCTGCACAGTGTCTCTATCATAACCTCTCTCTGACATGGCCCGAGAAATTATGCCATATGTATCGTAATTTCGCCTGCTGCCGCGTAGCTGCGCCTGCACAGCAGACTCTCCCCAGATGCTGATCAGGTCCAGCACCTCTGCCGTGCTCCAAATGGGTGCGTGTCTTCCGCGATGGGCTGCCATTGCTAGTGAAGATCGGAGCTGCACTCCATTCCACGAGGAAGAGAACAGGAAGTGAAACAGAGGAGAAATGCGACAATCCCAGGAATCGAAACAGGGTGGGGACTGTTTCGTCACGGCCACAGAGCGGGTGGGGGGAAGACCAGAGAGGACGACTTTGGAATGCTGGGACACTTCCGGAGGCCAATCATTGTGCGGTAAGCCTACACACAAGTCGAAAGGCGCAACAGCTATTCTGCGTTAACTGCTACCACCCTCATCGAGGTGGTTTTTCTATTGCACATGTGTACGCTGTTGTTATCGCGCGGTAATGACTGTTAATGTGCGAAAAAGTGATCGTGTGTACATGGCCTGAAACTATGTTAAGAACAGAAGCAAGTCTCTGCAGTTGGCAACTAATTTGTTAACTCATTAATGGAGCCCTCTCTACCAACTTGAAATTAATTCTGGTCACATTTTTGGAATAGCTCTTCCTAAGTAGCAAATATTCATGACTTGTTTTACAGTTGGTCAGCCTTATTCTGCCATGTAAATTTTGTATAGGGCACTACAGACTCTTTGGCTATGTCTACAATGGCAGGTTAGTTTGAATTAAGGAGGCTTAATTCAAACTAACTAAAGCCATGGCTACACTAGGCTTTAGTTAGTTCAAATTAAGGGCTTCCTTAATTCGAACTAAGAAGTTCAAATAGGGTATTCGAACTAAAGGGTTAATTCGAACTAACTATTTTCGTAGTTCGAACTAACCGGCCATTGAAATGAATGGGGATCGCTAATTTGAACTAAGCAAGTGCCATGAATGAATGGCACTTGCTTAGTTCGAATTAAGTTAATTCAAACTAACTAAAATTAGTTTGAATTAGTTAGTTCGAACTAACTAATTCGAACTAATTTTAGCAAGTGTAGACGTAGCCTTTGACCCTTAAGAAGAAATATTCTCTAGTTAGCAAACTACAAAACTAAATACAAATCTTCAAGCAATTTATTAAGTCAAATATCACTGACCTGGCATTTCTGTCAGCTGACAAAACTTTGGTTCTTTGTAATTGCTTTGCTGATGTTATTGTTATTGTTAATTATCCCTGGCTGGGATAATTTAGGGGGAGTGGTCCTGCTTTTTAGCAGGGGGTTGGACTAGATGACCTCGTGAGGTCCCTTCCAACCCTATTATTCTATGATTCTATGACTGTGTAGCAGAAAATATTGCACTTAGTGCTAATTCCAGCTGCAATTGCTTAGTATTTATTAAAACAAACTCTATCTATAGAGACATTTTGCACATCTGAGGACTGAATTTAGCTTTGGATGTGTAAACTGATGGGAGACTTTATCAGCTTCTACAAACAGCTGCAAGATCTTATCCCTTAGATAGAACAGTTCCAGAATAGTGACCGCAAGTTTGAGATTTGTGATTCCCATCATACACTATACAGTGAGATCTTAGCATTTTGAAGTGACAGCTCTGAGCAGCTGTATTCATCTAGCATGTGTTCCAGTTCTGGTATTAATCAGCTAGCAGACTTGCTGTGGGAGAAGGGTCTCTTTAGCTCCCATCCTCCCCCTGCCTGGAAAGTTATGTAATGGGATCAACTCTCCTCCTTCTCCACCTTTATATGCCAAGATTTCTGCTTGAATTAAAATGCACATTCGCTTCCTTGTGAAACTTTGTTGCTCTTCATATTTGTTGTTTTTTTGCCCTAATATGGAGTTGCACTAGCAGTTTCATAGTTGTAATTAGTCCCTCATTCTAAGACTTTTTACAGCCCCTATTAATCCTCTACTAATGCTTTTTGATTGTTATTTAAAATATAGAAAAAGAAATTAGAAAGAAAGAAAAAGCTTTGCTAACGTATGTAAATTTATACTTCTCATAAGCTAAACTAGATAGACCAGGCAATCCTCCCTGCTCTGAATACCAGGTTCTCCTGTCAGCAAGTTGCTGCTGTCTGTATAGAAATTTCCAGATAACTATCAAGCTCCTCTGACTGGGTCAGATTGCCTCCCTTGATCCAGGGATCATTTTTGCCCTGAAGAAAAGTGTCTTTTATGCCAGCCATTCTACTGTCACCTGGCATTACAGAAGTCTTTTGATAAATATTTGTCCAAAAAGTAAAATATATAGTACTCTGTAAATGTTATTATGTAGGTAAGCAGGTAGGCACAGCTCATGCAAAAAATTTCTCAGCCCACAGGTGTAGTGTCTAATCCCCACATCTCAGTTGCCTCATACACGTACCATAGCTATACTACATGTTTATTTTCAGACAATTAGTGTTTTTAAAGATTTTCTGCTGATGCATCATTTTAAAATTTGCTTAAGGGAATTGTATTTAATGGAAATATACTTTGTTTTCTAATTTTTTTTCAGTCACCAAATCAAATCTTTACAGTATAGCAGCACTGGAGATGTCATTCTTGTTGTATCTGGTAACTCTCAAGCTAAAGTTCTTGACAGAGATGGCTTTCCAGTAATGGAATGTGTCAAAGGAGACCAGTACATTGTGGACATGGCAAACACCAAGGTAAATTAAGAAGTGCTGAACTTTAAATTATGGGTATTCCATACTTGTATAATCATCTTGTAATTTTATTTAGGACCATCACCAGAACAATAAATCTAGATGTAACATTTTGTACCCTTCCAAGTTTTCCATATAATCCAGATAATGCAAGGTTTTAATTTATCCCGTACTTCCAGATACTTTCTGTCCTTCACCTTCCCCACTAACAGACTGTATATCATATGCATTTTGTTCACACTTGAAAGATGAGCCAATAGGGAAAAAATAGACTGAAAGATTATGAAAGAGGAAAGATAACTAAATGTAATGTGAATCCTTTTTCAGTGCACATTGTTTCCTGTGTCTGTCTTCTAGATTGCAAGCTGTCCAAGTAGGTCAAGAGACACAGATCTATGAAAGACACACACAGACATGGATCTTAGCATCAGGCTGCAATTTTCCATTATTAGGCCAATAGAAGGGACACTGTTCACCCATCTCAAATATCAGCCATTTCATTCTGTCCACCATATAACCAGGATAGATCCTCTCAGTTCTGCCTCTAGGACTCAGCTCACTTCTGAATCCTGTTGCCCAAAGGGGACCTTGGACTGTAAATACTTCATGTCTCCCCTTCTCCTTTGGGAGTTACCCATCCCGCTGCTGAGAGAGGAGGGACAGCTGTCACATTTGCATCTTGTTGAGTGCCAAGCACATCAATGAATAGTAAATAATAATGTGTGTTTTTGTTTAATGGTTAGAAGTGTACATGAAAAAGGCTGACTCATAATCTTGTCAGTATAACTTATTTTACAGTTTTGTGTTTTATGTTATTAGGAGAGAATGAAAAACTGTTATAAACAACTGTAGTAAATTATATTTTTAAGTATTTTAACAAGTGTTCATTGGGTTTTGCCCACTCTTCATCTTATGTTACATGTGGCAAAAATTCTGTTTACATAGAGGATTTAAATGCACATTGGTTTAGTGTAATGATAAAATCTACCACTCCGATTTGTAATTAAAGTTACCTTATTTAGTGCTTTTAGGGATGACTGCCAAGTAACTAGCCTAAATACTGCATTATTTCTTTTGGCTAATAGAATGTACGTAAAGCCATATAACATTAGCAGCTGTTTTAGTTCTTGTTTTAAAAATAATGCAGATTTCTTTTTAATCTTATAAACTTTTGAAATCTCACTATATGGTGTTCCTACAATCAGTGCTAGAGTAATTATCATGCTGCTGTATTTACTTTTAGGTATTTATTTCCTGGTAATTTTTAAAATAGTTGCTAAAACTGTCTCCGTAATAACGCTTAAAAAGAAGCTGAAACGATTTCAATTTTAGCTTTGCAGGTGTGGTTTTTAACCTATATAATATTATAGGAATTCTTTGATCTCTTCAAACGTATTTAATAAGCTTGTGCCAATGCTACAAATATGTCAAACTAATTGAAATATACCGAAATACTGAATGAAGGTATTTTCTCTAAGAAAGATAATTTGCTTGGTTTCCCTCCTGTCCCCCCTTTTCCAGTCTTATGAGTTGCTTTAGAATATTAGTGGCTTGAAGTCTGGTAAAATGTTCACCAGCAGCTATTCACATCTTGAAGAATGTCTTTCCACTCTCATCATATAAATTATCTTTTCTGAAAATACATTGATAGAGTTTCAGATTTGGTTATACTATGTAAAGCTCTCCATTGATGAATCTTGAGCCATATTTGAATCTAGTTAGTCTTCTTCCCACAACTTGCTCAAACAGGGAGAGGCTGGAACGTGTAGGCCATGGTAATTTTGGTAAAGGACACCCTTGTTTGTGTAGATTCTTCCACACTTCTTTCAATTAAGTGGTGATACAGTCCAGAGAAATGATGACATCTTGAGGTGGCTGTGGCTTGTTTTGCCTAGATGTGAGTGAAAAAAAGACAAATGGAAGAGGAGTGACAAGAATAATTGAATTCAAAGGCACAAATAAACTAGCAAGGAATAAGTAGGATACACATGCATTTTTTAAAAAAAGAATAATTGTGTTTTTGGGAGAAAGTAGTGAGGGAGAGAACTGTAGAGTACACACATTTTCCTAGCACCATCTCAGATATCAGTTACATTTCATGTGAGTTATGCACATTCATTTCCTAATAGAAGTAGCTAAACTTAAACTGAGTCTGGTGTAAAGCTGCTTGGTTTGATAACATTATCTTCAGTCATATAAAACTGACTAGAAAGTTTTCCTTAATGGCAGTGTCATGTCATTTATAGTCCTCTAGATGTAACAGGATCATGCTGTATTTCCAGTTTAGCACTGACTCTCTGTGCCTTGATTTTTTTCCATCTGCAAATTGGATATACTGTTTGCATTATACAGTTGGATTAGTTAGTGTATATAGAACACTTTTAAGATTCTGAAAGAAAGACAGTATATAAATGCTGAATAATTTCATCCTCAATTAATTTTATATTCTGTTATCCCTTCCTAAGAATCTCACATAATATACACTGTACTGTTTTACTTTTCATTTTGAAATCCTAGGTTACATCTGTCACAGTTCAGGGTGACTACAGGGTGACTACACTTGTATTTCCCTTCAATTGTTCAGTAAGGGCATCCAATCTAAGGCTTCCAACTCACCAGTTGTTGTTGGTCTTTGGTGGAGACCCTCTGTGACAGGATGCACATCCATGCACCCCAGGGACACCATCTATGTAACTTCTGTTCAGTTTTGCAATGTAATTATGTGATTTAATGCTAAATAGGCTATACCAGGTTCCTTTGTGAATGCTCACAACATATGCTGCATAGTTACCATGTTTCCTACAGCAGCATGTGTGTACAGAAGTGAAGCATGTTACAGGGTTCAGATTCTCAAGACAACCTCTAGCACAGAGGCTGGAGGATTACATGACAAAGGGAATCCTGGCTCAGGTAGAAGTAAAGAGAATCACACAGCAGGACAGAGGGGAGGTATTGTCAGGAGTTGGTAAAAACAAAGACACAGACCCTCTGTGAGAGAGAGAAGCTGCCGCCTTTTGCCTGGGAGACTTCATCTTGCAACCAACTTCAAGCAACATTTGGGCCCTGCCTTATAATAGGCAGAGAATGGCTGTAAAACGCCTAACAGCCGAACATTGTGCACATAATCTTGGACTATGAGGTCAGTTTAGGTAAAGATGTTAGATTAGTATGTGGTTTATACCTTTTATTTGATAGTGGTTACTCCTGACTCATTTATAGTATGATTCTGACTTGATTGGCCATTTTCTTACTTGAAATCATACTCTGATCAATAAACTAGTATTTTTTTTTTTATCTGAAGCTGTGTGGTCTTTAGAGGGTGTGGATGTGGAAGACTGGGTACAATCCACTTCTTTGTTAAGTGGCTGGATTTGAGACTATGGTGATTGGGGGTGGGTCCCAATCCCTGGAAGACTGTGGCTCCCAGTGTAATATCTCTTCTGACCAGGTTATGTCAAGGCTGAACAGTTCCCGGCCTTCACTGTGTTCTCCAGCAAACACAGTCTGGCAAACTAAACTTGCTTGCGTTCTTGTCAGAGACTGACCGCAGTGTGATTGCTACAGATGAAAGTTACTACACAGTTCTTTCAAAGCAAGCCTACTTTATTCTTAAGGTAAAAAGCATTACAGAGACAATCTATTAAAAAAAATAAAAGGACATATGTAAGCTAATAAACTTACCAGAGTTCATCCCAACGCTAACATGGATACTGGCAGGAGAGTACTTCAACATCCCAAGGGAGTCCTTATTGTTACTGGTTCATCATAGCTTCAGCTCAGAACAAGCACATATGTGACAAATTTAGTCCACCCTTTTATACAGATGTATAGGATCTTTGATCTGGAAATTCCAGAAACAGGCAGGTTAGTATACATTGGGTGTCTCTCTCTAGTTTGTGTCTTTGAAAGGTTGACTTCACAAAAGGAGAATTTGTATTCCTCTCACCGCAATATATTTCCTAAGAAAATCTACTTTACATGTATTGTTCCAAAAGACCTTTGAATGTCTTTGTACCTTCGAGGAATTGTTAATCTTGTCTTTCTGTCTCATAATGATGCATAAACATTTGCATTTGTAATACAAGTATCTCCAAAGATGCTTAACTTAATTCAGCAAAGTTTCATTTTATTTAGTGATGTTTTTCTGGGATGTCACAACATTTGCCACTCTTGAACTATAGTTCATAGATTTCAAGGCCAGAAGTTACCATTGTCATCTATTCTGACCTCTTATATAACACAGGCCAGAGAACTCCCTAGAATAATTCCCTTTGAACTAGAACACAAATTAAAAAAAACAAAAACAAAAAAGCCTCTTGATTTAAAAATTTGCCAGTAATGGAGAATCCACCAAAAACTTTGGTAAATTGTTCCAATGGTTTACTACTCTCACTGTTAAAAATTTATGCTTTATTTACCAACTAAATGTGTCTAGCTTCAACTTTCAGCCACATACCTTTCTCTGCTAGTTGAAAAGCCCATTATCTAATATATGTTCCCCATGTGGCTACGTAAGCTGTGATCAAATCACTCCTAACCCATTGGTTCCCAAACATTTTATTTACCCATCAACTGCATTTTTCCTCTATTTGTGACCTGCCATTACATATATGCACCCTCTGTCAAGCACCACAACCCTAATGGTAGCTTGGTATAAAAGGAAGGCCCCCAGAGGTATGTGGGTCGAGTTGGCGATTGAGCCCTCCCAGCAGTCACCCTGCAACAGAAGGTCCTGTGATGCTGAGCCTGGCTCCCCCCTCTGGATAAGACCTAATACACGTTTTCAGTACCACTCAGGTTTGGCCCACATGCCCCTCTGTCATATATGTTTGCGTAGGCTAGAATTCATTGGTGGGTTAATCCAGCCCTGGAATGGTGATCCATGTACAATCTTACTGTGACCAGTTGATGGGCAAAACACTGCCATTATCGTCTCTTTGTTAAGCTAAATCGATTGAGCTCCTTGAGTCTCTCACTATAGAGCATGTTTTCTAATCTTTTAATCATTTTTATGGCTATTTTCTGAAACTTCTCCAGTTTATCAACATCCTTCTTGTAATGTGGTCACTGGAACTGTACACAGGATTCCACCAGTGGTTGTACTTGTGCCAAATATTGAGGTAGAATAACCTTTGTAATCTTACTCAAGTTTCCCCCATTTTATGCATTCCAGGATCACATTAGCCGACCTTCAGTTCAGCTGATATCCACCATGACACACAAATCTTTTCCAGAATCATTGCTTCTGAGGATAGAGTTTCTCATCATGCAAGGGTGGCCTATGTTCTTTCTTCCTGGATGTATATGTTCACTTTTAGCCATGTTAAAATGCATATTGTTTGTTTGCACCAAGCTTTCTAAGTGATCCATGTGGCTCTGTATCAGTGACCTGTCCCCTTCATTGTTTACCCACCCCCTCAATCCTTGTGTTGTCTGTAGACTTTATCAGTTATGATTTGTTTTCTTCTAAGTCACTGATTCAAAAGGTTTAAATAGTATAGAGTCAAGATCCGATCGCCGCAGGAATGTCCCTGGAGCCATCTCTTTTCTCCCTGACTCCAAAGCATGTGCTGCCATACCCAGCCTTTTCGAACAGATTTTTTCTTTAAACAGAGGTTAACAAACAAACAGAAAATATTCTTAACTCAGTCCTGGGCCACAGACTTTAAAGACACCCCTCCCAGCGGTCTCTGGCACTCCAACTCCTGGCAACCTCCCAGCTTCAGTTAGCTCCTCTCCTTTCCCGGAGCAGCGGCCACAGGGCTGCTTCCCTGAGCCTTTGGACCCATGCTCCAGGAGTTAGTTCCCATTGCAGGAGTTAGCTAGTGTGAAGTTTCTTCCTCAGGGCTCAATTTTTCTCAGTTGTTCCTTGTTCTAGCTCTTTGTAGGCCCAGGTATAGCTCAGCCTCTTTAATTAGCAGGATTGGGCTCAGCTTCTACAGTCCAGGGGAGCTGGACTTAAGCTATCCACAGAGACCAGCTATCCTGTGACATATCTAATCCCCTTTCCAGGATGTCTCTGTCCCAACATTCTGTAACATCAGTGATTACAACCTTTTAGGTCTCAAAACTTTTCTTACTTTTTAAAAAAAAAAATCTTAACCAGAATTATTCCTCTCAAGAGCTCAATTATTCCAACATTTCCACCAAATCCCTACTGCTCAAGAGTGTTGAGTCCCAAAAACTATACCCAGGTTCCCCCAAGCATAAATTCTAGGTCCTAGTCACCCTGAGTTTTATGTGATGGGGCCAGAGTCACATATCCAGGCCTGCTGGGTGCAGTCTCTACATCATCTTACGTTTGTCTCCTGTACTTTGGGGTCACTGCACAACTAGGCTTTTCTGTCTCTCCAGGTAGACTCTCTAATACAGCCTCAAGTTCATGAGTGCAGAGTAAACATTCTCTTACTGCTCAGTGAACTGGAAATGTGTGGCCAGTTCTTTTTCTGGAATTTGGGATCCTGCATCTTGCTTTCCACTGATTCTAGTTGCTCTGTCAGCTTGTCGAAGGGGGTCAAAAACAGGTCCATGCTATCACATTCCCTGCACTGGAATCCTGTTTCCAGCCCTGGCCTCTTACTTGGGCCTCTAGTTGTTGGAGTGATCCTATCTGAATCCCCGTGATAACTCATTCAACAGAGAGAGTTCAGCCTGGTTCACCACTGTACACTGCAGCACTCAAGACTCCATCTGGGTCCCTGCTGTACCCTGTTTAGTTTTCTCCTGTTCCAATTTTTTCCCTCAGGGCCAAGTATTATTTCTGGACTGACACCTGCCTCTCAGCTCCCCGCACCTGAACCCAGACCAGATCTTGCTTGCATCATCCAACTCTTGTCAGTCCTTCCTAAGCTGATCCCACCTGCCTTGGGGAAAATAGTGTTCTCCCTCTCAGTCTCCCGTTGCTATCCTCACTCCATCAATTTAACCCTCTTGATTCATTTCCTGCTTGGCCCCAGTCCTCCTTGGTTCTTGGCTCCTGTTCTCGTCCTTCGTGCACAAGAGCTGAGAAACCCAACCAGTCTCTTCCCAGAATTCTGGGCCAAGGCAGACCCTTAAGCATCCCAACCTGCACTTAATTCTCAGACTCTGAATCTCCAGTTCAACTTCTGCAGTGTGGTAGACACAAGTCTCGCCATGGATACAAGGGACATGTATTGGGAGGTGTCAGTCCAGGCTATTTCTTGAGTCAGAGTGTACCCACTACCCAAGTCTGAGTCCTTTAACAACATTTCCTCCCACCCAAATGGCTATTACCTATGGTGGGAACTCCCTGACTTTTGGAGTGGACCCCCGCTCTTTGGTCCCACTATAAGAGCAGCATAGGTAGTAATATTCAGTAATTGGGCAATTCTTTTTAGTATGCCCAGAGTAGTCACCCATGAAGCAAACCACAGGGCCTTCTGGACTCCCCACTCCCCAGCATTTCACCGGGTCCCTTGTTGGTGCTATGTATCACTCAAGTTTTGGACACTTGGGGTCTTTCCCCATGGAAAACTTCCCTGGGTCACCCAGTCTTGAGTTCCTCTAAGTTTATCATACTGCCTCAGCTCCTTCTCCTTCAGTCTCAAAAAAGGCTTCAGCTCACTCAACATCCCCCCCCAACAGAGACCAGCTGGAAGTGCTTTACCCAGCTCTGTGCTCCTCCACATAGAACCTTCATGAACTGTTCCAAGATGACTTGATCCAGAACTTGCTCCATTTAATTCGTCTCTGGACAGAGCCACTGTGTCGCAATCGTTACTGTGCCACTACCTACGGTTATGCCCCACTCATGAATGACTCTACCTGGAATCTGTGTATATAGGCCTTGAGAGTGAGCTCAGGACGGTGATCTTACTAGTGGATAGGGGTTTGCCACTTATTGCCAGGTAAGCCCACTGCAGCCCACCATCAGGAATATGCAGATTGTCCAAGTCAACTTCTCCCAGTCTGCTGCCTTTGACCCTTCTCGAATGTCCAGACAAAGGCCTCAGACTTGTCTTCAGGTCAGAGGTGCACCAGGCCAGAGTTAGTCATCCCCCAGTCTCATCAGTAACTGCATTACCAGGTGTGGCTTGGCCCAGCCATTTTTGTATCCACTCCTGTTGCTCAGAGTAGAGTTTCTATCATCTCTGTAATGTGCAATAAAGTGGGCCTCCTGCTGTCTCTATAGGTTTTCCATCAACTGCATCAGCAGGGCCTGGGTCTGTTGCTTCTGCTCCTATCCTGTCCTGAGAATAATCTCCACCATCTCTTCCTTATTCTATGAATGGGCAGAAACACAGCTTCTGGTATCACATGTCATCAGGGCTGTCACTTTTTCCTGGCTCTAAAGCATGCACAGCCATGTCCATTCTTTTCAAGAAGATTGATTTATTTAAACAGAAGTTATCAAACAAACAGAAAATAGCGTTAATTCAGTCCTTGGTCTCAGGGATACATCTCCCAGTCTCTCTGGCTATGTCTACACTTACCAAAGTTAGTTCGAGTTAGTTAATTTGAACGAACTAATTCGAACTAATTTTAGTTAGTTTGAACTAACTTAATTCGAACTAGCAAATTTTAGTTCAAACTAAGCAAGTGCCATGCATGGGACTTGCTTAGTTCGAATTAGTCAATTGCATTGAGCTCAATGTGCCGGTTAGTTCGAACTAAGTGCTTAATTGGAACTAATATGGCCACATTGGATTAATTTGAACTAACTAGTTCGAATTAACCCTTACTTCGAAAAGTATAAGCAAATTTATTGGTTTGAATTAAGAAAGCCATTAATTCGAACTAATGAAAGCCTAGTATAGCCAAGGCTTAAATTAGTTCGAATTAAGCTTCCTTAATTCGAACTAACTTGCCAGTGTAGACATAGCCTCTGGCACTCCAGCTGACAACCTTCCAGCCTCAGACAGCCAAGTTCCCTTCCTAGAGCAGCAGTCACTTTGCTGTTTCCCTGAGTCCATGGCCCCTTGTTCTTGAGACCCAGTCCATAGACTCGCTCCAGTGTGATATTCTTTCCCAGGGCTCAGCCTGTCTCAATTCTTCCTCCATGCTGCCTACTAGCAGCCCTTGACAGGCCCAGATGTAGTCCAGCCCTCTTTAATTAGCTGGAGTGGGCTAGAGATGTAAAAATTAGTTTAATTAAAAATTCCTTTTTAACATTCTCAACCTCCCCCAGCTTATAGGGAGCCAGCCCCACCTCTGGCTCACTCCACTGTGCTGGGCTCCGTGGTTCCCTTCCAGCAAGAGCTGCCCATCTGCTCTTGCTGGCAAGTAGCCAACCCAGTTGCTGCTACCCCCCCACTAGTAGAGCCCTGCGCGGATACAAATATGTGGATCCGTATCCGATCTGCATCTGCAATAAATGGTCTGAGGATCCACAGATGCGGATATCCACAGATATCTGCGTATTTGCAGGGCTTTGGCCCTGCACAGATAAAAATATGTGGCTCCATATCTGATCTGCATCTGCAAGAAATGGTCCGTAGATATCCACATTCTATCTGCGGATGCGGATATCCACGGATTTGCAGAGCTCTACCCACCAGTTTAAATGATAATCAGCTTTTAAAAATGCTTAAACAGCTTATTGCCATTTAAACATTTAAATGGTTAACCTTTGACATCTCTAGATTGGACTCACTTGGACCCTATCAGAAACACATTCACAGGATGATGATTGTGTTTTACAGTTACATTTAGAGATGTATTAACCAGCTATTACTGAAAAGCTTTAAAGTAGTGTAAGTATTAATATACTTATCAACACTATTGATAACCATTAACACTATTACATGTATCAATCAAACTTACAATCTCACCCAGAAGAGAAATCAGGTCTGTTTGACCAGTCATTTTTCCCATAAACCCAAGTTAATTGACATAAATTATATTATCATCCTTTCATTCTTTATTGATAAGGTTCCATGTCAACCATTCTAATATCTTGCCCAGAATGGATGTCAGACTGAAAACTATAAGGTCATGCCATTTACCCTTTCTAAATATTAACACATTACTTTTCTCTGTCTTCTAGAACTTGTCCAGTATTCCAAGACTTTTTGAAAATCAATACTTATGGTTCCGCAAGCTTCTCAGTCAGCTCTTTAAAAAACACATGCATGCACATTATCTTATTATTTAAAAATCTCTAAAGTCTCCTGAGTTACTATTGTAATGAAAAAAGTGTCCTCATCATGTCATATGTCTGCATCAACTGTTTTTCCCCCATATAAAGAACAGAAATATTTATTGAACATTTCTGCCTTTTCCTCCATTATTATTGATAATTCTACCATTTCCATCTAGAAATGGTCCAATACCATTGTTAGAATTCTTTTTGTTCTTAATAAACTTAAATATTCCTATTGTTTTCAACTCTGCCGGCCATAGATTTCTCCTTGTGTATTAATTGTTTCATATTTTAAAAAAGCATGCAACTTGATGATTGTATATTCTATTATTGGTTTGAGGAACTATTATTAAAAGACTGTCCATTTTATTTATGAAATAATTGAAAATAAGGAATATTATAGTAAATAGTACAGGATCTCCAAAATGAGGGGAAGGTAGATGCCTTCTTGAAAATATGTTTGCTATAGAATTTGGTTCTCGTTTTTTTTCCCTAGGGTCATACAGCAATGCTTAATACAGGCTGTTGGCATCCCAAAATAAAAGAAGAATTTTTGACTTGTTCCAATGATGGGTGAGTATTGATGCATGTCAGTGCCAGAATGTTTTGAGGGTTTGTCAGCTTTTGTATTTTTAGCATCTTCATGTACCTAACCCAATTATAACTTGGTTGCAGTCAATTGTGAACTTGTTTGTTGAGATCTGGAAGCCAGTGTAACACTTATGTACAGTTTGGTTTCTGGAAGAGTTAATTGGTTTGCTACAGTCTTTGTTTTTGGAACATTAGGGTACTTTTCATGATGACTGTTAAGGCTCTTCCCCCTCAGTATTCGGTTTGCTGACAGATTCAGAAGTCCAGAATCCATCAGCAGGCAATACAATGGGTTTATTGGAATAATCAAGCAAGCTTCAATTCCAGTTCTTCGCACCAGTAATTTTACCTACCTCCTACTTCCTGTTTTATCTCAGTTTATATAATGTATCTTACCTTGTAATATTTTTAAATGATCGGTTAATTATTTAATCAATCCTAACATATTATAACATAATTCTCTGGCCAATCATACCCCACCTCCTTAACTGATTACAAGGAGTTATGGGACAGATAGAAACAATCAAAGAATCAGATGGAATTTATCAGAACAATGGGTATCATAATGACCAGACAATCCAAAGTGTAGATTCTGCAACCACAACTGTTGAGATTGTTTAAAAACCAGACAGAATGCAGTAAAATGAAGTTTTCTATAAATATTCTAGGATAATTTCTTTATCTGGGAGTGTTGGACTGGATCACCTTCTTAACAGCCTGTTATTAATTTGTTTAATGTAATTTGTTTGGAATGTGTGGATGTGACTGCAAGCTTCTCAGCTCATGGCTTTCTCTGCTGCTTCAGTTTTTACTTTTAGCCAAAGTACAAGACCTCAGACTGTCACAGTGAGAGAAGGCCCATAGACAGGCAGCCTGTGATTTTGTTTCTATATCCCTGTAGCTAGCTAAGTGATAAGAAAGTAATATAAAAAAAATAGACCTTTACAGGCAGGTCTGAATATCTATATTCTAACAATGACATACCAGGAAAATATGTGGATAAATATATTGAAATATTTCAAATTAGAAAAATTTTAGTAATGTTTACTGGGTGGCTGGATGTCTCGGTGGAATTATAGGGGGGATGGCACAGTCTTTCACTTTGAAGTGATAGATTTGAATATGGCCCAGGTTAGTATTGATTAGTGTTACCATTTGACAGCTGTCTAGACTGTTGGAAATAAATTTGTGGTCTCAATCTTGATTTTGGTGGACAGGCAATCTAACCATAAAAATGACTGAAGTTTGACACTAATTTACGCACTTCTCAGAACATTAAGCAGTGAGGCCAAGTAGTAAGTGGGCATGGAGACTGAAATATACAGTTACCATTGGTCTCCCCAATGCTGAGGGCTGAGGAAAGTGAAGGACGTTTGTATTGTTGCTTCCTTGGTTTTATAATCCCTTCTGTGATTAAAGAGAAGATTCTGGTTGCCCATGCCTTCAATGTGGAGCTAATGCTCCTTGTTGGACAGTTCACAGTTTGGTGGAGAAGAAAGAAGGCAATAAATACCCAAAGCCAACATTTTAAACTATTCCAAAGATACAGTGTTTTGTTTATGTAAAAAAACCCAAAACATTGAAATCACAGTTTTCAGTTCTCAGACAAAAAAGTAAAGTAAAAAATTTCACTGCTGTACTCAGCTATATTTATGAAGTGATAGGATTTTAAACTATTTTGTTTCCCTTGTAAACACAAAAGGGAGACAGTTTTACTGCTTTATCACTTTAAAATTCAGTATTTTTACTTAGCTGAACAGTTTGTAGATAGTGAAATATAAATTAAGAAATTACGCACTCATAAGACTGTCATTTTGTCTGCATAAACATATGCCAAACAATTATACCAAATATGGATTAAATGGGTCTCTTCTGCTTAAATTTCTTTGAATTGAAAGGGTTTGGTCAAGTGAGTAAAATGCAGATAAACAATGCTATAAATGGATGTGTAATTATATTCTTAGAGACACCAAAGCTGACATTATAAGAAAAGTATTTGAAACCATCCAGTTTAATTTCCATTTCCTTTTAGGCTAGCAGCAGGTTTCTCCAGTGCATGGATGAACCACTTTAAAAGTAACAATTAAGACTCAATGTTAAGTGTGCAAAAAAGCTTTTATAGACTAACGAACATTTTTTGTTAAGTGACAATACCTTTTCATGTTAGTTAGCAAGAGCAACAAAATATCCAAAACTTAAGCAAAAAATATTCTAAAAAATTATCTATGTTGTAGGAAAAGTGTATGTGATGGTGAAGATAAAGTATTTGAGGAGATCATCTGTTTCTACAATATTATCATTGCTTGAAAGAACTGAATATTTAGAAGAGACAGTGGACTAATTTAAAAAGACCATTTCCTCTAGGTTTTATTAATTAGTTTTGCAGTTGAAGGTTTCTTTAGTATATAGGATTTCTGTGAAAGCGTATATTTCGCTATGCTGTACTGGCATGTATTATTCTAATACATATTAGGTGAATTTCTGGCTCATTGAAGTCAGTGTAAGTTTTGCCATTGACTTCAGCAGGGCCAAGATTTCATCCATTGTGTACAGATGGGTTAGCTTCTTCATGATTACAGTTTGTGTCACAGAATGGACAAGAGGAAGAGTTTGATGCTGAAGAGGTCACTGTTGTTATCTCCAGAACTAAAAAATAATTACTGTATGGTTTTTCTTTTATAATGGTTTTCAAAAGGGCCAGGGGGTGCTGGAGGGGTGAGTGGGGTAGTGCAAAATAACTTGTTGAAAAGATTGTGGGACAGATACCTAGAGCTAAGCAGAGAAGTAGGTAGATTCAGGCAGAAGCAGTCAAAAACTGTGGTATTGCTTTGTTCCGGTGAGAAAGTGTATTTTTCTGAATTTTAAGGGTAACCATTATGAAAAAATGGTATTCTAATTATTTCAGAAAGTGACAATATATATCTTTTCTTCATTTTGTATTGACATTCCAATGTACAATAACAATTTCAAAATTTAATTCAGCTTTTATTTCTATCCTCTGTATATAGGGGAATATACTTTACTTGGTTTAGCTAGCTTTGTGGATTGAGTGAACAGGCCTGTGCTTAATGAAACATTTGCAGAAACTAAAATGTGTAGAGAAATGAATATTGCAAGATACTGGATAACACCTGGCTTTATGATGCATTAAAAAACCAAATACCAACAAAGGTATGAGAGAGCTTGAATTTCGGCTGAAAACTTACCCTAAAATACTTGTTGATTTTATTTTTGCTTCATAAGCAGTAGACCCTGTCTGCATTATGTTCTGTTGGGAATTGTGGGAGGAGGGGGAATGTTTATTTCTGAATAGCTACACAAACTGGGGAAATCCTTAGCTCAGTCATTTATAACAAGATTTGGGAGGTAATAGGTTCATATCACATGAACAAAGCTATTTACCTCATGTCCTGAGTGAGTCCAAATGGAGCTGCCGAGTTTCTACATACTCTTCATTCTTCGTTGTCTGGTATATTTGTACATCCTTCACTTGGTTGTACAGAAGACACTTAGTTTTATAAATTAAGCAGCATAGCTGCTTAGCTGCTTTCTGGCATGGCTATTGGGAGAGTGGCAGTGCTCAATAGCAAAGTGAAACGATCTCTTTACCCAGAGACCAAGTATCAACTCTACAATACTTCTGGTTTCCATCAGCCTGGGGAATAGAAATCCAAAACTTTTGTTTTCCCTGGCAATGCATTTTCTGTATGGGTAACAGAAATAAATGTCTCAAACCCCAACATTTTTGTTCTGTTAGTTAGATGTTTAAGGAATCTACAATGTCTATATAGAATGCCCTGTTATTAATACAATAAATGAACAATGAAAGGAGGATTTAATTCTGCAGAATGACTGGCATACATAATATAAATGCAATGTAATAATACACAAAAGAATATAGATAGAGAAGAACAATATAGTTAACATCCTCTATGAGTTCTGTTAACACAAAGTGAACTGACCTGAGTATATACTGTTTAACTCCTTTGATATTCTCACAAGTGAATTGGCCTATGGCGCTGGCCTGAACTAGTCTGTCACAATGACATCTATTTCTCTTCTGTGAAAATGTAATTGCAATTTTCAGTCCACTAGAACAGGAACAGAACCTAAAATAACTGGCAAATGTGATCCAGCTGTTGAGTTTTTTGTGTATATTTGTATGATTAACATTAAATGTTGGTTGTGATGAGTTTTAGCATAGATATACAATATATATGTAAGAATATGCAAATATTTAAGTGAAGCTAATCATATCTTTCGGGTGATGAACACTTTTGAAAATAAAGAACTTTTGAAAATGATGCATTTTTGTGGAAGACTCGGGAAACTTCATAACAGGAAAGATAAAGTTTATTACCTGTACTCTTTCACAGCTCAAGTTAGTCCTTTCCTTCTCCTCTTTCACTTCTCTCCTACCTTTTTCTCCCAGTGTATTCTGGAAATTCTAATGACTGGACTCAAAGCTACAGAAATCACCTAGGAACAAACTTACAAATACAAACTGGGATAGCTGTCTATACCTAGCTGGACACAATACACCCATAAATCACATTGGTGGATGAGCAAGTGAATGAGCCCTTGATGGAATAGCTGGCTTGATTAGATCCTGTCATTTATGCTATCATGTGCCAGAAATGCTCCCTCCCCCCACCTCCTGCCTTATACATTGGACAAGCAGGACAGTCTCTGGCAAAAGAATAAATAGACACAAGTCTGATATCCAGAAATAACAACATTCAAAAACCAATAGGGGAACACTTCAATCTCCCTGCTCACTCCATCAATGATTTGTTAATAGCTGTACTTAAAAAAATTTATAACAAATCAAAGCTTCCAAGAGAAATTGCAGAACTGGAATTCGTATGCAGGTTTGACACTGTTGCCTATGGGCTAAACAGGGATTTTGGATTCTTTTCTTATTACAACAGGTGATTTGACCTCACTTCTTTCTGTATGCTGTTCCCCATTGTTTGAATTTAAAGAACTGCTTTGATTTGCTGTAAGAGTCTGACCTGATCCTATGACTTACACTTCCCTGCATTTATTTTCCTCCCATTCTGTAAGGTCCCCATCTTCAAAGAGTCTGATGTAGTGGGATTTTCTTCCACAAAAGCTCATGCGATAAATACATTTGTTAGGCTTTAAAAGTGCCACAGGACTCCTTGTTTGTTCTGCTGAAGTAGACTAACACGTCTACGCCTTTGGAACTTAGTTACAAGGTAAGTAACCATCTTTTCTTCTTCGAGTATGCTCATGACGATTCCAATCCTGGTGTGTGCACGCCACGTGCACAAATCATCGGAGACTTTTCCCCATCGGTACCCATCGGGTTGAGCAGGCGCCCCCTGGAGTGGCGCCCTCATGGCATCACATAAATAGCCTTGCTGACCTGGCAACCCTTCAGTTCCTTCTTACCACCAGTGATGTTCATTGGCGCTTCGGTCATTGCCTCAGGCAAGATCGTTAGTAGTTAGTCCCCATCAAGTCCCAGGCTAGTTAGCCCTTTCTGTGTATTCTAGAAAGGAAGAAAGAGAGTTAGTAGCAGGGCTGGGGCTGCGAGCCTAACCCCGGGGCTCTGGGGCACGCTGCGGACCCAAGGTTTTAAACCGTACGGTTCCTGCCAGAAGCCCATGCCAAGAGGCAACCCACACAACTCTTGCCTCAAGTACCTGGGAGATGAGCATCAGACAGATCGCTGCAAGATCTGGAAAGGCTTCAGACCAAGGAGCAGAAGAGAAAGGAGTGCTTGTCTGAAGCAACTACTCATGGAGGCAGCCCTGGGCCCTCAATCTTGCGACATGATGCCGGGAACTTCTGTGTGGAGTGCCCTGGCATTGACGCAGGAGTTGGCACCGAAGATCCTGGCACTGGGCGCGCACAAGGAAAAGCCACAGCACCACTCCCATTCGCTGGTGCCCAGAAAAAAGATCAGGGTGGAGAGAGGCCCTTTCCCGGGGAAAAAAACATGGAGCACAGGAACCTTAGCCTCCGGATCAGAGTGGTGCCCAAGGGACTCACATAAACCCAAGTCCCCAGCACAGCAGAGCAGAATAGGAGAGTTGGACATGCCGTCTACTCCAGACACCTTCGAGGCGGCGCAGGACCTGATAACCATGATGGCATAGCAGCCACCTGCCTCTACACATGTGGCACTGAGGACTGGGCTTCAGTCTAGGGGAAAAAAACCCTAGTGACAAAACCCAAGTCTCCCCTACCCCGCATGCCTTCTCGGCACCGGTCGCCCGTTCGGCACCAGTCAGTCTTGAGGTGGAGTTCAAGATCAGGGTGCAGGTCGTTGTCTGAACGCCATTCAGGACACAGCTCCCTTTACCAGTTCAGATCGTCCTCATGGAGCAGATTGGAGTCTCATCAGGCATCACTGGGACAGCACCGCCGTTCCCAGCGCTGGTCCTTGTCTCTCAACTCAAGACGTCCACGATCCTGGAGCGGGTCAGGTTGTCGGCACTGCTCTCTGTCTCGGTGCCGCTCTCTGTCCCGGTACTGTCATTAGTTTCGGCACCGCTTCCCGTCCAGACGCCATCGTCCGTCACGAAGCAGGTCACCATCCCAGCATCGATTCCCTGGGCTGGCACCGGTCTCCGTCCCAGCACCACTCATCACCCCAACCCGCGGGACCTCTGGAGAAGCAGGTGTCACTCTCGGCACCATCCTGGTCTCCAAGTTTGGAGTCTCAGTCTCGGTAGCCGAAACCTCCCAGTCAACAGGGGCACAGAGGCCTTCGTTAGGCCCTACTGTCGCAGGACCCTGGCAACCTCAATGGCAAGCAGCTCCACAGTGGCCCTTCTGGACTCCTTGGGCATACCATCAGATCCAGGGCAATCAGTCATCGGGGCAACCATTAATAACCTCGGTTGGTGGACCTGCCTATGCCGTGAACCTTGACCCAAGCAAGGGTAAGATCCATCATACGGCCCCTCCCTCAGCCTCCCTCTGACGAGACCCAGAGACATCAGATTCTGATGCCCCCAGTGTGAGCACGCCCAGGGAGGAAGAGGGAGAGCTACTTGACCTGGGGGACGTGGATCCCCAGGAACTGGAAGGGGAGCCTAGAACGTCATCTTCCCCGGGCAAGGCCCTGATAGAACCATCTCCTGCGGTGCCTCCAATGGACTGTAAGGCTCACCAAGCCTTGCTCAAAAGGGTCGCACAAAACTTAAGCCTCCAAGTGGAGGAAGTCTGTGAGGACCTGGTCCCCATGAAAGACATCCTGGTTCCAGAAGGCCCATCAAGGATAGCCCTACCAAGAATCAAAACAGTAATGGCAACCATGAAAACCTTATGGCAATCCCCCTCATCTATACCACCTACAAAAAGGGGAATTGACAAAAGTTACTTTGCCCCATCAAAGGGCCACAACTACTTGTTTGCCCACCTTCAGCCAGGCTCCCTCATGGTCTCCTCAGCCAATGACAAAGATCGTCAAGGCATCCAGGGCCCAACACCAAAGCCCAAGGAACCCAAGAAGCTTGACCTGTTCGGACAAAAAATATACACCATGGGTAGCCTGCAGCTGAGGATTGCTAACCAACAGGCAATCCTCAGTAGATACAATTTCAATTCCTGGGACTCTGTGTCGAAGTTTAAAGACAAGATCCCGTCAGAGTCCAAAGATGAGTTTGGAGTCCTGGTCAACGAGGGGAAAGCTGTAGCAAGGACCTCATTACAGGCTGCTCTCGACACGGCGGACTGGCAACCAGGTTGATGGCCTCGGGTCTTACATTGAGACATTGCTCGTGGCTACGAGATCAGGGTTCCCCCCGGAGGTCCAAACTACACTGCAGAACCTTCATTTCGAAGGGAAAGGCCTTTTCTTGGACCAAACCAATTCCAAATTACAGTCTAAAAGACTCTCTAAAGGACTACTCTAAGACCAAGAGCAGGAACTAGAAATGCAGGGCTCCCCATCAGTCCAGCTCAGGGAAAGTCTCAGGGAAGCAACCTCAAGGCCCCAAACAAGCCTTTTGAGGGTGCGTCTCAGGATCACACACCAGTGCAATACCCAGATCCTCAGCCCCCCCTCCGGGACAGACTGTCTCATTTTTACCAAGCATGGTCCCATATTACAACAGACAAATGGGTCCTCTGCACAATAAAAATGGGGTACTCTATCCAGTTTACCACCTCCCCTTCTCCCACCCACCATCTCGGCCCCTCTTCAGGGACCCCCACTCACGAACAGCTGCTCATCGTGGAGGTCTGCGAAATGCTAAGTTCAGGAGTGATAGAGGAGGTCCCTCGGGAGTTCCAAGGGAAAGGTTTCTATTCGAGATATTTTCTAATCCCCCACGTAAAGGGAGGTCTCAGACCAATACTAGACCTGCGAGCCCTCAACAGATTCATAAGAAAGTTTCGCATGGTCTCCCTCACTACAATCATCACTTCCATGGATCTGGGAGACTGGTATGCCGCCCTCGATCTCAGAGAGACATACTTTCATATATCAATATTCCCCCCTCCCAGGAGGTTCCTCAGGTTTGTGGCAGGGAAGGGCCATTTCTAGTTTACATCCCTACCATTTGGCCTTTCAGCGGCCCCAAGGGTCTTCACAAAATGTATGGCAGTGGTAGCCGCGTTCCTCAGGATGCATGGCATACAAGTATACCCATACCTGGATGACTGGCTCCTAAAGGGTCGTTCCAGAGATCAAGTGGAGTCCTAGGTGACTTTTGTAAGAAAGACATTAGTCGACCTGGGCCTCCAGTTAAATGAATCAAAGTTGACACTGTCTCCAGTCCAACAAATCTAATTTATTGGAGCAGTCATAGACTCTACTCAAAGCAAAGCCTCCCTCCCAGAGGCCCGGTTCCAGGTCATGGAGAACATCATAAAATCCCTAAACAAATTTCCAACCACAACAGCAAGAAGATGCCTCACCCTCCTGGGGCACATGACATCCTATGTATACGTAGTTCAGTACGCCAGACTCTGCCTCAGACCACTAGAGCTGTGGCTCTGCTCAGTGTTTTGCCTGCACAGGGACAGCTGGGACAAAGTGGTATCACTCCCACCCTCAGTGGTCTGATCACTACAATGGTGGGTGGATCGGACCCAAGGTTTAGCCTTGGCTTCGCTAAAGGTGCACCTAGCAGCCATCATGGCTTTTCACACGGGGGAGGGAGGGAAGTCCATATTCACACACCCTCTGGTGTCTCAATTCATGAAGGACTTGGAGAGGCTCTGTGCTCCAATATGTCACCCGGTACAATCATGGGACCTCAATTTAGTGCTCTCAAGGCTAATGGGACCCCTCCTTTGAGCCATTGCGGTCCTGCTCGATGTTAGTTTTCCTGGAAGGTCACTTTTCTAATAGCTATTACATCGGCACCCAGGGTGTCAGAATTGAAGGTACTGACCTCTTAACCCCCTTATACGGTGTTCCATAAAGATAAGGACCCTCATCCCTCCTTCCTCCCCAAGGTGATATCCAGCTTTCATTGTAGCCAGGAGATATTTCTGCTGGTTTTTTTCCCAAAGCCACATGCCAATGAGAGGAAAAGAGCATTACAAACCATGGACATCTGTAGAGCTCTAGCCTTCTATCTGGACAGAACAAAACCCTTTAGGAAAACCACTCAATTGTTTGTGGCCATAGTGGAGAGGATGAGAGACGAGCCAGCATCTTCCCAGAGGATCTCCTCATGGATTTCCTCTTGCATTAAGGCTTGCTACAATCTGGCAAAGCGCCCAGCCCCAGCATTCATGGCTCATTCGACACAGGCTCAAGCCTGCTCTGTCGCATTTTTAGCACGCATCCCTGCACTAGAGATCTGTAGAGCCGCAACCTGGTCCTTGATACATACTTTTACCACTCACTTTGTGCTCAAACAGCAGAGCAGAGACGGCGCAAGAGTGGGGAGGGCCATCCTCCAAACCATGCTATGAAGATTCTGAACCTCACCATCCGTAGGCTAGTTGGTAACTCACTAGGATTGCATGAGCACACTGGAAGAAGAAAAAGAGGTTTCTTACCTGCAACGGATGTTCTTTGAGAGGTGTGCTCATGCCCATTCCAATACCCACCTGCTAACCCCTCTTGTCAGAACAAGGCAAAAAGGAACTGAAGAGTTGCCAGGTCGGCAGGGCTATTTATGTGACGCCATGAGGGCGCCACTCTAGGGGGCGCCTGCTTGACCCAACAGGTACTGCTGTGGAAAAGTCTCTGACGATTCGTGCACGTGGCGTGCGCACACCAGGATTGGAATGGGCATGAGCACACCTCTCGAAGAACATCTGTTATATGTAAGAAACCTCTTTTTCTTCAAGGTGAGCAGCATTTCATTGATGTTCAGTAGATGATAACAATCCACAACAATGTTGGAGTTTAAATCTCTCAAGTCCACATGTGGATAGCACCATTAGGCCTCCTGGTGAGGACAATAGTTGTTGAATCAACCGGTGCAATTATATCTGCTTTGCATAATATCAGAATCCCCTTCTTGAGTGCTGCCTTCATTTCTTCTGTACCCCAGATTGGTCTTTTAATCAGCAGAGCCTGCTTTCTCAGTTGTGGGACTGTGGCTTTTTGTGCATCTAGTAATGTATTCTTAAATGATTCTCAATTATCATTCACATTTTTCTGATTAATTTTTTCCTCCCAGCTGATTCAGCTCGTAATTGTTTTCAGCTTCATGAAATTCTCCTGTTAAAGCACCAAGTATATATATATATATTATTGGCTTGGGCTTTATTCTTCTTGCACATCATAAATGAGCTCACCTGTACCTAAGCTACCATTAATTTTTAGTGATTTAGTTCCTCTTTATTTGTTAGGAAAACACCTAGTATAGAATTGGCTGAAACACTTTTTGAGTTAGGAAATTGTCATGTATAATTTTTAGAAATTCTGAGAAGCTTTTAGAACTGGCAGCATGTGACTGCCAGCAAATGCCACTCAAATGGAAATCCCTCATGATCACATCGACTCTTTCTTCCCTACACATGGGTGCATAAGAAGGTAGTTATCCTCTTCCTTATTGTGAATTGGTAGGTATACCAGATACCAACTATTATCCTACTTTATCTGTTAGGGTATGTATTCGTAAGTATTCAAGATAATTTTCTTCCAAATTATCAGTAACTTGGAGACAGGCAATGCTATTTTTGACATACAGTATGACTTTGACACCCCTTTTGCCCTTCAGTCCTTTCTAAATATGTTATAACTTTTGATTTTATCATTTTCATTTGTGCAAATCATCCCACCAGGTTTCAGTAATATCAACCAGAGTGAATTTATGCTCATAAATGAGCAGTTCCAGTTCTTCTTATTTGTTATTCAAGTTCCTATCATTACTGTAGAGGCAATTCAAGAATGTCTTCTCTTCATGGTTCCTTGACTAATTTAGTTCTCAACTTCTTGATTTTGTGTGGAACATTCATACTTTTTCTCTTTTTACTGTCTACTTTTTAAGTTAGTTTAACCTTCCTGACTGCTCTAGCCAGCCTCTTCAGCACTCTCTTCTGTAACTGTGGTACTTCTCAGGAATTTCTTCATAAGGAGCACCCATAGGGACATCAGCTGTAAGAAGGAGAGGTTACTTATCTGTATATTAATTGGAGCTCTTTGTGATGGTTTGTCCCTGTGGGTACTACATTGCATGCTTTCCTTCTCTGCTTCAGAGTCTTTCTAGACTTTGAGGTTGAGAAGGAACTGTAGCGGTAGCAGGGCCATCTCTCCATATTTGCCCTTTTACTGAAATGTGGAGGATGTAGGGCACAGGTTGGGCACTCCTTATAAGAATCTCTAATCATGCATAGGGACAAAACACCTTAAATTCCAGTTCCTCTGCATATAAGAAACCTTTCTTTCTTTAGATGTCTCTGTATTTATTGCACAGTTCAGATTGCAGTTATCTGGGTTACCAGCAGGGAGTCTCAGAGTGTCATATTTGATTGCTCAGGGACCCAGATGTTTCTACTGACAACAAAACTGTACGACTCCATTCTTTCTGGCTTCTGTATTAGATAAACAAAGATGGTCAACTGACACATTACAAATTCCCTTGTCCTGGGCTTTATAGAATAAATATGAAGTATACTTTTATTAACCAGTTTTAGTTTATGGTTGATTCACACAATTGTTAGCAATAAAGATAATTCACTACAGCGCACCTGACAACAACTATTTGTTTTCCTTGAAAACATTCCAATTTATGACTTTCATGTGAAAGCCTAAGCCTTATAAGACCAAGTTGCAGTTTGTCTTTTGGACTTAGATGAATGCAGGGCATAATGTTTTAATTGAGACAAGAGTTAGCAAATGTGATTTCAAATAAATGTTTCTTTATCCTTGAATTAAAGATAAATAGCATTCCATCGTTGTGCTTTGCAGATAGTTGGTTAGATAGCACTGTAATAGCATAGAGAAACCTCCATAAACAGACCTGACATTTTTATTAGAAATATGGTGGTTATCCGTATGTATATAGTAAAATATCAGTAACAAGTTAATGTGGATCCTTTCTGAAGGAATTGTTTGTTTGGATGTACATATTTAACCAGAATAAAATCCTACACATACTCTCTTAAAATGTAATAAATGACTTTGTTTGCTTTTGGATGTCTTATAACATTTACAGTGAAATTGTATCCAAGGGAGGTTAGTTATATATGTATGACCTCTAGCTAAATTGTGGATTATGTGAAACACCAATTCCTTTATTAGAGTCTGAGTGGCCTTTCTGTGGGAGTGTCCTTGATACCTCAGTTTTAATTTGGCCATTGTTAATCCACACAGAATTTCTAATATTTTAACATCAGTATGTACCCGGCTAATTTTAATCACAATATGTATTTACAATTGAAACATTACTCTGATGTAGCCTTCTACATTTCTTATATGAAAAAAAGCCTTTAGAAAAGGAGGAACTGTGAAAAAGAGCCCATAGTTTCCCTGACCTGAAAGGTGCTGAGTGCCTCATTCTATTTGAAGTTAATGTAAATTGCAGGCATCACTCAGCATGAGGCTCAGAATTAGTATGTTAGAAGAAGAATCAGTGGTGGTAATATTCTGTTAACAGAGGAATACTTGAACAGCATTTGATTAAAAAAAGTTTCAAGACATAAATAACTTTGTTTGTTTAGATCATTCCAGAAATCAGTTGATTTTTATGTTAAAATAAAGGAGGAAGAGGAAATGGATTGTTTCATTTTTGCTCTCTGGATATTTTCTTATCACACATGTGATGAGTATTTCTGTATGAATGAGCAAGAGAGCTGGGTGATATTAAATTCTATAGCAGCAGGTGTTCTGTGTCCCAACTTTCACTTTTTTTTCTCCCTTTCTGAAATAGAATCACAGCAAACCTTGAAATTTAGCAGTCCTGAGCTTTGTGATTTGTTGATGAAGCCAGGACTGTGGTTACTTTACATCTGGGTTACTGTTTAAAAAGAAATCCTTTCCAAACTGTTACCTCCCCCATCCTCTTAAAACTCAAGTTCATACTCATATGCTTTAAAATGTATCTTAGAAACTGTTAATCACCAACCTCAAGGGACCTCTTTAATAAAACATTTAGGGCTTAATTCTGCTTAGTTACACCAGCAAAAATTTGAAATGACTCCATTTTCTTCATTGACATCAGTGAAGTTCATATTTATTATAGTCTAAGAGTACAGTGTGGTCCTCAGACTTATTTTTCATTCTTGATGGTCAAATATAAGATTCAGAATTGGAGCTAAATCTTTTCCTGGTTAAGGTGCTAATGATGATATTTTCATTATGATTATGATTAGGTCTCTGCCCTAAGAAGTTTACACTCTAAATTAGACTTCATAGGTGTGAGAAGACATTAAAGGGAGCATGGAAGGGAGGATGTAATTAAATTCATTCTTAAAATTTGTTTTCTCTTGAAATCTTTTATTCACTTGAAAACAAAGATAATAACAATCATGTAACTAACTTGGCAGCCTTAGTGCCACAGTGGAACAATTTGCTAATAAGCTCAATTAAATTTGCAAATATGATTTGTTACTTAAATATACACATTGTTTAATTTGTATGCTACACTAGCGGGATGAGTAATGGAGCTTATTATACCATGTAGCTTTTGTCTATGTAATATTATTAGTGTTGAGAAGATGATTTTTCTGTCTTTGAGATATCTATAAAAAACCGTTTTAAGATTTATCCTCTCAGGCAGTGATACTCAGACTGAGGTCTGTGAGCTTCAAGTGGTTCTTTAATGTGTCTCCTGTAGCTCTTTGCACCACATGATATTAAAACACTATACGATTTAATTTTTAACTAATCTAAACAACAGAGTCCTGTGGCACTTTTAAAAACTAACAGATTTATTTATTGCATGAGCTTTTGTGGGAGAAAATCCCACTTCATCAGATGCTTTAACCTGGTTTAGTAAAGACTGGTACATGAGTATTCACTATTTTTGGAAAGCTCTAAGGGCAGGATTTTCAAAAGTGTCTAAGAGTTTATCTATATAGCAACTATATAGCCAGCTGCAGGTAGACATATAGTAGACGTACTATAAAGTGACTTAAGTCCTTTTGAAAATCCCACCTTAGGTTCTTTAAATTAAGAAAATAAGGGTTGTGCATTTTTCTTCTCAACGATTTTAATTTTAAATATGAACTTTTGGTATAAGTTAAGTCGATTTAAGGCCAAAAAGGGGCCACATCTACACTTGAAAAGTTGTTGACTTTTGTTAAGTCGACTTAATAAGGTTCACTTTAAGTCGACTTAAAGTCGCCCTTATTAAGTCGACTTCATAAAGTCGACCTAACTTTTCAAGTGTAGACATAGCCTGAGAGAGCCGGACTCTGCATAGGTCCTTCAATAGGACCTAAAGATAAACCCCACAAACGAAGCTGTAAGGCTGCCCTAGCCCTTCATTTGCTTTTGAAATAAACAGATGGAGAGGGAAAAGGGCACAAGAAGTGTTGAGATGAAGCAACTGATTTTGCCAGTGATTTTAATCCTAAAATCTAGAAGTAATGGTGAGATCTGGGATTCCTCCCCAGAAAATATTTGAAAAATAGAAGTCAGGAAGCATATCAATGTGAGATGAAATTGACCCTTCTGCTTTCATTTCTTTCTCCAAAGGATCTTCGTTTTTAGACAACACATACGTGATTTAGTGCCTTTGAGTATCTCGACACAGCAATAAAAGATCCATGTGTGATCTAGGTCAGCTGATTCAGGCTCGTGGGGCTCAAGTTGCAGTACAATAAAATTGCAGTATAGATGTTTAAGCTCGGCCTGGATGGAGCTCAGGCTCTGGGAACCTATGTGACGGGAGAGTGCCAGATCATTGGCTATAACCTAAGCCCAAATGTCCTACTCCTTGTGTTCTATGAGCTACTACTCTAGCTAGCACCAAGTTATACCTGAGTGAACTGGAAATTTCTTTGGAGGAGTAATGGGAATGGTAAGAGAGACTGGAACATTGCACAGCTATGTCATTAATTGAGTCCTCTCTTTTGGCTGTAGTAGTGAAAGAGTTTACTCAACGATGTCATTCACTTATAGGCCTCATTTCCATCTAAATATAAACCCCATTTCCCAAAATTAACTCTCTGGTGAATTTTAAACTATCACTTAATTTAGAGTGGTATTTTCTCATGAGATACACATCTTGTATTCATGACCAAAATTCTCCACTTACTGTAGTGAGAGTGGGAAGTACGGTAGACTTAATAAAGCAAACTCAGATATTTGTGTTTGACACTGTGAAATTTAAGTAACTTGGAACAGAATTTTTATGTTGGCATGTTTGCTTACAAAGGTGATAAATTTCTTCTATTTAAGAAACTGAAAATGATTGATTAGATTGGCACTATCAACTTGAAAATCAGTTTCTCTCTGAAATTTCTACTGTATTTACTAATAATATTAATACTACTGTACATAACATAACTATATGGTATTCACTATATGTATATATATCTACTGTACTAACCATAATTTAACATTACTATAGCTAAAATAAATTAGGAAAAAATTATCTATTTTTTTATTTACCTTGAACACTTATGGGGCAGTTGAAAGTGCAGATAATTTTGAAATTTTTATTATAGAATTTATTATCATTTGTTCCCTTCATCTAGAGCTTTGTTTCTCCTGATATTTTTAAATCAACATTCCACTACCTTGTCATTTTTCGTAATTCTCTGCCTAAAGCAACTTCACATCTTTCTTGAATGTTTGTTATTAAATGGATGGTGACAGAATGAGACTCCATTCATTAATTATTGTTCCTTGTTCCTCATGAAGTGTTCTGGTTGATTGTTGGTCTGGAAATAGTTTAATGGTTTTGGGGGGAAAATGTCGTTGGTTTGAAGTTGATATCTTCTCTATCACAATTTTTTATTAATTTTAAACTAAAACTCAATTTACAACTGTGTTTTCTAAGGAGATAAAGATTTTGCATAAATCTAATCTACCGAGCTCTCACCTATAGTCACCTTCACTACAGTAAGGGTCTGATCGAAGGCTGTTGGGTGTTTTTTCTGTCAATTTCAGTTGGCTTTGGATTAGGCCTTCACTCAGGACTATCGTGTGAACACATGTTGAAGCATTTGCCACCGATTTAAAAAGTGGTTAATTGATTGTGATATATCTCAAAACATAGTTGTCTCTAGACAAATTGATTGACTGATTATTTGATCTCTTGAACATTTTTTTATATTATTGAAAACTGGTATAGTCAAGTAATTGGCTATACTTTACACAACATTAGTGAAGTATGACAATATGAGAAGAAGAAATATATACCACTTCTTCGGGGAAGCAGTTTCCTTGCAGTGTGAAGTTCATTTTGCATAGAAGATGTTTCAAAATTAGCCATATTTATAATATGATTGTTTACAAGCTGATAGCCAAATTTTAGTTTTGGGTAATATACAAAGCGCTATCAGCTTTTCATTTTTTCTTTTAACAGCCTGTTTCCTTTGTTTCATTTTGGATAGAACATTCCACGTACTAGGAGCCATGAAAGCACAACCCAGCCTCTGTTAAGACACACTTTTCATTTATGTTGTCCTTGAGAGGTTTCATGTTAGTCAATGTGAAAAGTTACGTTTAGTTTTGCAGTGTATTTTTGGATATATATGTATACATATAATCAGCAAATAGATTAGTTACCATAACTAGCAAACATTCCTATGTAATATAATATATATGATATTAATACTATGCTCATAATACATATTAATATGGGAGATGGGAGATATAACATATATGTATGAGCTCACATTAATCAGGAATCATCGGCAAATGGAAGTGTTTCTAATGGGATCCCATGAGGATTGGTTCTTAGCCCAAAACTCTTCAGTATTTTTATCAATGATTTCAAAGATAATATAAAATTATTGCTGCTAAAATTTGAATATTACAAAAATATTGATGGGGTCATACATAACAAAGTTCAAATCACTGAAAAGAGCAATCAAGATTGCTTGGGAAGCTAGATGCTATCAAGGAACTCCATTAAGCAAGATCATACATCTAGAAAAAAGAAGGTAGGTTGTAACACAGGGTGGAGATTATTTTCTGGAAATGATTTAGGGGCCATTGTAGAAGCACCTGAAAATGAGCTCTCAGTGCGATGCTGTGGTAAAAAGGCTAATATGCTCCACAGATGTATAAACAGAGGAATACTGTGCAGGAGTAGGGAGGTGACATGAGTAGTATGTGTGGGGATGGAATGTGATGGGATGTAGAACCCCACATCTTCCAGGTGATGGTTAATAGTCTCCTATGAGCTCAGGCAGCCCTGCATTGCCACACCTGCAAGGTCTCTAACCGAAAGGAAAGATGTAAAAGGAAGAAATCCAGCTCAATTGGTGGCAGATCTAGGACAAGAGCAGACCTTCAGTCATCAGATCTTTGTCCTTTCTCAAGGCAGGAGCTGCTCAGGAGACACCTTTGACAGAAACAAGGGCTGAATTCTGAACCATACTTGGGAATTTTTACTAGAGTCTTGTCAGTGAGCACTGAACTGAGCTACAGCCTACTCCTAGCTGAGAGTTCTGCCACAACCTTGTTTTATTTCATTTGAGTTTGGTTTCCCTTTCAGTTTTTGATAGCCTCAGAAGGGGTGAATTGCAGTAGACTCGGTTGGAATTCTGTCACAGAGATGATTATGGGAGACAGTGTGATATTGGTCAGACCATAACTGGAATACTATGTTCAGTCTGGAAATTGTTCAGAGAATAGCTACAAGAAGGATTCATGGGCTTGAAAATGCACCTTATAATAAGACTAAAGAAGCTCAATAAAATTAGCTTATTAAAGGGAAGGGTTAAGGGCGACTTGACCTTGGCCAGAAAGCACTTATGCAAGAAGTAAAACAAACAAGGAGACATGGCACTTTTAAAGACTAACATATGTATTTATGTTAGTCTTTAAAAGTGCCACAGAGCTCTTTGTTTGTTTTGCTGAAATAGACTGACACAGCTACCTCTCTGGAATTTATACAAGGAATGGAATAGATTATCATGGAAAGAGTGTAATATGTTTTTATTACTGGGGATTCTTTAAATCAAAATTGGATATCTTTCTAGAGCTGTGCTGTGGTTCAAACCTAAATTTTTGGGCTAGATGCAGCAACCACTTATTGAAGTTTTGTTCCCCCCATTATGCCGGAGCTCAGCTGAATAATTATAGTGGTCCTTTCTGACTACAAAATCAATTATTAGTTCTGTTGAAATCAGTGTGGCTACTTTTGGCTGTAAAGTTACTTGTGTGGGTCACAGTTTGCAGGACTGGGTCTTAAGTATCTGTTAAACTTGTTGTTTGACTCTCTAAGGCTGTAATCCTGCAAACAGACCCACTAAACCAGCAGTTCTCAACCACTGTGTCGTGACATGTGTTGCATCATGGTGATTAAATGTGTCACCTGGGGAAGACCTGCCACCAAAAGAAACCTACCAGTTGCGGGGTTGTTCTTCTGGCAGTGGGTCATCTCTACTGAGACCTATCTGTATCAGGAGGGAAGGCGGCAGCAGGAAAGGTTTTGGGAGGCTTCCGGCAGGAGCTTGGGGCCCAATGCTGCCAAATTCCCATGCCATGCTGGAAAATCTCAGAGGAGAGAGCTGTGGGAAGCAGTGGGGGATTTCTGTGGTGGCGGCTTGAGCTGCTGCTGAAACTTGGCTCTGCAGCTTTTTTTCGCGGTGGAGGGAGGTCATGTATCTTGCACTGTTGGGTATGGTCCCAACTGTCTCGCAATGTGGCAGGTGTTGTGAACTGCCCTAAACTCACAGAAGTTAAACTCTCTCTCAGTCCAACAAAACTGGTGGGGCTCTGTGTGGAAGGGTCCGTCCATGTAGAGCTTCCAGCAAGATATAAGCCAAAGGCCCTAAACCTTATTTCTGAGTGTGTTCGTTGCAGGCATGTAGTGATTGGTCCTTTCAGAATCCCAGTCAGCCTTTGTAATATGACTAGCTATTTTATCATGTTCCCCATCTCCGTGCTCCTCCCTCATGTGCTCCTTTTGGGATCCGCAAATAGTTTTTCAATGGATTGCTTTCCAGTAATTTTTCTGTTGTGGAGGTGAAATCTTTTGATTTTTATCCTATTTATAACTTTAAAATATTTGCTATTTAAACTTTGCACTGAACAGGTTTTTCTTGAAAAGGATTAGTTCAGTTTTGACAACATTTGTGCACCTTGAAATGTTTCCTAATCTGTGATTTAGGAAATGTACCATGTATTATACCGAGGTGGCACGGGGTGGGGGGACCCATAATCAATAATCTGCATTTTAGCTCATTTAGTGATAATGGAAATTTACTGTCCAGTAATCTCTCCTATTGAGATGTACATGGCTTGATTGGTTTCAGTAGGATTTAGAAATCTTTTGGCTAACTATTCACTCTCCTGTGGCTGAACTTTCAGTGAGATAAGTTGCAGATCTTCTTCTGTCATCATAAACCATGTACATTGTCTTCCAAAATAAATTCCTTACTTATAGCCATATGTATCTTCCTTCTGTTGTGAATTATCATGCATTAAATTGATACTTATCAAAATACAAAAACATAGGATAAGAGTTCCAAAAGAATGTTGTTTAAAGAAATGTTTTTAAAAAATATATTTAAATTTAACATAATTATTTGTTTATATTAGTGGCATCCATGATTATAATTACTCTGTCAGTATTTCTATTATAAAACCCTGCTAACAATTGAGACATGAAAATTTGTTTTGGGTTGAAACTAGGCATAAAAAAGCTGTCGGGAGCAATATGTGAAAATGAAAGTTTTTACATTCAAGTTACAATAGTGGAGGAAAAAAACGGAATTAAAAGTTCTGGTTTCAGATTGGTTTTATGCCTTTCTGATCAAATGATTTTTTTCCCCCAAATGTGACCATCTGGAAAGTGAACTTATGCCTTTAAGTATTTGTTTTAGAAAAGGGTTTAAAAGTAAATATAATACAGATAAAATCTGATATTCCTAGAAATTTAAGTTCTCTAATGATCATGGAATACAACATCAACATTACTGCTTTCCTACCCAGCACTGGACATATGTTGCCAGCTCTTTGACCCTGGAGGACTACCTCAAAGAGGAGAGGGTCTTTCCATTTCTGTATCAATACAGTCCTTAGCCACTTTCCTGAGAATGTTACAAGGCTGTCAAATAGTGTCTATTGTTATGGTGTGTAACTGGAATGAGGCTACCAAACTTACTGCAAATAAATTATACCTTGATAGTTCTTTTAATAATTACAGAGCTGGCCACCATTTGAACTGATGACCTAGATTTGAAAGGCTCCACATCATATTACAAATCCCTTTTGCCAACACACTTTGAAAATAATAGCAGTATTGTCAACTCCAAGTGTTCTAAACTTCTGATTCAAGTTCCAAATAACCATGAGATTTTAATTAAATACATTTTTGGGTGGTTCTTCTTTGCCATATGGTTTCAGAGCCCTTGCGGTTCATTTAATCTTTTCAAACTTTTCTCTGTGATGCTGTTAAGTTAAACTGTGATTCTGATGCAGGCTACTGATTCCAGCAGCTTGGGCTTTTAAGAAAAATGCCAAATATTGAGGCTAGTGATAAAATCACTAGATTTGGCAACAATAACAAACTAATTTAATACAGATTTTTAGTATCTATGGATGTTGTTATGGATGGTCATTATAACTATTTGTTTCATTGAAGGATAGGTAACTGACACAGTTTGACATCAAAGGAATACTATCAGCCTGGGACCAGTTAAGATTGCTCTGTGCAGCTGTCTCCGAAATGCAGACAACTGATGGTGGTGTGACATAGTTAGGCCCAGGGAGGAAATTGGAGAAGGAGCCCATCACTCTAAAACGGCTCGGGGGAGAAAATAAAGTTTTACAGCTCCAAAGGAACGAAACATTGGATGAAGATAAGAGAAAAGAGGAACTTATGGTTAAGATACAGAACTTGAGTCAGGAGATGTGCTTTCTGTTCCTGGCTCTGTCACAGACAACTTGTGTTGCCTTGGTCAAGTCACTTAGCCTGTCTTGCTTCTGTTCCCCAATTATACAGCGAGGATAATACTTTCCTCTCAGTCTGTGGATATGTTCATTAAATGTTTGACAAGCTCAGATACAGTAGTGATTGTAGATCTTTTAAGTATCTAAATCAAAATACTTCCACAAGTCATCTCAAAAGCTGTCCATGGAAGTTACATGGGGTGAAAATCAAGGCAGAATATGGCCCAATATATGTTTTTAGAAAAAATATATAAGATACTTCACAAAAATCAGGGCCTGAAATTTTTTTAAAACCTTATCTTGTAGCTTTTGCTAAATTTCTAGCTCTAGGATCTTATCTTTCTTAATAAATAAGTTGCTAAAATGCCTGTGTGATTCAGGCTTGATGTACAGTTACAAAGTTCTGCTGGCACAATTGTGTTGATTAGGGTGTGATATCCCCCTGCCTCCATCTGAAATATTTGTGCTAGTAAAAGCCTACTAGCCTATCCCGGGATAAGAGACTTTATACAGGTTTAGCTCATTTTTGGTTTCTGAATCAGAATTTAGTCACTTACATTGGTGTAACTGCATCTGTGCTAGGGGAGTCTGTATAGCTTGCATAATTCCCATCGACTACCACTGAATTTTGCCACCCGTGTAGTTCTGACCATTAAGTGAGCTCCATCTGTTCTGTGCAATGACTGAGGAAAAATATATGATCAAGTAAATAAAGACAGTATTATAATGCATACAAAGAAGGAGATCAAATTAAGAATGCATAAGCAACCTTATTTCTAGCATTTCGAATGCCTATGTTCTTGATTTTTTGCAACCTTAATGTTGCTTTTAACATAGCGGTTTTTGTATGTATATAATTCTCTGTAGGTTTTTATGATGCACTTATCACAGTCATATCTGAGAACCTTCTAGTAGCTCATTAAGCAATATGACTAACACCTCTGTCTGAAGTTGTAGTGTGTATATAGTTTACTATGGCTGTGTGCTACAAGCAGCTGTTGAAAAATATTTCTCAGAATAATACCTTTTGTGTGAGAATTCGAGAACTGCGATGCTTGCAGTCTGGACTCAGTTATATACCTCTAAGGTAAGATGACCCACAGCACTGTAATCTGTAATGATGGACTGGAAAACTAGTTCTTTAAAACAAGTGCATCATCAATCATTTCACCTTCTGTAGTATCCTGTACTGTGTGCAGTACGATTGGGATACGTGTGGCCCGTGCATTGTTGTACATGCAGGTGTTAAATCCACTCCAGTTATGTAATGATGGCTTTCCTAGCTGAACTTGTCTGTTTGTAAATATATACGGTACAGAGTAGGTTAAGAAAGCATAGCAAGTGAGCAGGCCTGGCACAGAGAAGTGTGAATAATAAATCTCTCTCTGTTCTGGCCATTGCTGAATGCTGTATGTTTATAAAAGGGTTAGTAAAGCTATTTTTGTCTTTATAAACTATGTGTGTTTATATTAATATTTTCTAAGGTTTTTCTTGATGAAAATATTAGCTGCTGGGCTAAAAAAAATCTGTTTTTTGAAATAGTGTATATTAAAGGACTTTTTTAACCAATTTGTACTTCAGAATTTCTGCATTTCTTCAGACAGCATAAAAAAAGTGAGTTAATTTAGAATTTATTTGACAGACTAAAATAAAAAAAATCTCTGCCACTCCCCTCTGTGACCTATTCATACTCAGGACTATAAGACAGTATGATGGACAATACCAAAACATGTTACTTTTAATAATTTTTGCCATCTCCTGCTCCCATTAGTCACACAAGGAGGCTTATTAGGCATGGTATTATTAATGTGAGCAAGGTTTGGTTCTATGCCTGTTTCATATGTTTTTAGATAAAATCCACTGTAAAAGGAGTTACATTTTCCAAAGCAGGCTTAAAGTGAAGTAGGTTTAGTCAAGTATTTTTGGTATTCCGGCATTTATAAACACTAACTTTTCGCTAGATATTCAGTTTTTAGCCAACATCATGGCTTAGTATTTTAATCTCTCATATTAACATTTTTAGATACTCTGACCTTGGTGCCGTATATGGCTACATCAGCTTGTTTTACTGAAATTGTAAACATGCAATCTAATGTCCATGAGGTCCGAGTTTATAGCTTACATAGTTGGGGAAGCTCCCTTTGTTTATGTGCATTAGATACAGAAACTCCATTGGAAAAAACTATGGAATCCATCGAGTCATGGTGAATCACAAATTAAGAGTTTGTAGCTCTTTTACTTCTAGGATATTAATCCTAAAAAGTTTGAGTCTCTGATTTTGGACAGCAATAAACACTTGCTAAAACTAAATTACATGTGCTAAAAACTGCATAAATATTTTCACTATGGATAATAGAGTCATTAAAGGGGACATATGATAGGCAGCACTATACTGTAAGTCCATTTATGGTAAACTACAAGGTAGATGAGTTTAACTGGGTTTTTTTTTAACTTTTTTGTTTTGTTTTGTTTTTGGTGAAACTTTACTTGTTTGAACACCAATAACATGTTTGGCTCAGTACAGAATAAAGGGAGACACTATTCGTACTCTCAGAATGCTTCAGTCTCGGAGACATGCAGTCAAAAAGAGCAAATCAGATTGTCCACTATTTTTGAGGCTGTAATTTAATATGTTATAATTGAACTTTTACAATAGTAAACTGTCAATTTTTTGTGAGTTTTATTGGAACATTAGTAATTAAAACAGGTAAACAATATTTCCAGTGTATATGAAATACATTATAGTTTTGTTTCTCTTATTCCCCCACCTTTCTGTGCTGCTTTTAAAACATCTCTTCCCCTTTATTATTGTGAGTTTTGTCACTTAGCAAAACCACATCATGAGAATTTTAATCATATATGCAAAACCCCCATTTAATTTGGGTTTCAGCTGTTCAATTGAATACCTCCCTGCCCCCCACCATCACCTTTCTTCAGCCCTTACTCCCTCGACCCCTTGTAATTTGAAGGAAAATGCTGGGATTCAAGCTACTGGGATCTTCATTCGTTCCCAGCAAGGGGAGATGAGCAAATACAGGAAGTACACTGCTTTCTCAAGCAAAAGAAGGGAATATAACTAAGGTTTCAAGGTTCTTTTATTTGAGGAGCAGCTGAATTCTTGAGCAGGTAGTCTTTAGCTCTGCCTAAGGAAGCCCTAAATTAGCCCCATTCAGTCAAGCAATGCAAGAGCCCTTCAAGTCCAGGTTTTATATCCGGTTGAGCTAAGAAAGTTCAGAATCTGAAATGAGACCAAGTATCCAGATGGGCAGATAATAGGAATTTGACATTTGAATGGGTGCAATTGTGTGTGTTGGAGTCACTCGCAAAATGTGCAGTCAGCTGACAAGCCTGGAAAATGACACAAACTTCTACCATTTTCTCAGATTCCACAGTTAATTCAGCTTGCTTCTTGGTGCCATAAAAAGGTGATGCTGGCTTTTATAAAAAGAACATAGTTGTATGCTTTTTAAGAATGCCCTTGTTTTGGTTTCAGACTTTAAAAATTATTTGTAAAGAAAATTTAAAAATCTGGTTGTCCTAGATTTGTTAGTACTTTTAAAAAAATTCATACTGGGCAATAGAAGGATAGATAGGACACTCAGATTCTAAATGAACTGAAGAGTTCTCAGGCGATGGTTAAGGTGGCCGCAGGCTGTGCAGCAAATGAGACAAATTAATGGTCAGCTTGAAATTTCAGGATTTTAGGCAAGCAAAACCATGGTCCATTAGATTAGTAATGTTGTATTGTTTAGGGCTGTGAAAGGTGCCACTTCACTGTTCTCTTCCTTAAAATAAGGCTTATAAGTATGGTGAAAAGGAAGAAAATCATATTTTAAATGGCCTGACTCTTATCTTTTATTCGTTTTGTTTTTAAACTGCCTAGTTACTATACACCACACTTCCTAGAAAAATGGTACAGAGCTACCTTGTCATCTCTGTCAGCTGCAAAATAGATTACATGTGTACAAATAGTGACCCAAAATGTCTCGTTGGCTTCTGAGAAAGGACCCTATGAGGCATAATCTGCTCTCACTACGGATCCATTCCTGATGAACAATATAGTGAAACTAAGCAAGAACCATTCACTTCATTATAAACCTGTGGCAAAGGACAGAATTTCATGCCTGAGTTAATGCTAACCTTGTCCACTATTACCTGCTCTGCACCTTCTGCCTCCATCCAGGAGAGATCTTTAGGGCACAGGGTCATTGCAGGTAGGAGCTGCCGTGCTGTTTGGAACGACTGCAATGAGTAGCGGGTAGAATTCCTGGTCATGTGGCTGCCCAGAGCTCCAAGATGGTGCATCAAGGATCTTTGGAGATCTGCGTGATTGAACATTATGCTTCTTGTCTCCTCTGCAAAATGACACTTTTCTCTGCTGACACCAACATGACCTCCACTCTCTGCATATAACTTTAGCGACTATAGGCTGTATTATCCTCTCCTGCTAGGAAATCCTTTGGCTGAAGGGCCCCCTTTCTTTCTGTCAGATATCTGTCAAAACATCACTTACTTCATGGCTACAACAAAGTGAGCTGAATTAGTAGTGAGAATTCAAACAACAAAACCAACTCTCATTCCCACTTCTAAATTTCTCAAGGTAATTTGTCATATTTACCTCTGGCTTTTTAAGTAAATAGTAAGCTCTCTAGGGTGTGGACTTGTCTTAATTTTTGTGTGTTATAAAACATGCAGCATAATGCCTGTGTTAAGCAAACAAGCTATGTCTATACTAGGAAAAATTAGGTCGACTTTATTAACTTGACTTAAAGTCGACCTTATTAAGTTGACTTAACAAAGTAGTTACCTTTAACCAGGACTTATTAATTCAACCTAACTTCCCTTAGGTCGACCTAAGAAAGTGGGCTTATGCGTCCACACTGGCCTTAGGTTTACCTAAGGAAGGGTTAGGGCAACCTACGCAGGGTTAGTTCAAATACCTGGCGGTTCTTATTAAGTCAACCTAAGCTTTCATTAGCCTATTGTGGACAGGGCTTAAATTAGGTGGATTTAAGCCTCCTTAAATCGACCTGACTTGCCAGTGTAGACATAGCCACGTTGTCTAAAACAGAGATTTTATTTTGTAACCCTACTACTACATCTTCTCTCAATTCCTTTTTCTTTCATTTCAGTTGTTGTTATGACAAAATATCTTTTCTGTGTAATAACAGTTCTCAGCTAATGATGATGGTATTATCATGGTAACAGAAACTGGTCCAAAGCTTTTTGGTCCTAGGCACTCTAGGTAGGAATTTAGAATTTCTTTTATAAATTAATCTCTACTGCACTGCATGTAAGGACTTGGTAAAACTACATCTCTAATAATAATTTTTTGGTTTTGTTGAATGTGAAATCATTGTATCTTTGTGATAATTTAACTTTTCAAGATGTAGTTTGAAATATTTATGAAAAAACAGATAGGCCATGTGGCACATTTCATTTTCAGCCAGCACTTTGTTGTCCAAATGTTTGGTCTGCTTGACCTTTAGGAAGAAAATCACCATTGATATGAAACTTGTGTATAAAAGCTTTAAAAAAAATAAATTTTTAGATGGTGAAGTAGTTAAATAAGTCTAGATCTTGAGTGCTTTTTTCAAATTTACAGTGATTGCATATCACAAGCTCTTGGTCAGTCTGATGTTCACATTTCTTAGAAACTTAAAAGTTGGGCTGTGGCACAGAATAGGGAATTATTTGGTATGGCTGCTACGTGTGGGATATATTCAGAGTCACCAGTTGACTTTTAGTGACAAAAATAATTTTTTACTGCTTTTTATTCCTGGTAGCAATACAGAGTCAAAGCAGCTATTGGAGCAGGGAGCTGGATTCTTTTCTAGAATGAAATAAGAATTTTTAACTGTGCTCCATTTGAAGACTTTACTTGGGGAAGTCAGAAACAGAAAATATAACTTGACATTCAGATTCCAGGCTGTGTTACTGAAGGCAGTTAGAAAAGCCATACTTTTACTTATAAAGTGGATAACCCTCATATAGAGTCAACATGGAGTGCTATAATGACACTTTTAAAGTGTCACTTTTCAGGATGTGCATTTTAAGGAAATGATAATTGTTTCAAATCCTGTTAAGGTACATTGCTATACTTACATAAAAACAGAAAATGAAAACCTATGCACGGTACCTCTTTCAAATCCTAGAAACACATAGGGCATTTTAAAAAACATTGTCGTTCTTCATTATTAATCAATTGTTTTCTTTTATGTGTTATAATAAAGAAGCTGAGTATATAAGACATTCTGTAGGTATTTATATTCTGGGCAACCCAGTTATGCCTAGTCTCTGGGAATCTTTTACATAAATGCTGGTAGATACCAGTGCTACAAGCCTATAATTTCATAAAGTAAAACTACTTTTTTCTAATTTAATTAATACAATTTCAGGGAGGAGGATCCTTTCTACTTAAATGCAAAAACTTTGCATTTTTTACACAGTAAGACAGATTTAGTTTTAAAATCACAATACTATACATTTTTGCTTCTATTTTCATAGAGTGGTTGATCACTCTGTTCATTGTTAACATAGCTGCAGAAAATTGGCTGTGATGGTGAGATCTGAGATGGCAGCAAATGAGTCTGAGAAGACAAATTACTGAGATGCCTGTAGTGTCAGCTGAGAAAGTTCCTCTAGAGACCTTTCAATTATGGCAGAAGTTTTAATGGAGGGAACTCTTTAAAGCTGGCTTCAATCAAAGTTATTTATCTGGATGGAGATAACTCTAAAACCAAATGAGCCACAACTATTTACAGCCTTGACTAATCAGAATATTTAAGAACTATCTTGTTTTCCCAGATTTACTCTTCCTGCTTTTGCTACATCATGCAAGACTGCTTTTGAGTCATGTCAGTTGGTATTGGTGACAGTAACTTGAGCTGTGGAGTTGTTCTTTCCCAGTAATCTTTCCCTTTGATCTTATCTGAATGTACTTTATACAGAGATTGATTATATTACATTCTTATCTTTATCAAGGATGAGAGAGAGATTAAATCTAAACATATTGCCCACTTACCTGATGAGGAAGATGGCATGAAATGTCCTTTACTCTTACAAGTCTCTATAAGCCATTCATTGATTGGCTGTATCTGACACAACATTCTTCAACAACAATAATAATAATAATTAATTGGTTGAGTGATTGATTGATTAATAAAATACACATGCAGTCTTTAGATGCTGCTGAAATGATAAAATAAACAGATGGTTTACTTTTCATATATACAGTTTGAGAATTTCAGAAATTTTGGGGGGTCCTTGTAAAGTATAAATGTTTGGCTTCTGACACAACACTACACAACATAGATTTTGTATTTTTATTCATTATTGGGTTCTATCTAGCCTACAGGTTATTCTGCAATTGTACAGGTTGCTGCCATGCACTGCTACAGACTGGGGAGTGACTGGATAGGCAGCTATTCTGCAGAAAAGAACCTGGGGATTACAGTGGGCAAAAAGCTGGTCATGAGTCAACAGTGTGCCCTTATTGCCAGAAGCTGAACCGCATATTGGGCTGCATTAGTAGGAACATTCCCAGCAGATCAAGGGAAGTGATTATTCCCCTCTATTCGGCACAGGTTGAGACCACATATGGAGTATTGTGTCCAGTTTTGGGCCCCCTACTACAGGAAAGATGTGGGAAAACTGTAGAGAATGTAGTAGAGGGCAGTAAAATGATTAGGGGGCTGGAGCACATAACTTATATGGAGAGACAGAGGGAACTGGGCTTATTTAGTCTGAAGTAGAGAAGAGTGAGCGGGAGAGTGGTTTGATAGCAGCCTTCAAATACGTGAAGGGGATTCCAGGGAGGATGGAACAAGGCTGTTGTCAGTAGTGGCAGATGACAGAACAAGGAGCAATGGTCTCAAATTGCAATGGGAAAAGTCTAGGATAGATATTTGGAAAAGCTTTTTCACTAGGAGGGTGGTGAAGCATTGGCATCAGTTACCTTGTGAGGTGGTGGGATCTCCATCCTTAGAGGTTTTAAAGATATAATTTGACAAAGCCCTGGCTGGGATGATTTAGTTGGAGTTAGTTCTGCTTCGAGCAGAGGGTTGGACTAGATGACCTCCTAAGGTCCCTTCCAACCTTAATCTTCTATGATTGAGGGATTCTTTCTCTCCGTTCAGTTCCCTTTGCCAGTTTTGGTTTTAGGTAGCCATCTGGTCAAGCTTCTTTCCTAAGTTTGTGATTTGTTGCTACCAGCTATTCAAGTTGCATGGAAATTGGTTCTCTTGTGAATGGTGGCAGTCCTGAATGATGCACACACAACTTTGACGTAGGGGAAAGAGGTGGGGAGTAGCTTCCTCTTGGGCAGAGAGCCATCTTGTTAATTGGGTTAGGGTGTTCTTACAAGGCTACGTAATCCAATGCCTGCCTCCAGGCTGGTCAACATTAAAGAGTTTTGTTGACAAAACAGTGGAGGATGCTTCTCCCATCAATGTAACTCTCCTGCTATGCCAACATAATACAGCCACCACAGTGAAAGGCATAGGTCTTATGTTGGCTTAGTTAGGACTATGCAGGGTCCATGTAGACACTGCATCCCTTACATCAGCTGCAGGACTGTCATTCTTGTCAATTTCATTGCTCCAGAAAGTGGTCTCCCTCCACTCCTGGTGGGGAACTAATGAAATTGACATGGCTGCCTGGTTCCTGGTGGAGAGTGAGGAAAAGAGAAGCAGTACACTGACCTAAGGAGAGTAGTGTGGATATCTGTCACTGAAGTAATTACTTATTTTTCTAATTTAGAGAAGGCCTCCCAAACTCAAGGGTCTATTAAGCATCATAGTCAGCTATAACATGGACCCACTGAGCCAAAGATTTTCTCAATCCTCCTTACTTCCTTTTCAATTCCTGAACAGTGATCATAATTGTGAAAAAGTGAGATCAGGCCAGGGATGAAGTACCACAATCTCAGGTGAATAGAGTTGTGAGAAGCCCCTTCCTGTTCATTGCAAAGTTTGAGTTTTGGAAACACAAAATCAGAGTAAATATTAGCATGTGTGTATTAGAGTTTTCTATAGTGTCCATTATGGTAGTGTATATGCACTGAACTAGTAATTATAATTCACAAAGAGCAGAGTAATTTTCATGTAAGCTTATGTTGATCTGTTCTCACAGGTTCTAGGAATTCTTGTGTGAGGGTTCCTTATGTTTATTTTCACCCCCTTCCTATATTAGTGGTCCCCAGTCTTCTGAAATCATAAGAAGAATGGAAAATGGGCTGCAGTCCTGAAAAATTACTAAAAAATGTCATGGTTACCTCATGGGGAATTCTTTGTCAAGTGCCCCTTCCTAAAAATGCTTTATCCCCCCAGTGCACCATTCCAGGCTGTAACATGCAAGAATTCATCATTTTGGGAAGAGGATAGTAACTGAAATAGACAGCAGTAATTACAAATGATTCTGGGACAGAGAATTTTATTGGTGGGTGGGGAAAATGGGAGGAAAGCTATTTAGGACCAATGCAGGAACTTATGCCTTTTGTTAAAAAGAATAAAATAATAAGAGATGAAAAATAAATGTTCAGCAGATAGCAAACATGCTGGTGGGCAGTCTCCTAATATATAAATGGGATTTTTTTTGCCTTTGATGATTTTAATGTTTCTTTGTATCTAATTCTGGAATAAAATTCTAGTTGTCTAAAAGAATGTCATGTGATCAATTGGCACCAATTCTGTACACTCACAGCTTTTTTTGCCAAAGGTTGGAAATGGCTGATGGAATGGACCACTTGATTATTACGTGTTCTATTAATCCCCTCTGAAGTACCTCGCATTGGCCACTGTCGGAAGAGAGGATACTGGGCTAGATGGACCGTTAGTCTGACCCAGTACGGCCGTTCTTATGTCCTTAGGATATTTCACCAAAGAACATGGTTAAATATAAACAAGAGGGTTTCTGGATTGAAGCCCTTTCATTATTCCTTTAAGACTGTGTTCTGGGGGTCATATGACTTCTGTTGTACTAAAGGAAACAGACACATCTCAGTCAGATTGGAACACCTAAAATAATTACCGTGTGATTATCATGAGAGCTATACAAGGCACTTTCTAGTGTTAGAGCATTTCTTTGATTTCTTTTGATCATTTTGCTATATCCTAGTAGTCCAAAAATGTATTTTTTTTAAAAAAACCCTACCAACACAGTGTTTTTATTTTAAAAGAGAGAGGGAGGATAACTCTACTGATATAGATTTAAGTAAACTGAAGCCTAACAGTCTGATTCTTTTCTCATGTACTGTATACTGTTTTTATCAAGCATAAATCCGCTATTTCAATGGAATTGTTCTGAATTATGTGTGCATTATGCCTGTTTTCACTTATAAGGTGGCAGCAGCATCCTCAGAAGACATCTTAGTTTTCTACTTTAGGAGTAACACGCACAAGGAAATTGAACTGGCCTCAAACTGGAACCACAAGGGGTCAGTAGTGTTCCCCTGCCTTGTTTCCTCCTTAGCGCGATTCACCAGAATTAGTTGCTATCACCCAGATCAAGGAGTTTAAGAAGATTCCACTCTAACAGATAAGAATTCTTATTATTGCTTTCAGGATAACGTAGAGAGGTAACCTGTTTTGCTTTCCTGTTAATGAAGTCTTCACTCAAGTTTGACTGAAGAAAGGAGTTGTTTTTCTTGCAGTCACGGATGCCTGCATTTTGGTAAATCACTTGACGATTGAACGGGGTAGGTACCTGAGCAAATCTACAACAGAGTCTTTTGTGAATGAGGTTACTAAAGATAACTATCTGACTGGATTTTGAGTATTTTTGTTCCTCACGGAAGTTTAGTTACCCAAAGTTATTGGCAATGCTACAGGAAAATGGCTGAGATCAGTGTTGTTTTAGGAAAGTACTAGGACAAGGCTAGAGGTGGAAAGCTTAAGCAAGAATTCACGCACCATGATCACTTTCAATTTTGGAGCACCACAATTGATTAGGAAAGTCTGTCTGCTGGATTTACCAAACTAAGCAGCTGCAAGGTCTTGCTGTTCCAGAAGGACTGAAGTCACTCATGATGAACAAATGGGTGTTTGAAACAGCTTGCTATGGAAATGCACTGAAGTAGATCTTAAATCTACCAAGATAGTTCTTTGAGCCCGCAAGACCAAGTCATCCCAGAAATATATTGATCATGCGTATCTTTTTAGGGACTGATTCAAAGCCCATTGAAGTCAATGGAAGTCTAGTAACATAGACTTAAATGGGTTTTCAGTCAGACCCATACAGTGCTTTTCATCAATGAGTTTCAAAGCACTTTCCAAAGGAGGAAACTGTCATTAACCTATTTTACAGATGGGAAGACTGAGGCACAAGGCGCTTAAAATGACTTCCTCAAGGTCGATCAGCAAGCCGTTGGGAAAAGAACACATTTTTCTGAGTCCCAGTCCAGTTCCCTGTATACTAGATTCATAATAATGCTTCCCAATATGAAGACAATAATCTCTCATGGTACTTCTTCAGGAGGAAAGTGCCCTTTAGCCTGTACCCTCATTCATTGGCTTTTACTCCATCTTTTTCATGGTTCTAGAGAAGCTGGACAATCCATGAGCAGTATTGGATCTCAAAATATTCAAGAAGTGAATCAAATGTCTCAGGTTCTGGATTGAAGTCCTTTCATTATTCCTTTAAGACTGTGTTCTGGGGGTCATATGACCTCTGTTGTACTAAAGGAAACAGACACATCTCAGTCAGATTGGAACACCTAAAATAATTACCGTGTGATTATCATGAGAGCTATACAAGGCACTTTCTAGTGTTAGAGCATTTCCTTGATTTCTTTTGATCATTTTGCTATATCCCTAGTAGAATCCTTTTAAGGAATGAAAAATATTGGGCTTCACTGCTTTCTTTGGCCTTTTTGTCCTGTACAGATCAAGTCATGGTTTGGGGGTTTTTTTCAGTTAGTTTGGTTTGGTTGCCTTTCCTCCAGTTGACCTCCAGATTCTAAATGTCTTTGCATTTGTGCTCAATACTGCACATTCAGTTGTTAACATAGTCTTAAAACAAAACAACCCACCTCAGAACCTTCCTGTCTCGTAATTTATTTTCCTTATACATCTAAGGAGCTTGCTTGCTTGCTTGCTCTTTTTTTACTGTTGCCAGATATTGAACCTGTCTTCAGTTTGGAAAGGAAGAAAAGGATTGTTAAAATCTTGTAGATGCTTAAAGACGATCTATTTGAAAGACAGTGTTCAGGATCTGTAAGGGCAAATAAGTAGAAACTGGAAATGGCAAAATAAGGAGGTAAATAACTCAGTCATACCGTGTTTTCCCCGAAAATAAGACAGGGTCTTACATTAATTTTTCCTCAAGAAGACACCCTAGGGCTTATTTTCAGGGAATGTCTTATTTTCGGGATGCATGGGTTGTGCAGATACACTGCATAGCCACACCCATCACTAGGTCTTATTTTCGGGGTAGGGCGTATATTGCGCAAATGCTTAGAAATCCTGCCAGGGCTTATTTTATGGGTAGGTCTTATTTTCGGGGAAACACGGTAGGTTGGTGGCCTATTGCTGGAGTGGGTGGGTGAGGACTTGAGGCCTGCATTTTGCAGGTCAGACTAGATGATCGTACTAGTCCCTTCTGACCTTAAAGTCTATGCGTCTATTTTGTCTGATTTTGAAATACACAGTGTTCAGAGGGAGCTCATAACGACCAGGGGTTCTTTGCAAAAAGTTGATATTCTTTTTCACCCACCCACTTTGAAATCTGCACATCTATGGTAACTGGCTCAAAAGAGGGGCTCAGTGTTCTCTCTGAAGCCTGTTTCTTAAATAATAGTCCTGAATCTGATCTTTTTTCTCCCTTCCCACACCAAAATATGTCGTGTGTGAATTTTTCCTTACTTTATGTTAAGGGCCTGAATTATTTAAGTTTATATAGGGTTAATCAATTCTTATTGTTTTAATATCTGGTTAGAGTACCACAGATGATTACATAGTTTACAACCATGCATAATGATCTTGTCTTTAAAATGCTTATGACAGCTATTCATGTATTAATTCTTTGTTATTCGTAAATTAATTCTTAATGTAAAGTGTGACCGAAAAAATCATACCTATTTGACATGTAAAGTGTACATAGGGTTTTCCAATATATAGGCAAACAAGAAGACCAATGTGATCAGATTCTATTGGAGATTTTGCCATGATTTAATCTATCTCCATTTTGGAATGTGCTTCCAAAATAACTAATAAGATGGAATGGCTGTGAAATGGAAGCTGAGTAAGTAAATTTAATATGTCAAAAGGTCTGTATGTAAACACAAGGAGCAAGAACTACTTAAGTGTCAGAATTGCAGTTAGGCACCTGAAGATGGCACATGCCACCTGACTCAGGCCTGCGGGGTAGAGACCTATGTGGATCCACACCTTATCTGCATCTGCAACAAATGGTCCGTGGATAGCTGCATCACATCTGCAGATGTGGATATAATGCAGATATGCCTGGATTTGCAGGGCTCTCTTCTGTAGAGCCCTGCATGGATACAAATACGTGAATCCACACCCAATTTGCATTTGCAAGAAATGGTTCACAGATAGCAGCATTGCTTCTCCGGATGTAGATATCCATGAATATAATATGGATAGCCGCGGATTTACAGGGCTCTCCTGCTGAGTTTGGGCTTAGGAGCTGTTTAACTGCAGTACAGTCATTTGGGCTTGGATTTCACCCTGGACTCTAGGACCCTGTGAGAGGAGAGAGTCCACATAACAATGGAAAGGCCCCATAGCTCAAGCTCCACGAGTTTGAGTCATAGAATCATAGAATAATAGGGATGGAAGGGACCTCACGAGGTCATCTAGTCCAACCCCCTGCTAAAAAGTAGGACCACTCCCACTAAATCACCCCAGCCAGGGTTTTGTCTAACCGGGCCTTAAAAATCTCCAAAGATGGAGATTCTACCACTTCCCTAGGTAGCCCATTCCAATGCTTCACCACCCTCCTAGTGAGAAAGTTTTTCCTAATATCCAACCTCGACTTTCCCAGCTGTAATTTGAAACCATTGCTCCTTGTTCTGTCCTCTGTTACCATCAAGAACAGCCTACCTCCCTTTTCTTTGGAGCACCCCTTCAAGTAGTTGAAGGTTGCTATCAAATCTCCCCTCAGTCTTCTCTTCTGTAGACTAAATAAGCCTAGTTCCTTCAGTCTCTCCTCATAAGTCATGTGCCCCAGCCCCCTGATCATTTTTGTTGCCCTCCGCTGGACTCTTTCTAATTTGTCCACATCCTTTCTGTAGTGGGGAGCCCAAAACTGGACACAGTATTCCAGATGCGGCCTGACCAGTGTCGAATAGAGGGGAATTATCACATCCCTCGATCTGCTGGCAATACACCTACTGATGCAGCCTAATATGCCATTGGCCTTTTTGGCAACAAGAGCACACTGTTGACTCATATTCATCTTCCCATCCACCATAAACCCCAGGTCCTTTTCTACAGTGCTGCTACTTAGCGGATCGGTCCCTAGCCGGTAGCAGTGCATGGGATTTTTCCATTCTAAGTGCAGGACTTTGCAGTTGTCTTTGTTGAACCTCATGAAGTTTCTTTCGGCCCAGTGTTCCAATTTGTCCAAGTCTCCCTGGATCTTGTCCCTGCCCTCCAGAATATCTACCATTCCCCTCAGCTTAGTGTCATCCACGAACTTACTAAACACGCAGTCTATTCCATCATCAAGATCATTAATGAAAATGTTGAATAGAACCGGCCCCAGGACCGACCCCTGGGGCACTCCACTCGTTACCGGTTGCCAACTAGACATCGAGCCATTGATTCCTACTGGCTGAGCCCGTCGATCTAGCCAGTTTTCTATCCACTTTACGGTCCACTTGTCCAACCCATACTTCCTTAACTTGCCAACGACAATGCTGTGGGAAACTGTATCAAAAGCCTTGCTAAAGTGGAGGTATACCACGTCAACGGCTCTTCCTGCATCGACAAATCCAGTCATCTCATCATAGAAGAAAATCAGGTTGGTCAGGCACGATTTGCCCTTGGTGAATCCATGTTGACTGTTCCTGATCACTCTATTTTCCTCCAAGTGTTTCAGGGTGGATTCTTTGAGAACCTGCTCTGTGAATTTCCCAGGGATTGAGGTGAGGCTGACCGGTCTGTAGTTCCCCGGATCCTCCTTTTTCCCTTTCTTAAAGATAGGGTACTATATTTGCCTTTTTCCAATCCTCCGGGACCACCCCCGTTCGCCACGAGTTCTCAAAGATAATGGCCAGCGGCTTTGCAATCACTTCCCCCAACTCCCTCAGCACCCTCGGATGCAGTTCATCCGGCCCCATGGACTTGTGCACATCCAATTTCATTAAGTGTTTCCTAACCTGACTTTCCATCACCGAGGGCCGCTCTCCTTTCCATTCCGCGTTACCCCGTGTAGTAGCCTGGGAGCTGGCTGGGTGTAGCAGACACCCACCACGACATCCCCCTTGTTGCATTTTCTCCTAAACTTAACCCACAGACTTTCAACTGGCTTGTTTCCTTTTTCATAGTGGAGCTCCGAGCAGTCATACAGCTCTTTTACATATAGCGCTACTCCTCCCCCCCTTTCTTCCCTGCCTGTCCTTCCTGAACAATTTATATCCATCCATGGCAGTGCTCCAGTCATGCAAGTTATCCCACCACGTTTCTGTTATTCCAATTATATCATAGTTCCTTGTCTGTGCCAGTACTACCAATTCTTCCTGCTTGTTTCCCAGGCTCCTCGCATTTGTGTAGAGACACTTAAAATACCGGGCCGATTGCCCTACTTTGCCCTGTTGATTCTCCCTCCTGTCGCATCTTCCTCCTTGCAACTTCTCTCGGTGTCCTCCTTCCCCACTCGCCTGAGGTATTATGACTACATTAGGAAATAAAAAACAATTATTTGATTCCCCCCTCGCCCCCCCCCCAGTTCCAACTACCCTCTCTTTTATTCCTGCTGTTACAGCCCCAGCACCCCCCAAGTTCCATCCTTTCCCACAGGTCTCCCTCAGTTTCACTTACCTGTGGGCTTTGGCCACCTTCCCCCTTCAAACCTAGTTTAAAGCCCTCCTCACTAGGTTAGGCAGTCTGCTTCCAAATACGCTCTTCCCCTTCCTGGATAGGTGGAGTCCATCTCTGCCTAGCAGTCCTTCTTCCTGAAACAGCACTCCATGGTCAAGGAAGCCAAAGCCCTCCTGGTAACACCATCTTCGCAGCCAGGCATTCACCTCCAGGATGCATCTGTCTCTGCTCGGCCCCTACTCTTGACCGGAAGGATCGAGGAGAACACCACCTGTGCACTGAATTCCTTCACCCGTGCTCCCAGAGCCCTGTAGTCACCTTTGATCTGCTGAGGGTCACCTCTCGCAGTATCATTGGTTCTCACATGGATGAGTAGCATGGGGTAGTAGTCAGAGGGACAGATGATTCTCGACAATCCCTCCGTAACGTCTCGGATACGGGCCCCCGGCAGGCAGCATACCTCCCGAGAGGCCTTATCTGGGCGACAGATGGGTGCCTCCGTCCCCCTCAGAAGAGAGTCCCCCAACCACCACAACCCGACGTTTCCTCCTGGGTGTGACAGTTGTGATCCTCCTGGCATTGGGGGTGCATGACTTCTCCTCTTCCACCTCATCGCTCGTCTATAGCACCGTGTAGTGGTTCTTTACCACAACAGAGGGTGGGATGGGAGCAGGGGTGGAGCACTGTCTGCTGCCAGAAGTAACCAGCTGCCAGTGTCCACCCTGTGCCTGAGCCATCTCATCCTTCTCCGAGGGTGTGGCAGCAGTCTTTTGCACCCTGATAGTTTCCTCATCCCTGCATGTTTCCTCATGGATACTATCCAGGAACTTCTCCAGGGCATGGATACTCCTGAGCCTAGCCACCTCCTCCTATAACTCCCCCACCTGCTTCCTGAGAGATTCCACGTGAAGACACCTGTCACACTGAATGATCTCCTCAGCCTGACTGTCTGAGAGTGGGAAATGAGTCAGCTGGCATGGGCCAGCTGTGGATTTTTAATTACAGCGTAGATATACCCATAATGACAGAAAAAAGGCACTCTAACCTAACTTCCTTCCTGACCATATCAGGTGTCCTGGTTGAGCCACATAGTGTTGCAAGTAGTTTGCATCTGTTTTCCCACCCTGGGAGAATCATAGCAAGCTCAGTATGTACAAGTCAGAAGACATAATAATCCTTTGTGTAAAATTTAGATCTTTCTAAAAGAGAGTGGCATGTTTGCTGCCATAGCATAATGCTCACTATTGTGTTCTCAACCTCAAACTTTTCTTGCCCCAACATCCCTAATTCTGTGTTCAAGACACAGATCTCTTACTAACATCTGCAGGGCCATGTACATATGCTTGTGCCACTTTTGGAGGTGATGGTAGTATATGTGCTTTCTGGCCACTTTTGTAAGTCTGTGGGTTTGCTATATAATCTATTTTTCTTTCTCTTTTCAATAAGTAAGAATTGCCAAAGGTGGCTGCCATGGTAGTTTCATGTGGGACTTGGAATAGGGGAAGATGATTATTTTTGAGCTATTTGAGTGCATTATGTGCAAAAATTTGAGTGAATTTTATGGAAAATAAAATTTTAAGGATTTGAAAGCTATGTAAAATAAATGTGCTTAAAATTAATTGTGCAAAATTCATTGGGATAATTTTTAGAAAATTTGGATAGGCCCTGGTAAATGGGCATACATGAAACAAAAACATGTGTGACCCACATACAAATACAGTAGCACTAGTGGATGTGTTAGAGAATATATTAACACTTACGTGCTCTTTTCATGTTTCATTCTTGCCTCACACACACATGAGCATGTACTAGCTGTGGCAGCAGTCCTGCAATGTGTTGAAAATAGGTGAATCTCTGTACCCATACAGAGCCTTTTGAAATTAACAGGTCTCCACACAGGCTTCGTAGATTTCCTGTCTGCAGTGCACTACAGTAAATGGGGTCTAATTCTGTATGTGATTCAAATACGTCTTTTCCGCCTATTAACAGTTCTTCACTGAATGACTCTAGTAGGTCATTTCTGTCTCTGAGTTCTGCATTAGACTTGTGTCTCTACAACTCCACTGAGAATTGTATTTGTTAACTAGTAATTTGTTTTTATATAGTCCCTTGATGTCATATTTAATATTGCACTATATTTTTCACAACCCCACTGAAGTTTGGCTCCCTTTGGGATTTTTAGGCTAATAATATTTGTTATAAGAAAACATGCAAATAGTTCTCAGTCCATAAAGTCTGTGGGCTTTGTATAAATAGCAGTCATTTTATTAAATAATCAGGAGAGTCTGTTGTGTTCTGTATATCTCAGATAAGTGAGAGTAATGGATTATTAAATTCTCTGCCTTCCATCATTCATAATTGGGCATGTCAGAAAGGCTGTGAAGTTCTGATTATGAACTTTTAGTGACGTTATTGCACATTTAAAGCACAATTATTGTGTTCGGTAGTACATTACTTGTGCATCGGTATATTTCTTGTATTTCTCTTTGTGCTTCTTTGCACTTTGTGCTTATAACAACCTGCAATATTTTAAATTAAAATATAACATAACGTGCTTAATATAGTTATGAAAAAGTAGCTAGACTATTTCAGAACTTCACTCCTCTGATGGTTAGAAATCTGCCTCTAGTTTCAAGTCTAAACTTCTTGATGACCAGTTTATATCTATTTGGTCTTGTGTCCACACTGGCACTAAACTTAAATAATTTCTTTTCCTCCCTGGTATTTATCCCTTTAGCGTATGTATAGAGAACAATCATATCTCCTCTCAATCTTCTTTTGGTTAAGCTAAACAAACCAAGCTCTTTGAGTTTCCTCTCATAAGGTAGGCTTTCCGTTCAATGGATCATCCTAGTAGCCCTTCTCTGCACCTGTTTCCGTTAGAATACATCTTTCTTAAAGATGGGGGACCAGAACTGTATACAATATTCCAGATGAGGTCTCACCAGCACATTATATAATGGTACTAACACTTTCCTATCTCTTCTGGAAATAACTCTTCTGATGCATCCTAAGACCGCATTAGCTTTTTTCACAGCCACATCACATTGCATCCTGTGATCAACCAATACATTCATGTCCTGCTCCTCCTCCATCACTTCCAATTGATGCATCCCCAGCTTATAGCAAAAATTATTATTAGTCTCTAAATGCATGACCTTGCACTTACCACTATTAAGTTTCATTCTATCCCTATTACTCCAGTTTACAAAGTCATCTAGATCGTCCTGTATGATATCCCAATCCACATCTATATTGACAACATCTCCCAACTTCGTGTCATCCACAAACTTTATTAGCACATTCCCACTTTTTGTGCCAAGGTCAGTAATAAAAAGGTTAAATAAGATTTGTCTGAAGACTGATCCCTGAGGACCTCCACTAGTAACCTCCTTTCAGCCTGATAGTTCACCTTTAAGTGTGGCCCACTGTAGTCTCCCCTTTAACCAGTTCCTTATTCACCTTTCAATTTTCATATTAATTCCCTTCTCTTCCAATCTAAGTAATAATTCCCTATGTGGAACCATGTCAAATTCTTTATGACATCTAAGTAAATTAGATCCACCACATTCTCTTTGTCCAAAAAATCTGTTCTCAAAAAATATCAGGTTGGTCTGGTGTGATCTACCTTTTCTAAAGCAATGTTGTATTTTATCCCAGTTACTGTTAATCTCGATGTCTATAACTATTTTTCTCTTTCAAACTTTTTTCCAAGACCTTGCACATTACTGAGGTCAAACTAACAGGCCTATAGTTATCTGGGACACTTTCTTTCCCTTTCTTAAAAGTAGGAACTATGTTAGCAATTCTCCAGTCATATGGTAAAACCCCTGAGTTTACAGATTAATTAAAAATCCTTGCGAATGGTCTTGCAATTTCATCTGCCAGTTCCTTTAATATTCGTGGATGGAGATTATCTGGGCCCCCTTATTTAGAATTTTTAAGTTGTTCAAGTTTGGCCTCTACCTTGGATGTGGTAATTTCCACCTCCATATCCTCATTACTGTTGGCCATCCTACCACTATACCCAACCTTATCAGTAGCCTCATGGCTAAACAGAGGCAAATTATTTGTTTAGATATTCAGCCATGCCAACATTATTCTTAACCTCCTCCCCATCCTCAGTGCTTAGTGGTTCTTTTCTTCTTCTTCTTTTTTATACAGCTATAGAACCTTTTATTATTGGTTTTAATTCTCTTTGCAAGGTCCAACTCTACTTGGCTTTTGACCTTTCTCACTTTATCCCTGCATGTTCTGACTTCCAAAAGGTAGCTTTCCTTGCTGATCCCTCCTATCTTCCACTGGTTTTATACTTCCTTCTTTCTGTTAATGACCTATCTGAGATGCTTACTCATCCAGCTTGGTCTGCAACTCTTGTCTATGATTTTTTCCCCCTCTTCCTTGGGATTCAGGCTTCATATAGTTCCTGCAACTTTGACTTGAAGTAATTTCACGCTCCCTCCACTTTTAGATCCAAGAGTCTTCAGTCCAATCCAGTTCCTCAACTAATTCCCTTCATTTTTAAAAGTTAGCCCCTTTGAAGTCAAAGACCCTAGTCACAGATTTATTTTTGTTTATCCTTCCATTAGTTTGAACTGAATTAGCTTGTGGTCACTCAAACCAAGGTTGTCCCCTGCAACCAGTTCTTCTATGAGGTCCTCACTACTCACCAGTACCAAATCTAAGATGGCATACTCTCTTGTTGGTTCAGTAACTGTTCGGTGAAGGAATTCATCAGCTATCGCATCCAGGAAAATCTGGGCCCTGTTATTACTACTAGGACATGTCCTCCAGTCTATATCTAGGAAGTTAAAGTCTCACATAATCACACAGTTCCCAGTAGTATTTATTGTCTTAACAGCCTTAAAGAGGTTTCTTTCCAAATCAGATCTCAGTGGTGTGTAGCACACCCTAAGCACTATCCCGGGGAACTCTAGTAGTTTTCTTCCCGAATATGATTTTTACCCAATTAACTCTGTCTTATGAATTCCATCACTTCTAATGTCTTAAGTCTACCTCATCACTGATACACAATGAGACTCTACTGCCTTTGTCTTTATATCTGTCTTTCTTGAACAGCACATACCCTTCAATACATGTATACCAGTTGTGACTACTGTTCCACCATGTTTCTGTTGCCCCTATAATATCTAGTTTCACTTCCTCTACCAGTAACTCTAGTTCCTCCATTTTGTTACTCAGGCTCCTCTCATTGGTATACAAACATATAAATTTTTGCTGTTCGCCTTCTCTCACGTTCCTTACCTGATTTGGCACAGTCATTCTATTGCCAATAATCACCTATTAGACTGGTATTTACTCTACCCTTTCTGTTACTATCCATTCTTCTCCCCACTGTTGTGTCCTGTTTTACTTAATTTTTCTCCTTCTTAATGCTACAAAAATCAGGTGTGTAGATTATCTGGGCATCTCCTAACCAACTCCCCCAATTCTCTAGTTTAAAGCTCTCTTAATCAGTTGTGCTAACCTCCATCTGAGAAGTCTATTTCCCTCCTTGTTTAGCTGAAGTCCATCCCAAGAGAACAATTCTCTGTCCATGAATGCCTGCTCAGTGACCATACACCCAAAGCCCTCTCATATACTTGCTGTTTCTAAAGGGCAAAGGATTAATAGATTAATTTAAAAAAAAAAAAAAAAGCTTGAATGCATTTTATATTCTCATGCATTTAAGTGTGATTCTAGTGTTAGGCTTGGTAACAAATCAAAATTTGTGTTCATAGTTATTTTGTGATGTCTGCCTTAGGTAATAAATAACACGAAGTAAATTCTTAAAATCTTAATTCTCCATAGTTTTTTTTTAATGAATAAAAGCTTGAAAAGACTAAAACATTTTTTGTTTTTTTTTAAAGATAAAAGTAAATTTGCAAAATCCACAGGCTGTTATGAATTAAAAGAAATTAAAATATGCTCATTAAGTGAACAATGTCCATTCTGTGCACTGATTGAAGCAGTGGTCCGGTGCCCTAGGCTTTATTTACTGCATAATATTCTGCTCTGAAGACAGAATTATGATTTTCCTCATGAATATCATTAAAAGCGCCACAGGACTCCTTGTTTGTTTTGCTGAACTAGACTAACACTGCTACCTACCCCTTTAGAACTTGTCTTCACAACAGTATCTGATGTTCTTCACAAACATTAAATATTCATATCAACTCTTAGATATTAAAGTATTATAATTGTCATTTTACAGGTTGGGAACTTTAGCATCACACAGGAAGTCTGTGTGATAGGAAGGAATAGAATCCAATTTTCCAGGGCAATATTCAACACTAAATGCCCAACGTTTAATCATGAAAGTATCCTTTCTATTCCTGCAAATCCCATCACTACACACTTCCTAACTTCCACAGCACATACAGCATGTATCCTATAGACAACTTCTTTTACTGCACACTCCTGATCTATCCCCAGAAGAAGCACAATTTGTGTACTGAAAGTCCTGGGGAAAACAGAATGTGGTGATGAATATAGTTTATATCTTAATGCATCTGCACAAAGGACTAAATTAAGGTTACACAGGCAACTTTAATGCAGACATTTCCTAATTTGGGATACTTTAAAATTTAACCTTAATATTCTGTTAATGTAGCTTTGGTATGTGTAATTTTCTGGATTTTGAAAAAGCAAATGAAAAAAACAGAAATTCCTTCATGTGGCATCATATTGGCTTGCACATGAGTCATCAGGAGGGTTGGAACCTATAGACACACCACACAGACCTCTGTCACTTAATTAATGAAGTAATTGATAACAGTAGCAGGTTGTCATCCTCTAAATAGACTAACACTGGAGTGTGGGAGGTTTTTCCTTTGTGTTTTACTGGTCTTTACTAACATCAGAAGAATGGTGAGATTCAGGAATCTTGGGTTCTTATACAGGCTCTGGAGGCAGGTGAGCTATATTGGGCATAGACTGTTCAACACATTCTCCTAGTGCATAACCCTCTTCTACCATATCTCCTTCAACCTGTCCCTATCCTAGCCTTGTGTCATTCCCTAGTCCCATTTTCCTCACCTACAGGGTTCTTATCCCAGTCTGTTCTCCTTTCCCAGCCATTTCCATGTCAACACAACCACACACTTCAGCTCTAAGTCTGCTTGCCCACCCAATCCAAGTTCTCTCTTCCTGCCCATGTTTACAGTCCTCTTGGCTTCCAATCCCAGTCTGTCTTCTCAGATTCCTCTCCTAATTTCAGTTTTCTCCGAGTGTCCTTGTCTCTGTCCATCCAGTCCCAGTTTTCTCACCTGCTTAGCTACTCGTTAGAGCCTTCTCCCACTCCCCTAGCCACCTCCCACCCATCATACTGGTTCTCAGTCCTAGTTTTCCTCATCCATTGCCTATCTCCCCTTCATCCCAACTCCCAGTCTCCAGTTTCCCTCTTCTTCCCCCACTTCCAGCCTCCAACTGGGATCCTTTTCCCAGTCTCCTCCTCTGCTTCCCTCAGAAATCTGGCTCTTGTCTCCTGTGCATTTGAAGTGGGCAGCTTCCTCCTCTAATCTGTCTGTGCCCAGCTGGGCTCACAGCGTGCACAGCAGACACAATCTTTCTTCTCTCAGTTCAGGTGCCTGTACTTGAATGTGTCACAGCCCAAAGGTCCAGTTGCAGAGACTGTCCGGCTCAGCTCCCTGCAATACCAGACTAGAGTGTACTCATTGCAGATTAAATCTTTAGGAAATTTAGTAGCTAAAATCTAAGAACTCTCTACTGAGCATGTGGAAACTGCATTTTTTTCAGAGGCTTATAGCATGGCCAAATTTGAACAGATTTTTGAAGGAATTGCAAAAAGCATGTCTCTGATACAAAGGCCTTCCATCTGCTAAATTTCAAGTCTCTGTTCCAAAGTATGCAGTAGCTAGAGCATCTCAAAGAAAAGGTCACTGGTATTTTTTTAACATGGGCAAAACACATTTTTCCCAAGCCTCGCACTTGGAAATGACTGAACTATTTTGGAATAAATTTTTAAAAATAAATAAATAAATAAAAATCTGCCAAAGGCCAACATCTGGCATAGAAAATTTCAGACCAAATGATTGTTTGACAACATTAAAAGCAACTGAAAACAGGGTCTATAATAGGAAGTGTCATGCAATCTATAACACAAAGAATTATAAAAACCATTTTACTCTTCAATATTTTGTGATTGGTTTACTTTTTATTTCATGAAGACTGGATAATGGAAACATTTATATTTTTGTTTGTTGATACATTCAAATAATTTATTTTTACAAAATATTGTAATTTGAGTCTAAATTACCTGAACAGTGACACTGAAATACCACAGGATTCTTGTTACCTAGTTTTACTTTCAAGTATGCAGGTATCTGTAGACATGGTTTCATTGCATAATTCAGAAGAAGAGAATTTTAATCCCTGTTTCTTAAGTTTTGTTTGTTTTTAAAATATTTGCATTCTTACTTTTAGGAACTTCCTGTTAGCTTGTGAAATGTGTAATATTTCTTTAGCTATATCATTTTCTTGGCTGTTCTTGTGAGTGTGTGTGTATTTGTTTAACCTGTGTTGGATAAAATTATAACTTCACACTTCTTGCACCCTGGTATAAATTACCTTAATTCAGTTGAGTTTCTGGGGATATAGGGTTTGCTTAGAGGATCTTTTGCTAAAGAAAAGTATTGTAAATTTTTTTTCAATCTCTGGCAGTCGTCTTTGAGTGATGGCCTCTATTGTATTTCTTAGGGTTACACATGCACAGCATGCACCCAGTGTCTCAGAATTTTGACAGTAATGTCCATTGATCTATACATGCATCCTGACTTACCTCATGCTTCTGCGATATGCAATAAAAGGTGGGGAGGACCAACCACATCTCCAGTTCTTTCCACCACCACATGGTGAAGATCAGAACTTTGTGTCCTCATCACTGATCTACTTTGAAAAGATAAAACTGGTAAAACAACTACAACTATTATCTACAGTTTTTATTATGTTATCTTTTCTCTGTTAGTAGTTAATAGTTTTAACATTAATTTTAGAATAGCTTTGAGTTTTTTCCCCCCTAATGTTTCCCCGTCATGAGCCCCTGGGAAGATGCCAGACTATACTCAGGGCCCTCATCTCCAAACTCTGCACCTCCTGTCCATGATACTTTTTGGTCAGTGATGACCATCAACATTGTTTCTACTGCCTGGGGAAAGCTCACATCACAACTAGGTGCAGTATTTGCCAATCCTTTCCCTGCCAAGCTCAAGAAGGCTGAGCTCTTTGTTTCCACAAGTATTGCATGGAGATGGCCATGAGCCCTCATTCGGACCCAGGCTGGGGAACTTGCCTCCCACTACTGTGTCAGACTCCATTGGTGATGGGATCACCCTGCTGACACCATGGCAGGGTCTAATTGGGAAGTTAGGAAGCAATACCATAGACGTGGAGCTAAATCTTCCCCCAAATCCAGTTGCAAACATGAACTTAAACAAAAGAGAAGCAAAGTGAGTTTACTGGGGAGTTCTCTGAATTTTCGCCTTTCAGGCTTCTCTGAGCAGTAAACATAATGTCAGAAGAGGCTCTTAGAAGGAAGGAAATACAGATAGTGAGTGATCAACTGTTATGACTTGCACAGAATGTGCCATATTTTTCTTTCTCGTAGAGGATAGAAACCACTTGGTTTGTATGAAGTGCAAACTGGTGTCTATATTGGAAGAGAAGGTTAAAGGACTATAGATCCAGGTATCGCCCTTCCATTGTAATCAAGAAAATGAATACTTTCTGGATAGAAATCAGGATTTGGTACTGTAGGCACAGCATACGGAAGAATAAGAGAAGGCAGTGCAGGGCGGGGGAGTGAAGAATGGAGAAGAACATTGGTAGCATGGGACTTGCCGAAGAAGAAAGAGAATAACCCATATTTCTTCATCGAGGGTTGTCCCTGGGAGTGCTGCACGTTTGGTGTTGCGTCCAGCGGCGCCCTTGAACGGAGATTCTTCCAGCACTATAAGTGCGGGCAGCGCATGCACCGATGGTGTCTCGTGGTAGCAGTTGGCATGTCAGCTAGTGCGTGTGCACCGCCCACCACCCTCAGTTCCTTCTCAACCACCGGCCTGAGATGGAATGTTTTTCTTCCTCAGCAAACCTTTCAGTATTACTTCAAAAAACAACAACAACCACCACCACCAAATTTTTCCTCAGTTTTATCTTTTATTTCTGTTCTTGACTCAATCAGTAAAAATCATGACTGACAATATTGGTGCTATGTTTTACATAAACAGGCAAGGAGGGGCCAGATCTCATCCCTTATGCTCGGAAGCGATCAGTTTATGGAACCGGTGCATAAGACACAATATAGACATCTCTGCGGCTCATGTCCTAGGTCACCAGAATGTCCTTGCAGACAATCTGAACAGAAAATTTGGCAACAACCACGAGTGGCAATTAAACGATTCCATCTTGAAACAGCTGTTTCACCTGTGGGGCCACCCTACAATAGACCTTTTCGCGACAGAACAAAATCGAAAATGCCACCTATTCTGTTTCAGAGCGGGTGTTGGTCGGAAATCACTAGGTGACGCCTTCTTACTAACCTGGAGCGAAGGCCTTCTCTACACCTTTCCCCTATTGCTCAGAGTCCTAATCAAGGCCAGGATGGACAAAGCATCCCTAATCATCACAGCCCCAGCTTGGCCTCGTCAACTGTGGTACTCTGAGCTCCTAGCTCTCTCGATTTGCAAACCATTGACGTTGCCACCCAGACCGGATCTCCTCTACCAACATGGAGGTCGGATATGTCACCCAGATATCCACAGACTCCACCTCATAGTCTGGAGGAAGATGGCTGTCTTTAACTGAATGCCAATGCTCTTTTGATGTAAAACAAATTCTCATAAATAGAGAAAATCATCTACTAGAAAAACTTACCTCCAAAAATGGCGAAGATTCCTTGCCTGGTGTGACACTAAACTTATTAATCCCACCACGACTTCTATCCCGATCTTACTGGACTACACGCTACACCTGACAAGATCAGGTCTCTCTCTAACTTCCCTAAGGGTACACCTCTTGGTGATCTCCACCTTTTATACTAAGGATTCTAACCGACATTTACTCGCCAATCCAATAATAAAGAGATTCCTTCTCGGCCTTGAGAAGACCTACCCAGTTGTCCGACACTTAACGCCCTCTTGGGATCTAGATCTTGTACTCAAGAGCCTTACCAGACCTCCATTTGAGCCATTAGCCACATCGTTGTTGAATCTCTCCAGGAAAGTAGCCTTTTTAAAAGCAATTACATCTGCCAGACATGTCAGCGAACTCACCGCATTAATGGCAAACCCTCCATACACAATATTCTACAAAGATAAAGTCACACTTCGGCCTCATCCTAAGTTTTTTCCAAAGGTCGTATCCGAGTTTCATCTCAATCAGTCAGTCCACTTATCCGTATTCTATCCTAAACCACATAATAACAACCACGAAGTGATCCTTCACACACTCGACGTTCATAGAGCGCTGGCTTTCTATCTTGAAAGAACAAAGGCATTTCAGAAGTCAGATAGACTGTTTGTCTCGATAGCGAACCGCTCTAAAGGACAAGCAATCTCAAGTCAAATAATATCAAAATGGATCTCTTCTTGCATCATCTCATGTTATGAGCTAAAGGGAATCAAAGCTCATTCCACCAGAGCGATGGCAACCTCTCTAGCCTATCTAAATGACATTCCCATTGCTGATATTTCTAAAGCAGCCACATGGGCCTCACCATTAACTTTCATCAAACATTACACCATAGATCTCTTAGTTTCTAAAGACGTAGCTGTGGGCTCATCCGTTCTATCAACCGCTCACAAAATTAACCGAAGTCCCTCCTCCACTTCGCATACTGCTACATAGTCACCAAACGTGAAGCACCCACAGGGACAACCCTCAATGAAGAAGACTAGGTTACTCACCTTGTGCAGTAATCCCTTCTTCTTCAAGATGGGTGTCCCTGTGGGTGCTCCACTACCCACCCTCCTCCCCTCCACTTCGGAGTTTTTTCCTCTCTCAGGGTGTGTTCCGCGGTGGAGAAGGAACTGAGGGTGGCGGGCAATGCACGCGCACTAGCTGACGTGCCAACTGCTGCCACGAGACACCACCGGCGCGTGCACTGCCCGCACCTATACTGCTGGAAGAATCTCCATTTGAGGGTGCTGCGGGATGCAACACCAAATGTGGAGCACCCACAGGAACACCCATTTCAAAGAAGAAGGGATTACTGCACAAGGTGAGTAACCTAGTCATTCACAGATGAAGGGATGACAGACACAGACTTGTCATGCCATGGAGGAGCGAAAGCTGCTTCTACGAGATCCGCTACTCCTTTTATTGTAATGAACAAACAAGTTATATAAGATCAAGATAAGCACGGCAAGCATTCCTGTGCGAGAACATAACAGGGTACTAAGACATAACAAGATGAATATGCTCAGTGTCTCTCACGCTCCCCCCTTTCGCCTGCCCAGCACATCTGCAGGTGGATGGTCTGTGATCATGTATCAAGGTCATCCGGGTGTGCCCAGACGTACCGTCTCTCTGCACAAGCACAGGCCATGAATCCCTACAACAATGCAGATAGAGGTAAGCAGCTGTTTTCAGGAATTTGCACAGGTACTACTGCAAAAAATGGATTAATCTGAGTCATCGGAGGGAAGAGATCAGAAGGAGACCCCAAACATCAGAAGGCATGAGATGCTTTGTCCTGTTGAGGGGGTTCCATGACCATCATTCCCAAGAGAAAGGGACAGGGGGTGGTGAAAGGGGACTCCCTCCTAACATAGAGAGTCATCCATCTGCCACCCAGACTGAGAAACTTGAGAAGCGTGCTGCTTCCCTGGAACTAGAATTCAGGATGTGACAGAAAGTCTGCTGAGACTCCTCAAGCCCTTCGATCACTATCCCCTCCTACTGCTCTACCAATGATGCTGTCAGGAATGACCTTGAGCAGATCACTACAGACCATGTGGCTCTGAGACGAAGGATAAAGGAGTTTGAGGCATAAGTGGTGTTCTCATCCATCCTCCCTGTTGAAGGAAAAGGGCCAGGTAAGGAGCATTGAATCATGGAAGTAAATGCATGGTGATGCAGGTGGTGTCGGAGTGAGGATTTTGGACTCTTCAACCACTGGATATTGTTCCAAGAAGGATGGCTAGGAAGAGACAGGATCCACTTAATGAAGAGCAGGAAAAGCATCTTCACAGACAGGCTTGCTTAATCTAGTTAGGAAGGCATTAAACTAGGTTTGCAGAAGAATGGAGACCTAAGCCTGGAGGTAAGTGTGGAAGTTCAATACCGGGGCATGGGAGCACAAGGAGAGTGCAACAGGAGAGGCCTTCTGATTTGTATTGAGACAGTCAGGCAGTTGGCTAGTTATCTTCAGTGCTTGTACATGAACACAAGAAGCCTTGGAAACAAGCAGAAAGACTTGGAAGTCCTTGCACAGTCTAATAGACTTTTAAGGTCAGAAGGAACATTATGATTATTTAGGCTGACCTCCTGCACAACGAAGACCACAGACGCTTACCCACCCACTCCTGTAATAGACCCCTAACCTACAACTGGGTTATTGGGGTCCCCACATCATAGTTTAAAGACTTCAAGGTACAGCAGATTCTCCAGCAAGTATCCCATGCTTGTAGTCAAAGAATAATGATGAGATTGGAATAATAGAGTCTGTGGGCTAGCTCATATGACTTGAGCACTGTCAGGGGTGGATATAAGCTGTTCAGTAAGGACAGGCAGTGAAAAAAGGTGGAGAAGTTGCACTGTATGAAAGAGAGCAAAATGATTGTGCAGTACTCCAGTATGAAACTGAAGAAACCTGTTCAAAGTCTCTGGGTTAAGTTTAAAGGTGAGAGCAACAAGGGTGATGTCATGGTGGATGTCTTCTGTAGACCACCAGACCAGGAGAAGGAGGTCACTGAGGCTTTCTTCAGACGACTACTGGAAATTTCCAAATCATAGGCCCTGGTTCTTGCGGGTAACTTCAATCCTGAATTCTGCTGGGAGAACAATACAGGATGTTTTTGGAGAGTGTTGGGGACATGTAAAGTAAAGTGGATGGCAACCTAGGCAGCAATGATCCTGAGATGGTTGACTTCAAGATCCTGACAAAAGGAAAAAAAGAGAGCAGCAGAATATGGACCTTGGACTTCAGAAAAGCTGAGTTTGACTACCCCATGGAACTGATGGGGAGGATCCGTTGGAAGGCTAATATGAGGGGAAAGGAATCCAGGAGAACTGGCTGTATTTAAAGAAATCTTACTGAGGGTGCAGGAACAAACCATCCTGATGTGTAGAAAGAATAGCAAATATGGTAGGCAACTAGCTAGGATTAACAGACAAACCTTCAGTGAATTTAAACACAGGAAGTAAGCTTACAAGAAGTGGAAGCTTGGACAGATGACTAGGCATGAAGGAGACTCTTTGTGACCTCTTTGATAAGACTTCACCTTTGCTGCCTTCTGATATGGTTCCAGTTTGTGTATTTACCGAGCTGTCACTCTGTGGATTTCAGGCTGACAGTTCCTGCCAATGGTGAGTGGCAGACAGACCCTAAGCATGAGAGTTTCTTTTCTCCTCTCCTCCTAAAGCAAAATTATCACCAATATGTGTCTAGTAGGCTGGGTAGCCCATATGGACAACAGTATGGTGCAAGGTACGTGGACACTTCGAGAATCCAGGAGGCACATCAGTATCCTGGAATGACAAGCAGTGCAAAAGGGATGCAAATCCTTTCTCCCACCCATGCACTCTTATCATGTCCTGATCATGTCAGATAACACCACCAAGGTTTTCTGTATCAACAGACAAGGGTGAGTTGAGGTCCTCCACTTGCCACATAGAAGTGGTCAATCTCTGGAATTGGTGCAGCAAACATTAAATCACCTTATCTTTTGGGGCTGCACAGTCTACTTGTGGGCTTGCTCAGCAGACACTTTGTGATCAACCACTAGTTGGAGCTTCACAATTTGGTGCTATGCAGCATCTTCAAATAATGGGGGATCCCAACCAGAGATTTATTCACTTCTCAGACCAACAAAAAGTGTGCCACATCCTGCTCCAAGGGAATGCTTGGTTATCACTCTGAAGGCAACGCTGTCCTGTTTTCATTGTCAAACCAACTAAACCATGCATTTCCTTCACTGTTGCTCCTACCTTGAGTACTCTACAAAATCCAGCATGACAGAGTGATAGTCATCCTCATTGCCCCCTTATGGCCCAGATAGTTCTGATTCCCCAATCTCTTCCTCAGGTCATTCCGTCCTCTAATTCTCATCCTGAACTTCCCAGATCTCCTAAGCTAGTATTGTGGCAAAATCAAGAATGTACAGGACATTCTCCCTAACAACAGGAAGGACTCCACCAGAATACTATTGAGCTAAATGAAGGCTTTTTTTTTTTTTTGGTCTTTGGCCCAACATAAAGAGATTTTGCCTTAAGATGTGAAAATCCCCCTGATCCTGTACTACATTTTATCTCTGAAGTCATCAGGTCTTGCCCTCCACACTTTGACAGTTTACCTGACTGTGATCAGCAGGTTCCATCGACCTATAGAGGGCTGTTCTATTTTTTACATACCCACTAACCACTAGATTTCTGAAGGACTTCCTCAGAGTATTCCTTTCCCTCCACATGATCACACTTCAGTGAGGCTTGAAGTTAGTACTCTGCGCTTAAGCAAAAAAATCCCTTTGAGCACTTGACATTTTCCGCCATGTCCCTCTTTTCCATGAAAGTTGCCCTCCTGCTCGCTATCACATCAGCAAGAAGGGTCAGTGAATTCAGTGCTATGATGGCAGACCTGCCATTCACAGTATTCCACAAGAAGAAGCTCTTCTTACGTCTACACACTAAATTTCTACCAAAGGTGGTATCCTACTTTCACATTTACTGATTCTTTCATTTACCTGTTTTCTTCTCAAAATCATATGCCTCAGCAGAAGAACGTTGATTCCATTCCCTCAAAGTACGGTTTGCTCTGGCGTTCCACCTGAAGAGAATGAAATTTCTCAGGAAGGCCCCTACTTACCCATATTGTTCATTGCATTTGCTGAGAGACTTGTGAGAGGCCATTTCCATCCAGAGACTCTCCAAGTGGATTTCTGACTGCATCAAAATCTGCTACTAACTGTTAGGCCTACCTCCCCCTGCAGAGATTTGGTCTCACTCCACTAGAACTCAAGCTATGGCCTCCCTCCAAGATGTGTTTCCTATAGACAAGTAGAACAGCCATATGGAATTTGGTGCACAACTTCACTAGACATTATGCGATGGTGCAGGACTTGGCAACAGATGCATTCTTTGGTATGGTGGTCCTCCACATGACCCTTCCTCCTTCATCCTAACTTCATCTGCTGGTTTAGGTACTACTTGTCAATTACTTTCAGTGGAATTCAGTAGGTGCTATCACTTGAAAAAGAAGAGGGGTCTCTTACCTGTCACTTGAGGTTCTTTGAGATGTGTGGTCCCTGTCTGTATACCACTTTCCTCTCTCCTTTCCCTCTGCTTCGGATCTGTCGGATTTGCAGTGGAGAAGTAACTAGAAATGCAGCTGGTCTGCCCCGTCCTTTATTGCCTTGGATGGGAAGCATGAGGCATGTCAGTGTTCATCCACAGATCAATGGATACTACTGTCAGAATTCTGTGACTGGGCACAAGGTGCGCGTGTGTAACCCTCAGTATAACACAGATCTCAAGGAACCTCCAGTGACAGGTAAGTAAGCCTCTCTTTACATGTTATCAATAAAAGACAGCTAAACATATTTCCTCTCAAAACAGGTCAAAAGAGAATAAAATACTTATTTTTCGTGGTGGACTCTTTCATTACAGTATGTGAAAAATGCATCCTAAAAAGGGGATTTACCTTTCTGATGTTTTCTTTTTGCATGTACTTACTTCAAATAGTCAGCTTCTATAGAAAATGTTTTTCACAATATTACACTAAAGCCTTGTAAGAGACTTGTGAGGAAATTAGATTAACCAGCCAAAAATAAAAATATGAAGTAAAAGACTTGGTTTGAGATCAGTTCTTAGTAATGTAGCAGCTTAATTAAACACTTGTCATTTATAGTGTCTTGTATACCTTCTGAGAATTGGTTAGAATTCTGCACTCTGGATGCAAATTTCATTACAGCTCTTTTTCGTTTCTTATAGCTTCCAAAAATTAGCTTTTAAAAGAATGAAAAACATTAAACAGCTATATTTGAAACAAGTGGCTATCATTACATACCATTATATGTACAGTATATCTTCTATTTTCCTACGTACTGTATGTTCAATAAGTCTAGAATTAGTATTCATTTGTGTTCTTATACAGTAAACACCTGCAGCTGTATCGAACATTGTACAAGTGACAAAATAGAAACAACCCATGGAGAAATGTTTATAGAATAGAAACAGAGGACAGGACAGGCAGGAGAAATGTTTACAGAGTAGAAACAGAGGACTGGATAGGACAGACATAGAAGCTTAAACATCTCAATTTTTAAATAAAAAATTTGGATTGCTTCATGTCAGAAGAGAACCCTTTCTGGAGTGCCTTCCTTCAGCAGGCACTCCTGCTTCCAGTTTCCTCTTTCAGAGTCTCCAGAAGTAGTTTGAACAATCTTTTCGGAGTACAGGTAGCCTTTGTGTGGTTAATTTATTACAAAAGAGAGGCCCATGCACACAAACCATAACTCATACTCCATAACCATAGTCCACCAGCATTATCAAGTAGAATACCAATGTCCCTCACCACTGCCCAGCTCTCTGCTATGGCTTTGTGCCCCAACTCTCTGTTAGGGCTCTGATGTCCCTCATGATGCCTCAGTCCTTGCCTTCAAACTTCACTGCCCCATCACCTTCAGCTTTTCAGTGTCAGGAGTCAGAAAGTATTTCTTTCTGTTACTCTTGGCCTTCAAATTTCTCCTACTTTCACATGGCTCTCTGGTTTAGGAAGATCAGCAAGCTAGCACCTCCACTGGCTTTCTATCATTTGGCTTTCGGCACTGGCTTTGGCTCTTAATTCCTCCCTCTTTCCATGGAGGGCCAAAAGAGAGCTTTCTGTTCTCCTCTGCTTTCTCCAGAGACTTCCTCTTGACTCCTAGACAGATCTCACCTGCCCTTTCCTCACTGACTTTTCTCTCTTAGATTCTCTCTAGGAGCACCTGTGCTGGCACAAGAAGGTTGGAGCTGCTTCATTTACAGGGGCTGGCTGCCATGTGACAGTTCATTACTTTGTAGAAGAATGTAGACTTGGAAGTGGTGGTAGCTTAATGAGTCAGAATTGGGGATAAATGTTCTGTGCTTAGAGAGCAGGATCTGCATCAACTTAAATCCTTTAAATATGTATAATTTGCATACTGCAATATTATGGTATTATGCTATTCATTTTATTATCTCTTAACTGGAAGTCACAATAAAGAGGGATTATTTAAACATAAATGAAATAGAGAAATAACATTAAGAAACTTTTAACGTTGGCCTTGATCATTAAATCAGCTCATAGTTAAACATGGATCATTTAACTACTCAATGATCATGAAAAATATCCTTAATGCATTTCTGAAACAACATTCCTATTGTTCTCAAATCGCCTTGAATCACTTTGGCAATTATAAAAACTTAAAGATCCATTTTGCAGATGTGGAATCTGCCATTTAAAAAAGTTACATTTTAAAACTTGTGTGTGGTGTTTTTCACACAAAATTTATTTGAAAAGAAAGTTATAATTTATTAGCTAAACATATTTATGTAGATTTTCATGTCCTTCACTATTAAAAAAAGGGATCATGATGGAAAGATATTAAACTTATAAGGTATAGTGTTTAAAATGCTATTGTATGTAGTTTTTATTGTAGTCCAGTTAACTGTGGTTTGTTGCAACACAAGTGTGCGCTCAAAATATGTGTTGCATGTATGGGCATCTTTATCTTAAAATACCCCTGCCTTTTGACTGAACAGTGAAAGGTGTCTAGCTGTTACTCCGGGGGGGGGGGGCCCCCCGGATTTCTACAGGAGCTTGGAGAAGTCTGTGCCATTGCTTGTTTATGCATGGTTTTCACCTTAATAATGGTTGTAGAGTTGAAGAAGGCCCCTTCTGGGAGGCATGCTATAGTTGTGTTCAGTATTCCAGTGATCTGCTGCAGCACAGCCAGTGTTAATATAAAACAACATTAGTCTGTCATGTCAAACTTACAAAAAATATCTCCCCTCACCTGAAACAAAGTGTGAGAATTCTCAGGTCAAAAGGAATCTCCCTGAACCTGATTTGGTTGAACGTGTGTCAAAAACTGTAACTGATTTTAATGCCAGCAAGATTAGATTAGACCCAGAGTGAGTTAGGAAATGACAATAGGGTTTTATTAAGTAAGGCTACATGCAATCACGGCTGCTGCACTTTTTTGAAGTTCCCAAAAATGTGCAGGGTACCTTTCAAAACTAAGACACAGTTCCAATATAGAAGAGCATGCACTCTGAATTTAACACGACATGACACAAGAGTTTGTGAAGCATAGATGAGAGGAAAGACAGAAGTGTCAGTAATCCTTGGTCAGTCATGAAAGGGTGTGTATGAGAGAAAATTTGAGACATTTAAATTTGGCCAAGGAAGTGTGCTATTATGTACAAGTTCAGGGAGGTCATTCCAAGTGTAAGCAGCATGGGAGAAGGCATGAACATGCCTCTGAAGGGGGGAGACAGAGTATGGAGATGGTCTTAGGCAGAGCAAGGGAGAGAGGAGAATGTCAAAGGAGATCACACCAAATGCATAGACAAGCACTGTGTATTTCATCTTGAAGATGTGAAGGGCCTTGAAATGGGCCTGTGGGGATGCTTTTACAGGATCCTGAATGGATCTCTTTTCAGCCCAGATCTAGATAATATCTTTATCAATGAGTTGGAAGAAAATATAAAGTCACTGCAGATTAAAGTTTCCAGATGACTCCAAACATTTGTGAAATGGTAGATAGGCCAGTTCTACAGAGCAATGTGGACCACTCAGTAAGATGGACTCTTAAACATTCATTTTTAGAAGTATGAAGTACTGTATTCTTGAAAGTATTGACTCTGAAAAAGACTTGAAGGTCATTGTGGGTATTAACTAATTCAACTGAACAAGGGCAGGATTGTGACATAGAGCTAATATGATCCTTCCATCTATAAGTAAGGGAGCACTGAGTAGGGGTAAGAAGTTGGTGTTACTTCTGTATGTAACATTAGCAAAACTGAAATACTGTGTTCATTCTGGTGTTCATACTTTAAAAGTATGCTTAAAAAATTGGAAAAATGGATCAGAAAGGAGCAAAGAGAGAGACTGAAGTTCCTGTATTAAACTGAAAGGTTAAAGATACTCATGCAAGAAAAGTTGAAGAGGTTTATTGATCCCTACGTGGGATCGCAGTAAGTTCGCAGATGACACCAAGCTAGGGGGAATGATAGACACGCTGGAGGGCAGGGACAGGATCCAGGGAAACTTAGACAAATTGGAGCATTGGGCCAAAAGAAACCTCATGAGGTTCAACAAGGACAAGCGCAAAGTCCTGCAATTAGGATGAAAAAATCCCATGCACTGCTAGACTTGATTCAGGAATCACTGGGTGGAAATTCTGTGCCTCGTGTTATGTAAGGCCAGACTAGATAATCATAATAGGCATCAGGGTTAAAACAAACAAAAAAGCATTTCTTTACACAACATACAATCAACCTGTGGAACTCTTTGCCAACAAAGGATGTTGTGAAGGCTAAGACTGTAACAGGATTCAAAAAATAATTAGATAAATTAATGGAGTATAGATTTATCAATGGTTATTAGACAGGATGGGCAGGAATGCAAAACCATGTTCTGAAGTCTCCCTAGCCTCTGTTTGCCAGAAGTTGAGAATGGGTGGCGAGGGATGGCTCACTTCAGGATTACTTGTTCTGTTCATTTCCTTTGAAGCACCTGGAGATCACCACTGTTGGAAGATAGGATACCGAGCTGGGTAGACCATTGGTCTAACATAGTATGGCCGTTCTTATGTTTTTAAATGTCTCTTCTGGCCTTAAAATCTAAGCATATGTGAAAGCAAATGTAACCTTCAGGTGGGCTAGAGTTTACCACACTTTGCCTTTCTCCAGTGCCACATAAAAAATTTAACCCAATTCCTAAGGAGAAGCAGCTAGACACCCAGGATTCAGTCTCCAAGGACTCACAACAAAGATTGTTCAAAGCAGATGAAACCAAAAAGTAATAAGCTTTATTAAGCATTAACTTTACAAATTATCTGATAAAAAAACAATATAAGGACTACTATATAAATCTATAACAAGATGTGGCTAATTTTGTGAACTCACTTTTACTATTCCACAGCACATATAAACAAATAAACAAAAAATGAATTTAAACAGAGCAGCCCCTCAGAAACACTATCAACTCAAGTGTCCCAAAGTGTTGGTGGCGTTCACTTGGATCTCCGGGATAGTCTCTATATACTAAGCTGAAAGGCTTGAGAAGGAAGAAGCAGCTCCTTGTTCTCTGGCTGCTGGAATTTTCAATGAAAACCCATGCAGACCTCTGTTCTTCCTCTGTTGGAACCACTGTTAACCAGTCAGCTTACTGCTTAGTCACCACTCAGTTACGTGTACATACATGTATATAGAAAGAAAGAAACCCTGTTACAAAAGAAAACATACAACTCTGAGAATAACAAAATATAATTAACTCTTTCCCCTTATTACATTAAAGAATGGTTCATTCATCACAGTATTTAAAACAATTCAAAGTGTCCAGTTAACAGAAACCACCCTCCTCTTCTAATGGTCCCTTCTCTGCAACCAGTGCCCCAGACTTCCCTGCTGGAGGGTTAACAATATCACTGACCTGAAGCAAAATGCATCAGGGTTGGGGAAAACAGCCTGCTGTCTGCTCCTGCCTCAGCTTCTCCCTGGGCACAGAGCACGTGGGCTCTTCTCAATTCAGCCGCCCTGGCTGCTGGCTATAAGGCATCAGACCACAGCAGCAAGCAGCAGGGAACCTTGTGGAGCAGCTCAAAGCTGCCACTCCACACACCAGAAACTTCTGGCTCTAAGCAGCTAAGTGAGCCAAGCAGCACTGACCCAAGAGATCTCTTAAAGAGAAACTCTCCATTTAGGCTCGTGGGTTACACAAAGACACGGGTGTTGTGTTTTTGTTATGTCAGTAGCAGGGCTTAGGGCTTTTATTAGAGCAGCAGTAAGGTGGGGTATAACAGGCCTCTGATGCCTTTGTGATAGCTACGTGAAAGAGTAGATTGAGATAGTATCCTGTGAATACGTGTGAGGTAATTTTAAGGGGTTGTGAAGTGGTTCTTAAATTGTACAGTTTTTTCCTGGGGACTTGGCTAAATATGAGTGTGAACCTTTTCCTGTGTCTGTGAGGGAGAGAAGTAAAAATAGGTGAACTATGGGGTTCTCAAGGTAAAGGTATGTGTATTAATGTGGCTGTTGCTAAAGAAAAGAGAATTAAGGTTGAATGAGCAGCTCCTGGTTTTCTGAAATTTGAATATTGCTCAGCTCAACATTCTGCCAGAGGATGGCATACCTCCAAGCAGCTTTAACACTGCATCAGTGTTGTGTTCTGCCATTGAATTAAAAACGGTTTGCATTTTACTTTAGCAAGTGTATTGACAGTTGGGCCTCCTGACTCAACATTCAAAGACATTGTTTCAGCTTATAAAGTGCCATCTTGCTGTAAAAGGGTTGAAAATAAAAAGCAAACATTTATCCTGTTGCAGTAAGTTTCAATATTTTTTTTACTCTTTCTACAATCAAATATCCCTTTGAGTTTATTTTGGTTTTCTATAGTAAATATTCACTTGTTAGTATAGCCATTGTATGCACAGCCTAATTACTTGTTTTTGTTTTTTTTTTTAATGAAAAAATGTGCATGAAACTTTAATGCCTTGAACTACTGACCCTGCGTCTCAGGAGACCATTTACACCAGGGGTAGGCAACCCCTGGCATGCGTACCAACAGTGGCACACAAGCCCATTTGGAGTGGCACTCGGTGGTGCCACAGAAATTGCCACTCCTGCCACCAAAAGATACTCCAAGTGGCTTCTTTTGGGAGTGGCTGCAGTGTGGAGGTCCCTGCCATGTCCATGCCCAGGCATACCATGTAAAGAAGCCACCCAGAGCAGCTCCTCTCTGTGGTGTGCCACCACCAAAAGGAGTGACTCCGGGCAACTGGGGATAGGGGTCCCCAGGCACACTGCTTAGAGATTCCCTCCAGGCGGCTTCTTTCCATGAATGGACTGTTGGCACCAGCTGAGGGTCGAGGAGGAGGGGCCGGCACAGGGGGTCGGCAAAGGTTGCCAGCCCCTGATTTACACAAATAGACCAATAACTTGACACTATACAGATCTATATTTTTAGAGCACACTTATAATTGAACTAGGCTGGCCTGTATTATGGGCATTTGAAGACTGCATTTATTTGGTTTTACTAATTTCTCCCTGCCCTGAATACCCTTGACACCCAGTTATAAATGTCCTCCAGGAGTCATTGTTTGCAGTGAAGATATGGCACTCCAGAACCCATGTCATTCATAAAATTTGTTAGGTGAATTTAACCTAGATTTATGTATGTAATGACTCTATACATCCCAATTTGGTTCTGCACCCCTGCTTATGTGCCTCAGTGTTGTGTCTTAGTCCTGGAAAATGGCTGTTTTGATATAGTAGCATTTATTTTTGCCTGAAGAACCAATAACTTCTGTGCTCTTGGATCATAGGCATTGTTTGTAGTCTAAACCAGGGCTCTCCAGACTATGGTCCAGAAAGCAATGTCATCTGCCCTGCAAATGAGTTTGGAAATCTAAGAAAAAATGTTGTTTCTCAGCTGCAGCCAGACTGGGGAGTTTTCAAATCTCCCGCCCTGAGCATGCTCAGAGGCATAGCTTAGGGTGGGACTTGGGAGCAGCCTGGCCAGGGAGCGACTGGGATGCCCCTGCAGCTCTGGCCAGGTAAGAGGGAAGGGCCCCGGGGGTCGAGGAGCGGGTGTGGTGGGTCGAGGAGCTGGCGGGCGGGCAGGGGGTGTCAGGGAGCGGGCCTGGGCGGTCGGGGAGCTGGTGGGTGGGTGGTGTTAGGGAGTGGGCCCAAGGGGTCGGGGAGCGGACAGGTGGGGGTGTTAGGGAATGGGGTCAGGAAGCTGGTGGGCGGGCGCGCGGTGTCAGGGACCTGGGTTGGGGAGTCAGCAGGCAGGTGGGTGGTGTCGGGGAGCCGGGTCAAGGAGCCGGTGGGTGGGAAGGGGGTGTTGGGGACCACGTGGGCGGATGTGGGGGTTGGGAAGCGGGATTAGGGAGCTGGCGGGCAGGCGGGGGGGGGTTGGGGAGCCGGTGGGCAGGTGGGGTGTGGTTGGATACAGCGGGCAGGCATGGGGGTCAGGGAGTGGGCCCAAGGGGGTCAATGAAGGAAATTTGATAAACTTCTATAAATGTTTGTCAGAGGAACACTTTCCCCATAGGAGAAGCTTCACTGTGGTTTTATTTCAGTGTTTGCTACAACTTACATCTGTGAAAAAAACATTTTCCAGGATGAAATTTGTGAAGTTTAATGACAGGGCATCTTTGGCTATGTCTACGCTTGCAAGTTAGTTCGAATTAAGGAAGCTTAATTCGAACTAACTTTAGCCGTGGCCACAATAGGCTTTCATTAGTTTGACTTAATTCAAACTAACTATTTCGAATTAAGGGTTAGTTCGAACTAAGCAATCGAATTTATTAGTTCGAATTAAGGAAGCCCTTAATTCAATGTGTCCATATTAGTTCGAACTAACTGCTTAGTTCGAACTAATCGGTAAATTGACCTTCATGCAACTGACTAATTCGAACTAAGCAAGTGCCCTGCATGGAGATGGCTAGTTCGAACTAGCATTCTAGTGGGGCCATGCTAGTTCGAATTAAGTTAATTCGAACTAACTAAAATTAACTAATTCGAATTAGCTTTTGTAAGTGTAGACATAGCCTTTGTCTGATGAACATTTAAAATCACTTTTAGTGACAGGAAGCACAAAGTTTTAGCCCAAGTTGGACTTGATTTTATCAGGAAAGCTCCAGTTCCACTCCTCACACTAACAGTTGCAAGTATAGACAAAATAGTTCAGAAACAATAAGTCATAATTGTTCATTTTTTATGGCGATGTATAACTTCTATAAAACAAAAAGTATTTAACAACATCAAATATCCTTTGTTTTTTGTTGATTGAGCTTTTTTGGGTAGTCTGGCCCACTAATAATTAAGTAAAAGCAGATTTGGCCCTCAGGTGAAAAAGTTTGGAGACCTCGGTCTAAACAAATGAGATTCTCCTGAGAACGTAGTGATTTCTATCTTTCTAAATGAATGATCTCCCTTTCCTTACCAAATCTTGAAACTCGTTTATGCATGAGATGCCAAAAGAGTTTTGAATTTTTTTCTGGAAAGAACTCAATATTTTAAAAGGACAGAAGACATTTGTATCTATGACAATTTAAAGAGTTCACCTGTATTCCAAAAATCTGTTCTTTAGGTGTTGATATGTATCTAAGAAACATAGAAGAGCTAGGCAGATATTCTTTCTTTTAATAAATGCACATATTTACTAAACAGATTATGGGGAGGGGATTCAACTCTGAAAAAGAATTATATTTAATAAATGCATCATTGTAAAACATTTGAGGAATTCCTTAACAGTGTAACTCAAAACCTCTGAATTCAGCACTGTAGAATTATAATATCACAATTAGTTATGAAATGTCTTTATAAATAAATAAAAGCTGAATAATAAGCATCCAGCCAGCTTTCCAGATTGCTACTTTAAATAAGTTCACTGCTTATTGTAACATCAAAATAATTAAGATAGAAAAATCTCATATAACTGTGACAGTTTTCAGTTACCCAAGATTGTGAGTCATCTTGTTACATCCTGCCTACAGGGAGGAGGAGTCTTTCCTGTTGTACCTGAGTGTTAGTTCTCTAATACCATCAGTCTGGCAGCCCTACTAATACTCTCCTATGGGCTATGCCAGCCTTGTCTTTACCTTGAGGTTTAACGAGAGTACACCTCTGTTCCCAAGGGAAGTGTTCTCCTCAGCTATTCAGTCCCTGACACTGGCTAATCACAGAAATTCCTGATCCTCTGTTCCTGAAATAGCAGTGTTCCCCAGTTTACTAGTTTTACCTTAAATCACTACTCCTGTATAATACACAACACGTATGAGCACTTATAATGAAACAAGAAGTTTATTTAAGAAGGTATAGAAGTTCCATTCAAAATGAGTGATGACAGAAGCAAGTGGTTATAGTACAAAACAAAATCATAAAAATGTGAACTAGGCTTTACACTCATGAATAACTACCTTTCCTATCTAATAATGTTGGTTTTCCTCTCAAAGTTCAATCCGTTACAGAGCTGGCTTGTTTCACAGGATCCAATCTTTCGTGAAAGGTTCCCCTCTCAACAAGATGTCTCCTCACTGAATGGATGCAGAGTGTCTTTCTCCCCCTGTGATGTACTGAATCAGTCTTTTTTTGTCTTTATTCACAGACAGGCAATCTCTGTTTTTATAATATTCCTTTTTACCTCCCCGTGGTTATGATTGTTTGCAGTTGTCTTTGATGGTTTTCCATTGACTTTTCTGGGACAGGTCAATGTGAGATAATTGAATCTTAGTTGCAGTCTCCAGCTGACAAGGGATGAGTGAAAACTCCTCACCAAAATAGATATAGCTCCCTGGTGACTAACTTCTACACTAAACACTCCCTGTACCAAAGCTAAACGCTTCATGGTCGAGAGTGCTTAGCATCTTACTGGATCAGACCCTTTGTTTTGTGTCAGCCTTTGCTTATTGTTGAATTTTTAATAAATGTATATATTCCCGTTGGAATATGGGAGGAATGAGAGTTTACCTTCTGAACAGTAGGAGTAAATGAAATATAAAGCTCAGTTTTGTAAAGTAGTTTTATACATTACTGACCTGACCAACATACTTTATTTTACGTACTATTTCGGAGTTATTGTTCTTATCTAAGTACAATTACATACCATGTATTTTTTAGTTCAGTTGCATTGAAAAAAGTGATTGCATCGTATCGCTGGGGGAATTCTTAATAGATGTTAACTGTTTGTAAAGCAATTCATTCTTTGAATTTCTTGCCAGGACTGTGAGGACCTGGGACGTTAACAATGACAAACAGCACAAAGGTGTGTTTAAACCACGGTCGGTTCAAGGTAAACGGGTGGTTCCTACAACTTGCACATACAGCAGAGATGGTAAACTTATAGCAGCTGGCTGCCAAGATGGCTCCATCCAGATCTGGGACAGGAATATGAATGTGAGTGAAGTGTACTTTTTAACTTTAGCAAGACAACTGTTAATATATGAAATGCTAAATTTTGAAGTAATTTGGGTTTTTTTTATTTTATACTCTATTTTTTTTTCTGAAATACAAGTAGTGGGTAAATGATGTTTAATATTTCTCCTGCTACAACACCTCTGCCATCTCAATGCTTGCTGCTACCCCATCCAAACAAATATTGTCAGGAAATTGACTAGCTAGCAACCTGATATCCAATAATATGGTGTTATAGTTGAAAGAAAGAAAGAAAGAAAGAAAGAAAGAAAGAAAGAAAGAAAGAAAGAAAGAAAGA
>ML685863.1:2879552-2985414 GCA_007922175.1 Pelusios castaneus | reverse complement strand
AAAAAAGAGAAGGAAGGAGGAGAAAAAGAAAAAAAGAAAGAAAGGAAGGAAGCAAAGACAGAAAGAGCAGGAAGGAAGGAAGACAAAGAAGAGAAAAAGAAAAAAAGGAAAGGAAGGAAAGGAAGAAAGAAGAGAAAGGAAGGCAGGGAAGAGGAAGACAAAGAAGAGAAAAAGAAAAAAAGGAAAGGAAGAAAGAAGAGAAAGGAAGGCAGAGAAGAGGAAGGAAGGCAGGGGAGGGGAAGACAAAGAAGAGGGGAAAAAAAGGAGAGGAAGGAAAGGAAGAGGAAGAGAAAAAAGAGAAAGGAAGCAGCCCCGGGGGTCTGGAGGGGGCGGTGGGGGCTGCCGGCCTGCGCGGGGGTCCCTCTTTGTCCCCACCCCCACCCCTCTAACCCGGCCCGTCTCCTTGTCCCCCCACCCCTCTCCAGGCCTCCCTCCAGCCCCCTTACCTGGCCGGAGGCTGGGAACTACAGCGACGGCCGGCAGAGCTGCTTGCCGGCCAGGCCGCTCCCGCCCTGAGCACGCTGTATCTGCGCATGCTCAGGGCGGGAGATTTGAATCTCCCCAGCCCGGCCGCAGCCTGCACAGCTGGGAGGGAGCGGCGGGGACCGAACGCGGCCCGGCAGGGCAGACAGACCCCGGCAACGGAGCCTGATCCTGGCCCCGTGCCGGGAGGCCGACGCTGTCGGGAGGTGCCGGAACGCCGTTCCGGTGCGTTCCGGCAGAAAAAAAGCACTGCTAGTGAGTATCCATTTAAGATTGGGGGACTGTCTGTAAGCAAAGCGAGGTCTGTCTCCCAAGGCTTGAGAGAGTAAGGGATCATCTTTTAGAATAGTCTGTAGATCTTTAATGATGTGTTGAAGAGGTCTGACTTGGGGTTGTAGGTGGGGACCAGTGGCGGTCTGTTGTTTTAGTTCTTGGGCTTCTCCTGTATTAGTTGACTTCTGGGTACCCGTCTGGCTCTTTCAATCTGTTTCCTCACTTCTGCGGGAGAGTACTGTAGTTTTAAGAAGTAGAGATCCTGAAGGATAGCTTGATAGAGATCCTGAAGGTGTCTGTCTCTGTCTAAAGGATCAGAGCAAATGCGGTTATATCTTAGGGCTTGACTGTAGACAATGGATCGTATGGTGTGTCTTGGATGAAAGCTCAAGGGATGTAGGTAACTATAGTGATCAGTAGGTTTTCAGTATAGGGTGGTCTTTATATGCCTGCCCATCACTAATTTGCACTGTAGTGTCCAGAAAGTGGATCTCCTGTGTGGAGTGTTCCAGGCTAAGTTTGATTGTGAAGTGGAAATTGTTGAAATCTCTATGAAAATCTTCAAGGGCATCTTTACCATGGGTCCAGATGATGAAGATGTCATCAATATAGCGTAAGTAAAGTAGAGGTCCTTTGGGATGAGACCAATAGGGGAACACTTCAATCTCTCTGCTCACTCCATTGGTGACTTGCTAATAGCTGTGTTGAAACAGATGAATAACAAATCACAGCTTCAAAGAGAAACTGCAGAACTTGAATTTATATGCAAATTCGACTCAGTTGCCTTGGGGTTAAACAGGGACTATGGATTTTTCTCTCATTACAACAGGTGATTTGACCTCACCTTCCTCTATGTGCTGTTCCCCAGTGTTTGAATCCTACCACCTATTTTGATTTGTTGTTACAGTCTGACCTGATGCTATGTCATACACTCCCCTGCATTTAATTTCCTCCCATTCTGTAAGTTCCCCATCTTCAAAGCATCTGATAAAGTGGGATTTTCTCCCATGAAAGTTCATGCAATAAGGAAATCTGTTAGTCTTTAAAAGTGCCATAGGACTCTATTGTTTTTCTGCAATAAACTAACACAGCTACCCCTTCGGAACTTGTATCATATGCCTAAGTGAAATCCAGGTAGATTAGATCTACTGCATTTCCCGTGTCTAAAAAAATCAGTTATCTTCTCAAAGAAATAAATCAGGTTGGTTTGGCATGAAGTTTTGTAGAGAATTTAAATGGATTTACATTGGCAGTTTTGAACGTGTTCATGTTTGAATTTGCTGAATAATACTTTTGTCTGTGGGAATGTATGTTCCATTTCTAATATACATATGTTGTGATGGTTAACTAGTATATGAAGTCATGACCATTTAAAATATTTGTGCAAATCGTGCCAGTCAGTACATGACACAGTATTGCGAAGGAATATCATTCAGAGAACACTGTCGTGGAGCTGCATTGGCAAATAACTGTGTGAGACTCAATATCGTAAAATATCAGAGGAGTGCCCATTTATTTAGAAGCTTAAATAGTAATGAGTAGGAAAAAAATTCTTAGAGCAAACTTAAGTTGCAAATCTTTGAAAAAGATTACATCTCCAATACAACATGGCTTTATTGAACGAACTGGTTTTAGTGAACAATTTTTAGTGAACTTATTGTAAAAGTAACCAGTTCAACTTCTCCTGTCAAATTTCTTAACTTAGAAAAGAGGAACAAGCGACTTATGGACTTCACAAAGACTAAGTAAAGTTTGATTGCAATAGGGAAAGGAAAAGTATGCAGCTATAAAGGGAGAAAATGCTCACTGTCATCATATTTAAAGTACACTTTGTATTTTTCGTTTGTCATCTATTTTTATTTCTGTTTTTATTTCCATTGTAAACTTAGTAAAACTTCCTAATGGCATGGAGTTTTTAGAACTCATTCTAAGTGTAAACTTCTTCTAACAGAATAATAAATTTTTCAGAGGCTGGCTTTCATCACCTGTGTATGCTGTTGATTTAAACATATACAATACTGAAATATTAAACTTTCTGCTGTAGCTTTAACAATACTGCTCTTGCTCATCTGCTTATTCATGTGGTTTTTTTATGAACCTTTGTGTGTCTTTATAAAATGACATATTATAATGCTGGTAGAGTGCACTTTAAGGTGGTTATGAATAATTTAAAGATATATTCCATGCATCATTATCTCTTTTTCCACCCAATGACCTCTAGGTAACTAAGCAGACTAAACTGGTTGTCGGAGAGAAATTAAGCTTTTAATCCTTCTTTTGAACTTGGATTTTTTTTTTAAAAGGGCAAAGAGGATTTCCCTCTGCAGTGTTGTTGAGATTCATTAAAATATACAAATCTCTTTATTAAAACAGTTATAATTTTTTTCAGCAGCACTTGTATCTGAAGGTCTTTGTGTGCCTAACAGAAAAATACATCTGTCTCTCTAAAATTTTAAAAAGACAACCTGGCCAGATGAAATAAATATCTAAAGCAGCATAAATAACTCACAGGTAAATTACTACACCAATAATAAATAAATAAAAACTAAAATGGAACTCCTGGGGGAAATAGTGTTCTCAGATTTAAGTTTGGAGATTTTTTCGTTTGTAAAATAATCTCAATTTATAATATTTTTCACTATAGCGATATAAATGCTATAAAAAGAGTCCTAAAGAAGAATTAGGAGAAGAATGGCTCAGTAGTGCACAGGATTTAGGAGGGCATTCCAAGCATGAGCGAAGGCCTATAGGTGTTTATGAAAGCAGGAAAATGTCAAGACATGTCACATTGTCACAAAGTTTTGAATATAAGAGTAGGAGATAAGACAGAAATAGGCAAGAGCAAAGTTATGAAGAATCAAGAGATGGTAATAAATAGTTTGAATTTGATGCAGAAATAAATAGGAGAGAGGTTTTTCTTACGGTTATTTAGAGAATTTTTAGTATGTCCTCCCATCAGGCTGCCATTTGATTTTGTTGGAACGCATGCAGTGTCCCAGTGTTTACTGTATCACAGTAAAACCCTTTTGGAATGGAAATAAAGGCATACAGATATATCCTGAAAAAATGGCTGCTCTCCAATAACACTTCACTATTGTATGAAGATGAAAGAATTCTAAATAACTCTTTACATTAGACCAATGGGTATCCATTCTCATCCTATTTTTGGAGACTCTACTTTCCTATTTACTGAGCAGGAAGACAAAAGATGGTAATATGATTTAAATAAGTCACCATATTGTGTTATTAGTATTAATAATCAAGCAAAAAATGATCCAGTGTGGGTCTTGGAGGAGGTGATGGAGAGGGAGTGAGGGGTCAGCTGTCCTGATTCACCTCCCCCAAAGAGTGAAGAGTAGCTTCAACACCATTGCAGAAAACTTCCACTACCCTTCCTGTATATCAGGATTGCTACAAACCAGGCGAGGGGTTGGGAGGAAAGTTTCTTGCTGTACTAGACTTCAGGGCCTATCCCACCACCTGTACGCAATAATATCTTGTATGCCTGATCCCATGTTCCCAAGATCTGTGAAACCCATTAACTGGCTCCTCATACTGGACCCAAACATAATTTGTAACAAACAGGATCATTAACCCAATATACCCTACCTATTTGCCTCTACAGTGCCAAGAGGAAGACCAAAATAGCACATTTGATAAAGACAGTACTACTTTCCCTGCTCCCATAAAAGCTTAATGCCTTCAGCATGCCTAGAAACTTGGTCTCAACCTGACATCATGGATGGAAAGAGTAAGAGAAATAATTCCCAGAGTAACCCTGGCAGTGCAACAACATGAAAAAGGGAGGGGGGAAAAGCTCTTCCCTGGGTGTGTAAAAGACAGTCAGCTCTACTATTCCATCCTTTGAAACAGCTAGTCAGCTTCAGTGCTGGCAGAAAGGCAACCCACATATAAATCTACCTCCTAAGGAAAGTAGGGGACTCCACCCAGTAGGGATCCATGTCTTTACCTCACTATCTCATCTAGAGCGCCCCTCTTCTACTCCAGATATGAACATCTAGTGTCACACCTGAACACAGGAAGCATGTTGATTTGTCTCTTGAAGAAATTATTGTAATATCGTATTGTTAAATGATTTGATATACTAACATCGTTAGTGTGACTAAAAGTTACATATGGTTACATGACACACTGAAGTTCAGTATTAAGCAGGGTTTTGATTTTAGTCACTGTTTATAGTCTGTATACAAATAAGCACTGTAGCTTCTATAGATGGTAAAATATGTATTTTAACTTTCTGTGCATTACACAAAAGAGAATAATTTATGAAGATCTTATTTAGTGATTTACTGCAAGAAATTGAACTCCTTCCCTACCTATCTCACATATCTGCTCTGCCTGTTCTTCTTTCTTAGTCCCTAGACTTACTTATTTTTTTATCATAAACTAGGTCCGTCGGCTGTTAGTCCAAACCACATATCATTTTAGACATTTATTCTTTTCCATAGTAAATTGTTGTGTTTAGGGCATGAGTTTGATTTTGTGATCAGTTTCCCTTCTTCACTGTTGACTAGTAACATGGTCTTCGAATGTTCCATTCAGTTTCCTCCTCCTGCTGTTTTTTGGTGTTATTTCAAATCTTCCGGCTATATGGCATGAGAGTAAAAATGCTTTCGGTGGAGCACTTTTTGTCCTCATGAAACAGACATAGGTACCTTGCTTCTCAGGCTAATGTTGACAACATTAGCCACGTACATTCCAGCTTTGTTTTGCTTTTTCCAAACTCCTCAGCATGATCATGATCCATTGTAATCACCTGCCTCAGAGTTTTTTCATATTCCCATAAATCTGTATAATTATTAAAGTGCAGAATCTTGTCTGTGCATGGTTTCCTTAAAGTGCATATTAATGTGCACAAACATTTCACATTAGTAGAGCTATTTGTCAACATATAAGTAGTATTTTGAACTACTATCAGCTTATCTGACATCTACAGTTTTGCAAGGTAGGAAAGCAACGTCACTCGTGTTTATAATGAAGAGTGAAAATGTTTGTGTAGCAGTATGAAAATGTTTGAGTATGAAGAGTTTGAAATGTTTAAGCACAGAATCACACATTAGGACAGTGCAAATTTGGGAACTTAAACAGTGGGTCAAGAGAAGTGAATGGCAAGTGTAGGGAGGAGGAGAAGGAAATGAGAGCAGAGATGTAGTTGTTGATAAAATTTTGAAAGACCTGGAGGTCCTTATTGATTTGCAATCAAAGCTGCCAAAATGTTAGGTCTCCCTAAAGTGTTAATGGAATTAAACTTATTGAACCATTTTAAATATATATTTTAATGCTAAGTGGGAAGTGTGTCTGTTGGTCAGTTAACTTCTGTATGTTCCAGTTTTCACCATGTGGAAATTGGGAATAATACCTACCTCAAGATATGTTGCGAGGCTAAAGTCATGTTTGTAAGGAATACTGAGATCCTTGAGGGGCTAGGTTAAAAAAAAATATGTGGTGTTAATTGAGTAATATTTTTGGAAGCTACCTAGTGTCATTTCACTCAACTTTCTGTATAGTTTATAAGTGACTAGTCCCAGGAAACTATTGAGATGCTCTTTCTTGACTGTATAGAATGACTTCTCCATGTAAAAGATATGGTACCTGAATCGTATTTCTCAATCTCATTGTTTACATTGAGGGGAGGGAAATATATAACTTTCATTTAAACCATTATCAACAAAATAATAAAAGCTTAATTTACAGCAGGTAGATCCAGTAGTAGTGATATCTTTGATATACAGTAACATTTGAGCCAAAAACATAAAACATTTTTTCGGTCCTAGCATAATTTTTATTTGCTCTTAAGTTGATTTGATTCTTTGATAGTGAAGAAGTGATATACCTAAAGATGAATTTGTATTATTTTTAATCTAATAGTTTCATATGAAGACTTACTGTAAGCTCTCTAATCAGTTCTTCGTATTTTTAGCTATTTTTCCAGTTATTTCTTTCTCAGAAACAGTCACCTGTTACACAGTGGCCAAGATATTACCCCGTTACTGCTTGTCCTGTTATCTTTTTATTCATTTTTAAAGCTCTGCTTTGATGTTAAATTACTGCAATATTTTATTTTAATGAATGTCAGAGTCTAACTCTGTTACATACTTACGTTACAGAACGTAAAACACAATAATAAAGCCCCATGCTATCCAATTAGGATGCCCACAGTAAAGTCACCAAAAGAATAGCCCTTCTAACCATTCTCCCAACGACCCTCAAACTACCCTGCCCTCAAAAATCTGATGGCAGAATAAAAGAGATGGGCCTTGTAGAGTGCCCTAAAAGTTAACAGATCTGATCTCTGCACCTGGTAATTCACTAATATTCATCTTAGAAGTATTTGCCAAATAATTGTATGATTTATAATAACTAAGATAAACATATATTTTTAGCAGTCGTTTGCTTTTAAAGGGTTTTTTGTAAGCTTTGAGTTTAAATTTTAAAATGTGACAGTAGGAAAAAAATTGTAACAGGGACTGTGTTTTCAGATCTGAAAAGTTTTACAAATAATGGAGTCGTTTTGAAGATATACTGCACAACGAACAACATGGCTCTAGATTAGATAATGCACACAGACTCAGTAAGATTAATTTTTGGCCTAAGAGGGTGACCTTTTTGCTTTAGACTGGGAATCCAAGCCCAGAACTTATTTGGAAAGTTTTTTGTAAACTTTATCTTGCTGTCCTTATTAATGGACTTTACAGCTGATGTTGCCAGACATTGCAATGAAAGCAAATAGCCGATCCAAGACTTCCTGTAAATATTTTCTCCATTAAATGAAAAATCCTCTACTGGAATTTGTGCCTATATATATTTAAAAAGAGAGAGAGAGAGAGAGAGAGAGAGAGAGAGAGAGAGAGAGAGAGTAGTCTACCTGACACATATACATATATATTTTAATAAGACTGATTTTTTTCACAGTTGCCGTCTGCTCTTTCCATTTGTGAAGACTAGCTTTCAGTGCTAAATAAATATTTGTGCCTAAATGTGGCACTCAAATACAGCATTCAGTATCAGAACATCATGCAGACATGTGTAATGTTATAAAATTTTGTTTGTGGTAATTCAAAGCTTTCTAATACTGCTAGCTTGGTGTATTTTCTTTATGCCAGGTAGACTGTATTCAGCACTTTGGCTATGTGATATTCATTTCAGTCCCCTCCATTTTCATTTGTTTTTTCTTTATGTAGATTTAGAGTTTTCTTGACATCATTATGTGTTAAAAGTATGTTTTTAGTAAAACAAACTAATTAACTGGAAATACTTAAAATTTACTGATTAGATTTCTGAACAAACAAGTTGATATGCAGAGTATCGCTATTGGAAAAACAAACAAACCTCAACAAGAACAAAAACAAAACAGAAACACATAAGGCTTCTCTCTTGCCCCAAGCAAATAACACACTTATGGATTCATAAAAATTTTGAAGATGGCAGTCTAGCTACATCTGGAAATTTCTCATGTTAAATATAAGATAAGATGTTCAAATACTGTATTTCTCTTTCAAACTCTAAGTAAGTTTTCCATAGCCATAATATCCCACACTTTCATTCCATAGACTTATGTGCCAGACCTCTGCTCTAGGAACTGGAAATCGCACTAACTTGCCAGGAGCTAATATTAACAGATTCATATATTATTCTTTTTTTGTGTATGTCTGGTTCAGCCAGTACATCATAATCTTGTACCCTGAAACTAACAGCGTATGATTGTCAGATTCTTTTCCCTTTGGCTAAGATAAAATATGCACTGCTATATTTCTAAGTGCATTTCTCTCTTATATAATAAACAATTTATAGTAGAGAACTATCTGACTGTTTGAAATAGCTACTATTGTGCTGAGAAGCAGTTCTAAATCTCAGAGTCTGTCACCCTTGATAGAAATACCAAAAAGATCCTTTGATTTGGTACACAGTCGAAAGAAGCTTATGCCATAATGAACTATGTTCTGTCCTTGGTTTACTATTGAGAGAGAGAGAATATATACTACAAAAATGGCTGAAACTACATAGGTCTAGTAGAAAGCATATTTTTTTAAATATTGGAAACATAGTCATATAACAGAGCTATTAATATGGTGACATTTAAATACAACATGTCAGATACTGAGACCTTTATTCAAGCAAATCCCCATTGATTTTAAGGAGTTGGTCTATTAATAGCAACATTCACTTTGCATTCTTTTTTTTCTTTTCAGAGCATAGAAAATTATATGAAGTGACCTTTATGATTAAAGCCAAAAAATAAAAAAGTTCCAAATTTAGTTCAAACAAGATGATGAGTCACAGAGGTGGACTGAGTTTCCAGAGTGACGATTTCTAGATATTATAGTATATACACAACAGAAACAAGCTAAGCACACTATTGTTTTCGTGCCAGGTAGCATCTGTAATTTAGGGAAAGAATTTTATACTTAGGCTGTGTAATAAGAAGTTAGCGTCGGGCATGAGTGTTTTCACTGTAGTTTGTAATATGTTGCTCCTTTTTGAGACAAGTGAGAAAGACAGCAGACTGGTACTGTACATTTAAAACAAACAATGATAAACATATTTTTATGCAACTTCTAGTCTTTACGTTTATATTATTGCACAGAATTCTAGAACTCTCCTAACTTGTAATACTCAGGATAATTTTGTTGACTCTGTTGCGGATTTGTAAAACCCCAACAAAAACATGTTACATAAATTGTTTTAGACTTTTGGGAGGCTACACACAGACTGAATAAATGTAAGGAAATGTTTAGGAGAGAAAAAAACAGAAATATTTCCAAGAGAAACAGATTTTGAACTACTATTAAGTACATGCAGGTTTTTGTTCTTTGGTTTGTTTTTTACCCCGTAAATGTTTGTATGGTTGAGAAATGTCACATTCTGGAAGTTTTTTTTCAAATTTACATGTTATACCGTATAAGATGTATCCAGTTTTCTTGTCTGTCCCACCCTCCCAATTCAGGTGCAATTATGGTGGGTGATTGCTTCTCTTACCTAATCAGGTTTTAAACAACTTTATGCTGTGGTTTTTTTTAATTGGTTATTCAGTGAAGAACAAAGTGAGCGAGATGACTAAACAATAGGGTAAAATAGAGCAGACTGAATTTATTTAGTACAAAGTGTTTCCACTTAAAAATGGCTTTAGCACTAATGAAATGTTTCAGTTACCAGTATTGTTTTTGTTTAAATATTTTGACTTTTTTCAGTGGGGAAGTTTTAAAACAAATAATTTTGTATAATTTCTAAAAACTTGATTTTTTTAAAAAAAGAGTAAATTTATTTTTTGCTACTAAATGCAATAGAATGAATTCCTCTCCTCCCTCCCCGCACACACTGTTATTGCTTTTGGGTTTGGTTTGTTTGGTTTCTTTTTTCCACCCTAACTTGTCAAAACTAACTCAATTTTGTCTAAATTAGGATATCAGAAGGAAAAATGTAACATTGTAACTTTGCTATTCTGAGACCTAATATTGAGGGGGCAGATTATCACACATCTACCACTGGTGGAGTTCTTACATCTTCCTCAGAGACATCTGGTGCTGGCTACTGTCAGAAGCAGTACACTGGATTTTGTGGACTTTAGCTCTGATGCAATCTGGCAGTTCCTTTACATAGAAACAAACTTTTCAGAATTAAGGAAAGCTGGAAAATTTGGAGTGGTGAAAGAAATCAAAGGAAGTGCTTTTAGAAAAATTATAAGATTATAATTATAAGATTCAAAGCATTCAAAATACAGCGGAACAGTGGTTTTCTGGACTAATGTTATTACAGTCAGTGGAGTTTACAGCAGGGATGAATTTGACCCAACGTTGTAGAGCCATAATTGCAACAAGTGTGGTTATTAGAAGATGATGTTTTATGTACTGATAATATCAAACAATTTTGTCTTCAAATCAATTTACAGACATCAATTTATTAAACTCACAAAACCCTGATAACTAGGCGGGCAAATATTACTGTCTTGTTTACAGACATGGTCCGAGAAGTTCTCTCACTTGTCTATGATTGTGGCTGTGGAGACATTATCACAGCTGGAATTTAGAAATTTAGAAGTTTCAAGCTTTTAAATCTGTGCTTAGACCAGACATCACCACCTCTCACCTGTAGTTAGAGAACTGTACAAAGGAAGCTGGCACAGACATACCAAATGAAATTTTTGTATACTAAAATACTCTCTAATTTAATAATCTGTATTGACTGAATTTCTTTGGATTCCAGTTAGAACACTCATTATTATTAAAATAGTATAGCTGAGAGCTACTTTTTCAGATAAACATACCTTAGCTTATGAAGCAGAATAAAATAGCAATTCCTTTCCATGATGTCTCTATTCCATAAAGCTTGTTTTCAGCAGATGTTGATAAAAAACAGTTAGCAGAGAGAGTGGTGAAATAGGTGGAGCATTTTCCAGCCGTGTTTTATTTAATATATGACTGTTGTGATACTACACAGACTGAAACTAGATATATCCATGGAACAGCTGCCTTGCTTGAACAAAGTTAATTTTCTCATGACATGGAGAGTTCAGTTTGGTGTTGGTTTTTTTTACACACACACACACACACACACACACGAGTATATATAAATAATATAAATTAATAGTATATAAGTAGTATATAATACATCTATTAATTTATATATATTAATATAAAATATATAATTTCACATATTTTATATGTGTATATGTGTAGATAATGAATGTATATATAATAAATACATCTTTATAACTAGAGTCTAGTTTATTTTAGCAGTTGCCTGATTTCTGTCAATCTTTCTAATATATTGTTATTTTAAGAGTAAGAAAGCTTACAGTTTATAATTTTTCATTCTAGCTAAGCTAGCGAATGTGAAGTTTTAAAATTGAGATTTTCTTGTAATGTATTTGATTTCCATTTCATTTTTATCATGTGTGTCTGTCTGAACTTGGTTTTCGATTTTTTTTGTTTAGGGTAATTGGCTTTGTTCAGTGCTAAGTTATCGTATCTAATTTTCTTTCCTGTGAAGCATACTGACTTTGATCTAATTTTCAAAAATAGGGTCTTAAAGTTAGGTTTGATTTTCAAAAGCTGTGAGTACCCAGGAATTCCCACTGAAGTCAGTGGAAGGTGGTGACTGTCAACACCTTTTAAAAAAAAAAAAAAAATCAGGCATATGAACATTTGTTGGAGTACTTTGCTGCATCTGGACCTTTAAGAAATAAGTATTTATGGGTGGTTTTATGGATTTTGACTGAGGGTTTTTATGTTCGTATACTCTTATTTTTAATTAATTTGTGTTGGTGTAGCCATAATGGATTAGGAGTTGTTCTGAACATACAGTACTCATCCATCACAGTTCATTACTATTGTTTACATTTTATGCTGTGGTAACACTTAATGGCAACTAGAATAGGGCCCTATTGTGTTATAGTAAATTAACGTCTGTGTCTCAGAGACTTTACACCCTAAAAAGAGAGGACAGGTTGATGAGATAAACATTTGGATCAGAGTGGGGAATAAAGAATTCAAGATAACAAAATAATAGGATGTGTGCAGTTCTAACCATTCAGGAGCAATAATCACAACTCACTGCCTCTTTAGCATTATCAGACTGTGGTTTGCTATAGTATTACAGAGAAGAAAGTGACTGTGAATTTTGACTGAGTGTGCTTTAGTGTATGAGAAAAGCACAGAAGTAGGTAATTGAAGCTGTCATCATTGGCAGAGCACAGACTTGATTACCTAGAACTGTAAATCTGTTCAATAAGGTAGGGAGAAGTGGTGGAGGGCCTTACAATAAAGACTTGTGTTTGATGCAATGGAAGGAGACAAAGAGGATGCTCCAAGCCAAGACGATGATCCTAGTTATCAAGTATATATAATGAGTTCCTGAAGGGTGGTGGTGGTGTCATCAAGACTAGAGAGAGGAGATGATAGTAACTGAGGGACATGATGATGATAATCTGAACAAAGGACTGAGTAGTCTGAACAAACAGAAAAGGCCGTATCTTTTAACTATTTTGTAGGCTCAAGAACAAGATTTGAATATGGTTTGAATGTATAGGTCTCGAGTGACAGCTGAATCGAGGATGATGCCAGTTTATAGATTTAGTTACTGAAAGAGACTAGATGATGGGCAGAAGTGGAAAAACAACGGTGGGGAGAACAGTGTTGAGAAAAATCAAATCAAGTGAGTTGTTATTTTGAGGAGATGGAGATTTGACCTAAATCTGCAGCTCAAATGAGGAGGGAAGTTGAAGTTCTTCTTCGAGTGATTGCTCATGTCATTCCACTTTAGGTGTGCACGAGCTGCCGGAGACTTTTTCCCAGCATCCCCCGGGGCCGTCCGTAGAGCCCCCTACAGTCGCGCCTCCTTGGCGCACTATAAAGGGTCCCGACGGCCCTGCCCTCCCAGTTCCTTCTTACCGCCCGTGGCGACTGCTGGAACGTCTCTCTCTTGTGCACCGCAAGAGCTTTCCCCCCATTGTTAGTTAGTTAGTTACCTAAAGTAGTTCTTAGCTAGTTTAGAGCACCCCCCCTCAACAACTAGGGGGCCCGCTGTTTAGAGCGGATCCAGGGCATGCCCGGCTTTAAGACGTGCGGCGCATGCAAGAGGCCTATGCCCCTGGACGACCCGCACTCCTCCTGCCTCAAGTGCCTCGACGAAGCCCATCTCGGCCAGCGCTGTAAGATCTGTAAAAGTTTCCGCCCCAGAACACAAAAAGAAAGGGGCCAGAGGCTAAAACTTTTGATGATGGAGGAGGCTTTGCACCCTCCGGCGCCGGAGACACCCGGTGCGGCCTCGGTGCAGAGCGCACCGACCATCCCTCACTCGCCGCGTTCCAAGGGCACACGCAAGGAACCACGGCACCGCCAATCGCCGGCACTGAAGAAAGGGGCCGATGAAAGACGGCGGCACCGCTCTCACTCCCCGGTACCACCCAAGAGGAAGAGAGCGGACAGAGGCCGCTCCCCGGCACCAAAAAGCAAGGAGGGAGCTGACAGAGCAGGACCTGTGTCGGGCCGCTTGACGGCGGCCAGCCGAGACCCGGCACCGTCGACTCCGAGGCGCTCGTTGAGCCCGGTGCCGGCAAGTTCCCTTACCAGGGAGATTCTCCAGGAGTACATTCACCTGCCCTCCACACCCGAGACCTTTGAGGCAGCCAGGGAACTAATTGAGGAGGTCGCTTCCCCGGCGCATAGCCTGACACCGGCACCGGTGTCCAGGGGAAAACCCCCGATGATAAAGAGACCAAAGTCTCCACGGCACCGCCCGGCACCGTCCCCGCGGCAAGGCAGGGAGAGCGGCCGTACAGTGGAGGCAGCCAGATCGAGGTCCCCCCGGCGTCGCACTCCGCCGGCACCAACGGCACCGCCCGGCACCGCTCCACCGTGGTCCCTGCGCAGCTATCCCTCCTCGGACTCTGAGTCGGAGTCGATCAGATCCAGGAGAAGCCCACGTCGGCACCGCTCGAGCCAGGGCCATGCAGCACCGCACCACTGGCAAATGCCGTCCCAGTGGCCTTTCTGGATGCCCTGGGCATTCCACCAAACACAAGGCCAGCTCTCGGGCAGGTCGTGCTCCATGGCCTCGGGCTCAAGGACCCGCCCGTCCTACACGGCCAGTGCCCCGCCACAGGCTACAGACCTCTCCGACCCAGGCTCTGCCGCGGAGGACGCCCAGGACCCCGGCACCGCCGGGAGCGAGCGCCCAAAGCGCCCCCGATCCGGTGCCGAGTACCAGGGGGCGCCGCCCCTCCCCCGAGGCTCCTCGTCGTCGTCACCAGACGAAGCGGTGGCAGGAGCGGCACCGGCAGCAGTTCCCGATGACGCTAAAACATATCAGGACCTTCTGCGCAGGGTAGCCCGCAACATGGGCCTACAGGCGGAGGAAGTGGTCCAAGACGCTGACCCTATGGTAGACATCTTGACCCCAGAGGGCCCCTCGAGAGTCGCCCTGCCTCTTATAAAGACTATCAGGGACAATACCAAGGCCCTGTGGCAGACACCGGCGTCCATAACCCCTACCGCCAAGAAGTCCGAGAGGAAATACTTCCTCCTATCATCGGGGTACGAACATTTTTACACTCACCCCACCCCGGGGTCGCTGGTAGTGGTGGCCGCCAATGAGAAAGAGAGGCAGAGTCACCAGGGCCCGATTCCAAAGGCCAAGGACTCAAAGCGTCTGGACCTATTTGGACGCAAGGTATATGCCACGGCGGGGCTACAGCTTAGGATCGCAAACCAGCAAGAGATCCTAAGTAGGTACGCCTTCAATTCCTGGGCCTCCATGGAAAAATTCCAAGACAAACTTGACCAATCGACGAGGCCCGAGTTCTCTGCGATGGTCAAGGAGGGTAAGATGGTGTCCAAGGTCCTCCTCCAATCCGCCCTGGACGCCGCCGATGCATCAGCCCGTTCCATGTCCTCAGGGGTGGCCATGAGGCGCTGCTCATGGCTTTAGGCCTCTGGCCTGCCGCAGGAGGTCCAAAATACCATCCAGGACCTGCCCTTCGAGGGCCCGGACCTGTTCTCCGCTCAAACGGACTCTAGGCTTCAGAGCCTGAAAGACTCAAGAGCGATTCTAAAGTCCCTGGGCCTCCACACCCCCATTCCCCAGCATAAACATTTTAAACCCCAACCCCATCCGAGGGGATACAATCGGAGACAGGACTCCTACCGGGGGAGGGGCCAGAACAACAGGAGGAGCAGGAGCACCTCGGACTCAGGGCAAGGCCGCTCCCGACGCCCTCCCTCCCAGAAAAAGGGATTTTGAGGGTGCGCCCGAGGTCGGCGTCCCCACCTCAATTCCAGATCCACCCACCCCCACTTTCCGCAACCGATTATCCCGTTTCTACCATGCGTGGGAACTCATCACTTCGGACCAGTGGGTCCTTCGCACTGTAGAACATGGCTACTCCCTGCAATTCTCTTCTGCTCCCCCTCCCCACCCACCACCTCCTTCCCAGTCCCTCTTCAGGGACCCAGCTCACGTACACCTGCTTCAACAGGAGGTGTGCCGGTTACTGGAGGCGGGAGCGGTGGAGAAGGTCCCTCACCATCGGAAAGGGAAAGGATTCTACTCGAGGTACTTCCTTATCCCAAAGGCGAAAGGCGGCCTCCGCCCCATCCTCGACTTGAGACGTCTCAACAAGCACCTGAAGAAGCTCAAGTTCAAGATGGTCTCCCTTGCCTCCATCATTCCCTCCCTGGATCCGGGAGATTGGTACGCCGCCCTCAACCTGAAGGACGCGTATTTCCACATAAGCATAGCCCCGCACCACAGGCGATTCCTCAGATTTGTCGTAAACGGCACCCATCTGCAATTCACGGCGCTGCCATTCGGACTCTCAGCTGCACCAAGAGTCTTCACAAAGTGCCTGTCGGTGGTAGCGGCCTACCTCAGGCGCCAGGGCATCCAAGTTTTTCCGTACCTGGACGACTGGTTAGTGAAGGCACCAACCAGAAGCCAAGTCAATGGGCACCTCCAAATAATCCAACGCACCTTCAGCGAGCTAGGGCTGGTGGTGAACACCCAGAAGTCGGTCCTCTCGCCGGCTCAGAGGATAGATTTCATAGGGGCGACCCTGGACTCAATCGTAGCCAAGACCTCACTTCCAAAGGATTGGTTCGAGACGATCAACTGCTCAGTAAGGGAACTGAGAACTCACCCGACATGCACAGTACGTGCGATTCTGAGGCTTTTAGGCCTGTTTGCGGCTTGCACCTCAGTCATAAGATACGCGAGGCTGAAGATGAGGCCTCTTCAGACCTGGCTGGCCTCAGTCTATCGCCCAGCTTGGGACAGCATGAGCGAGTTAGTATCAGTTCCCCAACAGGTCCTCAAATCATTGGACTGCTGGACCAACCCCAGATGGGCGTGCGCAGGAGTCCCCTTCCGGGCCCCCCAACCGTCAGTTTGCCTCACCACAGATGCGTCAAACATCGGGTGGGGAGCGCATATGGGGGACCTCAGGGCTCAGGGCCTGTGGAACCAGCGGGACCTCTTGGCCCACATCAATGTACGCGAGCTCAGAGCGGTGACTCTGGCCTGCCAGACCTTTTACCCCCACCTACGAAACAAGGTAGTGTCGATTCGCACGGACAATGTAGCCACAATGTTCTATATCAACAGGCAAGGGGGCACTCGCTCCTTGCAGCTGTGCAGAGAAGCACTGGGTTTTGGGACTTCTGCCTCTCCCATTCAATACACCTGATAGCGACATATGTACCCGGTCAGCAGAACGCTTTAGCGGATTCCCTCAGCAGGTCTTTTCTGAAGCACGAATGGTCTCTGAGGGAGGATGTCCTGAGGGGCATCTTCCGGAAGTGAGGTACTCCCCTGGTGGACCTATTCGTGTCAGGGGCAAACGCGAAGTGCAAGAGCTTCTGCTCATTCCAAGGGCAGAGCCCAGGCTCGATCTCGGACGCCTTCCTCATGCATTGGGGGGGCAGACTCCTTTACGCCTTCCCCCCACCCCGCTAATCCACAAGGCCCTGGTCAAAATCAAACAAGACCGAGCAGCGGTAATCTTTATAGCTCCAGCATGGGCCAGGCAGCATTGGTTTCCCACGCTGTTAGAGCTCTCGATCAGCGACCCCATAACTCTACCATGCTCGCCGGATCTCCTCTCCCAGGACGAGGGCAGGCTGAGACACCCAGACGTGAAAACCCTGCACCTCACAGCATGGACCCTCCATGGCTAAACGCGACAGAGCTCCAATGCTCCCAACAGGTGAAGGACATCCTCCTCAGTAGTAGAAAGCCCTCAACGAGGCTGAGTTACCAAGCTAAATGGAAGCCCTTCACGGGGTGGCTTGCGGATAAGAATGTGGACCCGCCTAGAGCCCCTGTTCCCTTGATCCTGGATTACCTATTAGCCCTCCAACAGCAGGGCCTGGCGAGCTCTTCCGTCCGAGTACACCTGGCGGCTATCTCGGCCTTCCATGTTGGGGAGGCAGGCAACTCAATCTTCACGAACCCTCTAGTCAAAAGATTCCTAAAAGGCTTGGATAGAGTTTTTCCACCAACCCGCTCCCCTGTAGCCCAGTGGGATCTGAACCTCGTTCTCACTAGACTCACGGGCCCCCCATTCGAACCTCTGGGTTCCTGCTCGCTCCTATACCTCTCATGGAAAGTGGCCTTCCTGGTGGCCATTTCCTCAGCCAGAAGAGTCTCGGAGATTAGGGCATTGACGGAAGACCCGCCGTACACCGTATTCTTTAAAGATAAAGTGCGTCTACGCCCACACCCAGCCTTTCTCCCCAAGGTTGTTTCGAATTTCCATCTTAATCAAGACATCTTCCTACCACTACTATGCCCGAAGCCTCACGAAACCGACAAACAGCGCAGGCTTCACACGCTGGATGTGCGACGGGCCCTGGCCTTCTACCTAGAGAGGACCAGACCCTTTAGGAAATCCCCTCAGCTCTTTCTAGCAGTAGCAGAAAGGATGAAAGGCAAGGCGGTTTCAGCACAGAGGATCGCTTCCTGGATATCGGATTGTATCAGGGAATGCTACAGACTGGCGGGCAAGTCAGCCCCGAAGGTTACGGCCCATTCAACAAGGGCCCAAGCGTCTTCCGCAGTTTTCCTGGCATCAGTCCCCATCCAGGATATCTGCAAGGCTGCCACCTGGTCGTCTGTGCACACTTTTACCGCGCACTACGCCATCGTGGACCAAGCCAGAGAGGACGCTGTGCTCGGCAGAGCAGTCCTTCAGGCAGCAAGTATTTGAGATCCGACCCCTCCTCCTCAGGTAAGGCTATGGGAGTCACCTAAAGTGGAATGACAGGAGCAATCACTCGAAGAAGAAGAAAAGGTTTCTTACCTGTAACTGGTATTCTTCGAGATGTGTTGCTCATGTCCATTCCACACCCGCCCTCCTACCCCTCTGTCGGACTGAGGCATGAAGGAACTGGGAGGGCAGGGCCGTCGGGACCCTTTATAGTGCACCAAGAAGGCGTGACTGTAGGGGGCTCCACGGACGGCCCCGGGGGATGCTGGGAAAAAGTCTCCGGCAGCTCGTGCACGCGGCGCGCGCACACCTAAAGTGGAATGGACATGAGCAACACATCTCGAAGAATACCAGTTACAGGTAAGAAACCTTTTCTTACTGAACATGAATGTGGAAAACTGAGGGGTAGATGCAAAGCTGGAATTCAAAACAAGAGAAGAAGCTGGGTTGGGAGGGTGCTTATAGATGAGGAGTGGAAAAGAAGAGTGAAGAAGGGTTTGAAAACAGTAGTAACAGAAGGAGAAAGGCAACACCCCCATCACCCTTTTCGGGGGAAGGCTCTGTGTATGTTCTATGATCTATATGGACAAGCTAGATGAAGACTGTGAAGTTTCCTGCTTCATGTTTGGAGAGTCCCTAATTTAGTGCACCCTGGATACTGATTGGGGATATATTACCATTACCATAGTATTACTAATAAATAAAAAGATAATAATTTAAATGACGTGAGGGAGAAGAAAGGACTAATAGATATGAAGTCTAACAAATTCAGGTTTAAAAAAAAGAAAATACACAGCAAAACCCAAATATTTATACAAATATATTTTTTAAAATATACTTATTTACAAATTGCACTGTAAAACAGCAAAGCACATCTTTGAGAAAGCTAGTATATTACAAGTTGAAATCAATCTTCCTCCTGTTTAGCTGAAATCTGGTGCTGATGCATCCTATGATGAAATGCAGTCACATGCATTATTCTTTTCAAACTATTTTACCAGACCCTATTCTGTTGGCAGCAGAGGCTGTGGTGGTATTAGTGATATCAACATTTGTTAGACTTGAATCAAGAGACTTCAGTCAGGATTAGGACCCTATTATTCTGAGTACTGTATAAATCTGGTTAAAAGATAGTCTTTTCCTGGACAAGCGTACAGTCTACAGTTGTAGTCTGGCAACCTGCTCCATGTGGGAAATGCTCTGTACCTGAGTGGTGCTCCATTGGCTTCATTGGGGTACCAGATGGGCACAGCGGTCCGCCTGCATGGAGCAGCTGGCAGGATTAGACCCCCTGATTTAAAATGATGCAGCAGGAGGTTTGAGAGAGACACTCTAAAATGTAGAGTCTAAATCCTGTACATTTTCCTTAAATTTATAGAGAGCAGTGTCTTTAAGGAATGGTTTAAAATTATCCATTATTTTCAAGCAGTTCTAAATTATGCCACTGGAAATTGAACATTAGTGTACCAGAACCGCCTCTTGCAGAGGCACTGAGATCTTGATTTGAAAGATGTTAATTTAACTGGACCATGCTTTATAAAATAGCTATTACCCAGAAAGATCCTAAGGTCTGCTGGGTAGTAATTGATACTGCCACAAAATGTTAGTTGCCAATTTTTTTTTTTTTAGGATTCTAGGACTGTTTCTAAAATAAGTCTCAGATGAAACCAAATGCAATGCTTGCTTCCTTGAGTTTGAATGAAACCATATGTTTTGACAGACTATCTTTCCATTGCTTAACAATGTGCAGAAACATTTTCTCTGATCTGAGTGATTAAAATCCAATATTTCGCAAAACACAGTTTCACAAAACTGCAAATTCACAACTTAAAAAGCAAAAGTCAGAATTCACTGCTTTTTTGTAAGTAAACTTCATAATAATCAATTAATAGAGATTATTTGCAGCAAGTAATTTGGACATTTGCAGCTTTTGCGGCTCTTTAACTAATATATAAGTGTAGCTTTCAAATTTTTGTGTTTTAATAGTAACTGTAAATCATGTAAACCAGGGGTCAGCAATCCCCGGCACGTGTGCCAGAGTGGCACACAGAGCCACTCAGGCTCCCCCGTTGGCCCCCGCAAACCGCGGGGCCAGCAGCTGCGGCGTGCGGCTGAGGGTCCCTGCTGGCCCTGCCCCTTTGCTGGACGGCAGGAGGAGAGGGGAGCGGAGCAGAGTGGGTCACATCGCCCCAGCCCTCCCAGAGCTGCGCCGCTGCCAGCAGGGCAGAGCTGGCCCCAGCCATGCCTGGTAAGAGGGCGGGGCGGGTCAGGTCAGCCCAGCCGGAGCCGCTGCTGCTGGTGGGTGGTGTCCGGTTCCTGGCCCCGGCTCCCGCCAGCAGCGGCGGCTCTGGGTGGGCCGACCTGATTCGTCCTCTTGCCTGCCATGGCACCTGCCCCTGGCGCCTGCTGGCGGGGCTGGCTCAGGGGCTGGCAAAGATTGCTGACCCCTGATGTAAACTTCAAAAATTAACATGAAGGAGAAAGGGGGGGGGGTGCCAACTTGTAAATAAATGTGACTGAAACTGCCAAAAGGCAAAACACTAAATCATCTTGATTTATTTCCCTTCTTCCTCTCTCCTGCTATATACATCACTAGGATTCTCTCTTCTCTTTGTGTTTCCATTGTTTGTATTCCTCACAAAATCCCAGCTCCTTCCTTTTCTGCTTGGTATTGAAACACAATGTCAATAAAAAATAATGCCTGATCCTGGGAGGTGCAGTGCTGCTTAAAGGAGGTTCTAAGCCCAATACAGGCCTGTTAAACTTAATGGAAGTTGAGTGCTCTTATCAGCTCTGTGAATTGTAGTACTGGGCTCACTATATTCTGGGTGGAAGAGCTTTGCTGACATATAGTCAGGGTAGTGGGGAAAGATGGGCCAAAATCTTATATAAATTTTAAGAATCAAAACACCCCCTTCCTCACCTCCCCAACAGTTTACTTTCTGTCATCCTGTTAGTCCGGTTCAGTTTTCTGGGAGATTTTTTGTTTTAAATCAGTATATTTACAAATTATAGTAAAACAGCCTGAGTATTCTTCAGGTAACTCAGTAATAGTTGTACACCTGTAAACTGGCTGATAAAAGCCAACTCTCAACTTATTTAAATATTTCACTGTATGTTGTGAAATTCAAACCTTTCTACCTCCTTTTACGTCTCCCCGCCCCCCACCAGGCCTGTACTGTTTCAGTGGTTTTAATGCTGATAAGGCAAGTTTCTTTACAGCAGATACTCTGTCATAGGAAAAATCAAATATGTGAAACAATAAATAGCTCACAGTATCAACCTATGGGCTATACTGTGTAGAGTCACAGAAGTATTTTTTTTTTAAAAAAAAATAGCTGTTCCTTTCTGGTAGACGTGTGTTTCTCTTTGTTGAATTCATGTACATTTTAGACACTTATCTAACAAGAAGTCAGTTTAATTTCTCTTGGCCATCTGATAAATCAATTAAGAACCATGGTTTTTTGTTCATGATTAAGATCTTTTATTTAACAATGGACAGTACAGGTTACCGTAGGTATCATCTTAGTATCACTCAGAAGACTCTACCATGTTTTATGCTTATTAAGATGGGGTGTCAGCTTTGTGTGAGGTCTTTGAAGACTTACAAAGATTCTGAGACATGGCATTTGAATAATGGTTGAAGTAATTTTCTGACAGCTGCACTATAGTTAATTTTCTGTATGTCCTCTGAAAACTTATCCTTTACTGCTGGTTGAAAACAGTCAAAGGTATATTTCTAGTTTCCATGTTACTGTTCAGAGCTTTTGTAAGTGCTATGTTTGCATAGGCAAATTTAGAGATACCTTCAGACTGAAATGGTGGTGTTATAGTAATGCTAATATTTTCTCAGGCATAAGGTTTTAACAAGATTTCAGTAGAGAGAAACTCATCATTGTTCAGCCATTTCTTTTCAGAAAGAAAACAAACACATTGCCGCCGCCCCCTCCCCCCCATTCTTTGACAGTAGGTGGGCAAGTCTAATTAGAAGCAATAAATACTTTTAATGGGAGAGGAAAGAAAGTGTTTTCCAGCTTTAGAGTAAAACGTATGTTTATAGCAGGTATTTAAAAGTGGGAAATATAAGTATTGAAACACACAACAGCTAGTAAGGCAGCATGTTATTTTAGTGGCATGGGTTAGATACTAGTTTATGAAAAAATTGCAGAGAGACATTGCTCTTGTATACATGAACGTTTTCACATGTAATGTAAAAACCAAAAGCAAAACCACCTGAATACTGTCCAGCAATGTTTCTTTTATTAGTAATATTTATCATTTTTTGTTGGCCAATAAGGGCGTCTGTTTCCAGATATAAAGTTTGACAGTACAGCCAAAGGTTCAGAGAGGGATTAGTTTTAAAACCGTTAGAGTATTTTACAACAGTATTGAGAAACCATGTTCCCAAAATGAGTTTCTTGAAGTCTGTCTTGATTGATTCGTTTGAAATAGTTAGAAACTATTTGGTGTAGGTAATGTTGTTTATGAGAAATAAGTAGATGGATGAGAAGGCAAAGGGCTTTCTTGCCAGTCTCTCCTGGATCACAGCCTTTTGTAAAGCGGGCCATCCAGTTGACTTGCCCTCTTTATCTACAACCCCTTTTAATCAAGAGTTTTAGGTGTTTCAGCCCAATTGTCTTCCCTGAGACCTTTAGATAAAATTATTGAATTTATATGAATCAACTTCTTATACCAATTTCAAAAGAAAAGGGCATGAGGTCTTTCACTTCCTGTTTGTCTATACCAGCCAGTGAATTGTGTTACTGTTAGTCTCTGTTGTTATAAAAAAAAGAATTAACTGCCTCTTTCCTTAAAATTGAGAATTCATCAAATCAAACTTTTTACTTTTCATTCTTAAACGTTTAGCCTTGAAATACATCTTTGTGAATGAACATCATAATATAACAGCATGGTTTCTCATTGCAGGGCAATATAAAGATGCCATTATTGAAATTAAGGATGGAAAAAGATCTGTTGCCTCATCTATCTATTCTTTTGCTATTGCAGGATTGTTCCCCACATTGTATTTCCTCACTGCAGCATGATAAAGTGATAGATTAAAAAAATCTGTATTTAATATTATTATGCATTACTACTACTCCATTGCAGTGTGGAAAATTACTTATCAGAATGTCTGTATAACAAACCTATAAAAGGTATTTACTGAGTATAGCAGGACACATGATCATGTGAACTTGTCAAGGAAATTAGAAAAATGAAAATATGGAAAAAATACAGACACATTTAGTACAGTTTTTTTAAAAAGTACCGAATGGATAAAGAAATGTCACATTTTTCATAACCAGTGATCACAGAAGTAGGAATAATTGTATAAAGGAATATTAAACATCTACTAACAATGCTTGAAACATGTCTGAGCAGGAAAGACTCCTTGTTTTTTTTAAAGAAAATAAGGTTTCAGAGAAGGGTGAAGAATCATGGATAAACTCTTTAGATCTTAAGTCTCATGAATTGATCTTGTTTGACATCGGTGAGAACACCAGTGGAATAATGTGCCCACTTCACATTTTCAACATCCTTTTTCAATTGTAGAAGTGTTCAGAAAAGGTCTCCAAGAATAATTCCAGGTATGGAAAACACACATTATGGAGACTTAAGGAGCTCAGTATATTTAGTTTACTGACAGGGAAGGAATGTATAATTGTCTCTAAATACTTACCTAGGGGAAAGGTGCTACATGGCTCTTTGATTTAATAGACATAACCATACCTGATGATTGGGAGTTGACATTAGAAGTAGATAATGTAGTTAAATATCTTTCTCAATATTTAGTGGAGATTGGGGCATGGATGAGAGTAAGATGTTTCCATCCAGAATAAACCTAGGTAATATTGTTAATCTTGGAAAGAAAATTAGAAGATATGGCAAAAACTATTGTCTGGCTCTTGACTGAAGATGTTTTGGCTTTGTGTCAATTGTGATCACTGTTCTGATTACATTGCCAAGTCTCTGGATGTGATCACCTTACAATGTAAACTATGACAGCTTTTTTCAGTTCCCGCATTTTCTTTCTTTCCCCCATAATTCATACTGTTGCCACTACAGAACTAAACTGTTGTGATGTGCTATATTTGTATCTATTCAAAAGCTACAACTACTGCAGAATTCATGAGAGCCCCTTTCCTTGACAATGCGGTACACTCTTCCCTCCTCCACGTTGGCCTTACATAGCTTGAATAGTTTGCATGTCTGCTGCCTGTGATATACTTATTGGTAGATCATTACAGGGCTTCATTTTCCATTGCCGTCAATCTGGCATTTTTCATGGATGGTGGTAAATTCATTTAAAGGAGGTAGGGGCCTCTTAAATAACCATCTGCCCCTCTGGTTTAGGTTTTCTGTTGGGCTCATTATTAGAAAAGCAAGATACGTTCTGTCCCTTTCCTTAATTATAAGAACTCTTTTTTTTTTCTTTCATTTTTTGATATGGATGCAAACTTAGAGAAAGAATTAATTTCATTTTAACCTAATAAATTCGTGTTTGAATGATCGTTGTTTTACTACATTTTTCACTTTTCCCCTTTTTGCTTTTAGCCTTATTTGTGTAATAATAACCATTATGTACTTACAAGGAGTCTTTTAAAGACTAACAAATTTACTTATTGCACGAGCAAACAAATAAATAAATAGTTAATCTTTAAAAGTGCCCTGTGACTCCTTGTTTGTTTTTGCTGAACTAGATTGACATGGCTACCCCTTTGGAACTTGTCATTATGTGCTTACATAATTAATATGCTTAATATTTTATATATTTTAGTATTTAGTATCCTACTCTGTGTAGATATTTGAAATCTTTCCCCCAGATTTGCATGTGGATTACCTAAGTACTATTTACATAGCACTGGAAGTATATATGTTGCTACATTTCTGATGAAACACAGTGAACATACAAAATTCCAAAGAGCTTTCACTCTCATCTATATAATAAAAGAGAGGACAAACACAGTGCAGGATATGGTCTTTATGAATGGAATAGTTCACAGTTTGTGACTTCATAAGGCGTTGCAAGAGTGGTGGCAGGGATTTACAAATTATAGGGAGAACATGAATGGGTATGGAAGCCTAAGGTTAGTGGGACTTGAGTTAGCTGACTCCTGTTAGAGAGCCCTGGCTGAGCATTTATACTGCATTTTAACCCTAGATTAAGGATTTTCTGATTGTGCCTTGGTTCTGATGTCCATGCTGCAGAGCACAGACCTGAGTCAAAGTAATCCTATTCCAGAGTGTCTTCCTCCCACTGTTGACACTAGACCTACGAATGTTTTACACCATGGAAAAACTCTTCTGCCCGCCCTGTCTCGTAACTGCAATGGTGCTATTGATGGGTCTCAGGTGCCCATACGGAGCATGTGAGTTCATATATTGTGTAATTGACTCCTTTGGTGGCTGTCTCAGTAGAATGATGGCAGTTTGCGAAAGTTTTATTCTGAACTACTATCTAATCTGAAAATTGGGCTCTCCACCTCTAGGCTAAGTTACTGGAAAATGTCCATGTGCACCTGATCTGAGGATAATTAGAACATCAATCTCCAGAACTGTCGAACTATTAAGATAATACTTTGAAATTAGGACGTTCCTTGAAGGTGCTTTGTTTGGTGGTTTTGTATTTAATTTTGCCTGTTTGTTTTGAACTTTAGCATAAAATGTAGGTTTCAGAGGAACACACACACACACACACACCTCTCTCTCTCTCTCTCTCTCCCCCCCCCGCCAGCCTGGCTGCTGCGACTATGGAGTAGGAAGGTGCATCCCCAGGGCAGGGCTGCGGTGTGCTACAGCACCCTCCGGGGATTCCTTATCCGTGCCCTGCCGCACCATGGGAGGCAAAGATAAGGGATCCATGGGAAGCTGGTGGCAGTTTTGAGGCTGGCTCCCACTTGCCACTCTCACAGCACACTTGGCCCTAGGGCAGGCCTGGGAGTAAGGGACAAAATGTGGAGTGGGACCAAGTAACGGCCATGCAGGAGCGAGGGCATGCAGCAGAGCTCCAGCTCAGCATGGCTGGGGGAGGAATGACCCCCAGCATCTTGGCAGCCAAGAGCCACTTCCCACCTATCAGTTTGCTCCTTGTTCTAAGCAAGCTCTGCTCAACTGCAAGAAGAGGCAGGAAAGTAACAGATTTTTGACCTTATGTCCCAGCATAATATGGGCTTGGACCCTGCTTCCCTGAAGGGTGCTGAGACCGGGGTCCCAAGCCCTAAGTTAGCATTATTTGTGTGCGGACACAAGAATGTTAGGCTTGAGCCCAGGTTCAAGACAGGGCTTATGCTACTGTGTAGACATACCCAAAGACAACAGAAAGTTGGAAATGAATGAGCAATAAAGGGGAAAGTCAGCTTGGGTGGAGCAAAGGGTGTCAGAGATGTAGGCAGGGAAATAACTGTGTGTGGTTGATCATGTGTTTGCAGCCACAATACAGCAGCAGAGTGTAGCAAAATATCAACAATTAACCTCTTCTTGCTGCAGTTCTAAAATGCAGTCAGTTGTTAGCACCGTAGAAACATTGTCAATGTCTTATAAGCAACACTTCTTCACCATCCACCTCAAATTACTGCCTATGTTTTAAAAATAGTTATAAAATGTTAATGATAGAAAGAAAAAGAAAGAAAGGGGTGGGGGAAGTCTTGGCTGGAACAAATCTGTTTTGTTAAAGCATTAGACTTGGAAAAGTATCAACTAATTATGAAACGTATCCTTGAAATGTGGTCAAAAGTTCAGAAGTTTCATTTGTTATATGTATCATGTTACTTGTGAAGATGCCTTGGATTTCTGAGGTATTATCAGCTGCATGTGTATCACCATGTCTAGCTTATTCTTCCTCCTGAGGTTGATAAACATGGTTTATTTGGAATGCTTGTGGATTTTTGCAATGTGAATCCCTTGTTTCTGTACTGAAATCACTTATTTGTGGGAAACAGCTTTGTCTATGTCTGGTCATTTTTTGTCTTCATTGTACTCAAACCACGCCTGAACAAAATTGGCTCCGAGCTAGGCTCCAGCAGTTTTATGGAGTTTAAGTGCTCCTCCATTGCATTTCCACAGTGGAGGTACGAGCCAGGCTACAAACCCTGGTCTTCATGGCACCCTGGCATCCAGATTTTTTTGAGCCCTGACTCAAACCATCGTCTCGCTGTCTTCTCTACTTCTGATGTTGTTCCCTTTCAGTCTATACAAAATGTCGGCATAAAATATATTCCTTACTACTTATTCTGACTAAGTTACTTCCCTTTTTGAATCCGTCCTCTTATCCTCCAGTTTTCATTGTCATGTTTAAAACTCTGAAGAAGTGCGTCCCTGCCTACGTTACTACTCTCTCTTTTCCCTGTTGCTCCATCTCTTATTTTGAAGCCTCATTGGAACTTCCTCCTTTTCTTGTGTGCCAACTATGCTTCTAATGTCCTTTCCAATTATTCCTTAATGCACACATCTACCACAAGGCCAATTGACTCTTATTTGTTGGAGAAGTATGTTGTGCTACAAAACACACACAGCTGCACAGCTTGTTGGATTAAATCTAGCCTTTGGTTATGTGGTGCATTATATGTCTCAATTTATCATGGTCTTTTTTTTAATGGTAACCTCCCTGGAGTAGGGATCTGTGTCTTCCTTTCTGTTTTCTGCAGTGTTTTCTACACTGTTGGCATTTAATAAATAATCGTAGCTTATTTTGGTCTTATCCATAGAATGATTTACACATAATAAAGAAGTGCAAGGCTTGCCTTGTATTCTAAGAATGATTCATTCATTGTATATGATATACAATTTTTAAAATGTCATATGGAGATCATAAATACATGTCCTGTGGACCCCAGAATTCTTTTGCTGGGACTAATATTCAAAATTTTGCAAAGGAGATAATGTGTTGCTATAGATTTTGAGGAAATGTGCCAAAACTGTCACTACTGTGAAATCATTTGAGGACTTGACATGATATGAATTGTCTACATGATATGAATATTACGGCACTCCATAGTGATGGGTAGATCTAGACTTACGCAGTTGCGGTGGGTGTATGTTTATGAAGCAATCTCGTGACTCTTCACCCCCATTCACTAATTGGCCACTAGTTTGTTTTTGCTTAAAGTAAAGGCATAAGGCAAAAGTTAATGCCCAGAGTTCAGAAACTGAGGCCTTGTACACACGATCAGATTATCGCGCATTAAAGCTCATTACCGCGCGATAGCAACAACGGCGTACACACGTGCAACAGGGCTCTTGCGCGTTAAGTGCCTTGTTGTCGCGCAATCCAACAACCACTCCGACGAGAGTGGTAACAGCTGTTGCGGATCATATATTGCGCGTTTGAGCTCGTGTGTACGCTTACCGCGCATTGACTGGAGTCCGGAACTGTCCCAGCATTCCCAAGTCGTCCTCTCTGGTCTCCCCCCCCACCCGCTCTGTGGCCGTGACGAAACTGTCCCCGCCCTGCCCCGAACTTATTCCCGGGATTTTCAAATTTCAAGTCTGTTTCACTTCCTGCTCTCTTCCTCGTGGAGTGTGTTTGTGCTCCGATCATCAGTAGCAATGGCGGCCCGCCGTGGAAGACGCGCACCCCTTTGGAGCACGGCAGAGGTGCTGGACCTGATCAGCATCTGGGGAGAGTCCGCCGTGCAGGCGCAGCTACGCGGCAGCAGGAGGAATTATGACACATTTGGCATAATTTCTCGGGCCATGTCAGAGAGAGGGCATGATAGAGACACAGTGCAGTGTAGATCAAAGGTGAAGGAGCTCAGAATTACCTATCACCGAGCGAAGGAGGGAAACCGCCGTTCTGGATCAGCGCCTGCAACATGCAGGTACTATAAGGAAATAGAAGCCATCCTCAGCGGGGACCCCACAACCACTGCCAAAAGTCCCGTGGACACTTCAGCCCCTCCTCGTCCGGTGATTGCCAGAGCCGAGCAGGATGAGGACGTTGTTGAGGAGGAGGAGGAGGAGGAGATGGTGGATGACACGGAGGAAAGCGCAACCGCGTGTAGCCAGGAGCTCTTCAGCAGCCCCGCTGAGACGTCCACCCAAGGCTTGAACTGCAGCTTGTTCTCTGAGGCGGCAGAGGGGGGTTCAGGTAAGTTTCTCCTTCATTCAGCTCTGCTCCTGCTAAAATATCATTGTCTGGGGTGGGGGTGCTTGCGGGTCCCCGCAGTGCACGCTATTTACTCTGCATTCATTAGCAGGGCATCAATACAAGCAGTGATTGTAAAATAATCATCTGCATTTAGGTCAGAAAAGGTTTCCTCGATGTACCTCCAGAGCCTAATACTCAGGTTAGATGGGAGAGCGTTTGTGTCTGCGCTCCCAAAGACGGACACTCTGCCTCTCCAGCTGCAAAGAACAGCCCTGGGAACCATGGCAGCACACAGTGCAGCAGCATACGGTCCCGGCCTGCTACCGGCGGCATGTAGGAGATGTATTCTAGATGGAAGGGGCACTCTGAGGAGAGGGATATTGGGTTCCATCTGTGTGCCCTCTTCCGATTCTTAGCCCCCGGTAAGCCGTCTATTAGAATGTACCTTGTCTGCTTCAGCGCAGCGTAGTGTGTTGACCGCCCTGTACCTTCCAGTGGAATGTGCTACTGGAAGGTTACATTGGCTATCTATGCTATGTGTTAACAATGTCTATATTGTTATTTTTGTATTAGAATTGAGCTTCACAAGGCCGGTGTCTACCCCAGCTGACCGAATGAGAAACATTAGGCGGCGTTCTCGAAGAAACAGGGAGGATATGTTTAACGACCTGCTGAAAGCAACACAAGAATCCGCAAGGGAGAATAGAGCCTGGAGAGAGGAATCCCAGCAGAGGAGGCAGAAACACAGGGACGAACTGATAAGCGTCATGAAGGAGCAAACAGAACTGCTAAAGAACATGATAGCTTTGCAGTCCCAGGCGATAAATGTCCGGGCTCCACTCCAGACAGTTCAGCCGTGTATGCCTCCCACACACCGCAGTCCCTCAAAGCATTTCTTTGAAGGCCACCCTCCACCCCGGTACAGGACAACATCCAGCCCCCCCCCCCCAAGCTACTTTTACGAGACCCGGAGCTACACCAACCTGTAACCCCACCCCCATCTTTCAGGTTTCAATAAAAACAGTAACAAATACTTTGAAGAATGCATTTATTTATACACATTACTGAAATGATCCTAAGGTGCACCTCATGCGTCATGGAACTTAACTAGGGAAGGGCATCATTGAAATGCTCCCTGAGTGCCTCCCTTATGCGAGCAGCTTCTCCTTGTGCCACCCTAATACTCCTAGTGGCTGGCTGCTCGAATGCTTCCTCGAGGCGCTGTGCCTCCGTAGCCCACGTAGGGGAAAACTTTTCTCCCCTACTTTCACAAATGTTATGGAGGACACAACATGACGCAATCACGGCAGGGATCTGGTCCTCCGCCAAGTCCAGCCTCCCATACAAACAGCGCCAGCGCCCTTTTAAACGGCCGAAGGCACACTCCACAGTCATTCTGCAGCGGCTCAATCGGTAATTGAACCGCTCCTTGCTGCGATCAAGGTTCCCAGTGTAGGGTTTCATGAGCCATGGCATCAGTGGGTATGCTGGGTCTCCGAGGATGACTATGGGCATCTCCACCTCCCCCACTGTTATTTTTTGATCAGGGAAAAAGGTGCCCCCTTGCAGCTTCCGGTACAGACCAGTGTTCCTGAAAATGCGGGCATCATGCACCTTTCCCGACCACCCAGCATTGATGTCCGTGAAACGACCCTTGTGATCCACGAGTGCTTGCAGCACCATGGAGAAGTAGCCCTTCCTGTTTATGTACTCCGTCGCGAGATGGTCTGGAGCCAAAATAGGGATGTGTGTGCCGTCTATGGCTCCCCCGCAGTTAGGGAATCCCATGGCAGCAAAGCCATCCACAATCTCTCGAACATTGCCCAATGTCACTGTCCTCCGTAGCAGGATGCGATTGATGGCTTGGCACACTTGTGAGAGGGCTAATCCGACGGTGGTCCTCCCGACTCCAAACTGGTTTGCAACGGACCGATAGCAGTCGGGAGTCGCCATCTTCCATACAGCAATCGCAACACGCTTCTCCACGGTTAGGGCTGACCTCATGTTGGTGTCTTTCCGTCGCATGGCAGGGGCCAACTCTGAGCACAGTTCCAGAAAGGTTGCTTTCCGCATTCGAAAGTTCTGTACCCACTGCTCGTCATCCCACAGCTGCATAACAATGCGATCCCACCACTCGGTGCTCGTCTCTCGCGACCAGAAACGGCGTTGCACCGTGTGCAGATGATCGGTGAAGGAGCTGAGCAACGCGGTGCTGTTGCTCTGCATGGCATCGATCAGCCCCTGCTCCTCGGTGTCCTCATCTGACTCGGAGCTCATTGCGTACTGAGCAACAAGCCGAGATGTATTCAGAATGTTGAAGGCGACAATGGAGATCATAGCAGGATCCATGCTGTCGCTGTTGCGATTGATTGCAAGTGGTGCGTTGCGTCACTGCAATGTTGAAAATAGGCGCGAGTTGCTATTGGCAACGAGGAAGACGCTAGGGGAACACAAAGCACCATGGGAAACTGACACTTTACCCATGGCGCTTTGCGTTCCTTTCCTTCATCCCATGATTCATAGCGCCAACTTAGGGGAAAATGGAACGATGGGATAGGTGCCCAGAAGTCATTGCGCTCAACCGCGATAATGCGTGTAATTTTGTTGCGTTGCAGGGAGCAACGTGTGTACGCGTTGTCCCGCAATAAAGGTCACGTGAGTTTTGTAGCACGATTGCCTTGTTGCGCTTTAATCTGATCGTGTGTACATAGCCTGACTCAGAGAAAGGGGTGGGGGGGACGGGGGACCACGGGGGGTGGGATTGGAATTTTAGATCTAGGTGCAAATGGTATGTTAATTTTTTTTTAAAGTTTTGCCAGTGATCAGTAAACAAGATTAGGCTACAGTTAAATATGTTAAAAGGCCAGAGGCCAAGCAAGTTATTTTCCTTGAAAATTGCATCAACTGTTCCCAGTGTCTGCAAAACTTTTTGTTCAACCTTCAATCACTTTTTGAGTACTTGATTTAGTATTGCAATTCAAGGTTATATTCCTCAGTAGAGTAATATATTGAGGTTGACTTTGCAGTTAGAAAAACAATTTTTTACTGAGACACTGAATTGGAAGACAAATGCAGAACCCCAGTGTAGTTTTTACATCATTTTCAGTATAGAACCTTATTTTAAGTAGGATCCTAACACTTTTAGGGTAGGCAGGTTTTTTGAAAATTGCTGCTTTTAAAAATATATATATTTATAGTTAATATAACATATAACCTAACTTTTTTCCCATTCACATTTTCAACATCATGTTAGCTGGCAAATGGAAAAATTTGTATGCCTATGGCACAGAGGCTTTCTATTTTAACCCTTTAATTGAATGACAAATGTGTCTGAATCTGGAACCCTTCTGTGGGCACCAAGCTTTTCTTGTGTTAAAAAAAAAAATGCTGGTACTCGGCCTGGGACCTGCAGCCTCCAGCGGCGGCAGGAACAGGGATGTATGGCTGTGAAAAAAAGGTGCTGGTACTCAGTACCCCTGAGTACGATCACAAAAAAAACCCTGGTCGACACCATCCTGCTAAGTAACAAGAGTTTCTCTTCCAGTTCACCACTTATTTGACAGATTAAATTGACAATGATGTAAACATTTTAGTCAGAAGGGTCTAGATGCTACATTCATTGTCTTGAGTGGAAATTTTGAGTATGCAAGGCTGAGACATTCCTTTCCTACAATCTGCATTTGTGTGCTGCTGTGCCACCCCCAGTTGTCCACTCCAGGCCCCTGACTTAACTCACCTTACTATATGAACCCCTACTCCTGGGTCAGCTCATGCCCAGCCAACTATATGTATTCGTACCCTAAACTGGTGGAAGAACACTCTCACTAGCCACTCATGGGATAGTCCCCCAGAAAACACACCCAGTTCCAGATGGTTAATTTATTTGTACATGTCTGTAGTACTTGCAAACACAAAATAAATAATTTAAAATTACTCGATAATGTTTAATGTGCAGCATTCTAATGCAAGGTAGATTCACAACCCTGCTTGCTACAAACTACATGTTTGTGTAGACAAGCCCCAAAACCCAAAGAAATGCAGCTATGTGGATAGCAAATAGCTTTTCTTTAACAGAGTACAGCTGTACACAATAGTTAAAGGCAGACAATAAATGAAAGAGCTGGAGAATTTAATTAAGTGGAATGTAAATTTGTGAAAAGTGCATTGCCATCTTTAATAACTAGGACTTTTGATTTAAGTAAGGAAGGGAAAAACCTAGTTTTGTGAAACCTGTAAAACTTTTTTTAATTTCAAGTTTCACAATGTTTTTTGCATTTCACACAATACTTTTCCTTTTTAATATAAGGGAATTTCAGATTAAAAATGGAATGTCTTAGTTAAATGAATGTCTGTTCTATGCAAGCAAAAGAATCATATATATATAAAAGTAATTCCTGCCCATTTTCTAGGACTACCAAGGAATAAAATTTAAAAAAAAAAGTTTGCTGGAGCCAAATGGAACTCAAACTCCAGAATACTTAAGTTTTATTCTAAATCTGTAACCCATCAGTTTTAGCAGATTTGAAATTTGAATGTTCTGCCATCCCTATTTTTAAATGTTATGCAAAATATTTATAATGCACTTTAAAAAAAAAAAATTATAAGCCTGCTATGGGGATGATAAAAACTAAATGTCTTGTAATAAAGGATTGAGATTTTATTTTTATTTTTCATTAATGGAGTTACATGCAGGTATTGATCATGTATAGATGTGTAATTGATTTTCTGCACTATAACATGAAATGTAATGAAAAGTTAAAATTTGCCTTTAAAACCACTTTAGTAATAAGCTATTTTAATGCAAAAGGAATATTTTAAAAAGACTGTAGCAACTTTATCTTTTTTCTCTCCTTAACTCTAAAATATTTTCCTTTAAAAGGGGGGGGGAGGGGCAAGCAGGAAATGTAATAAAGAACTTTTAATGATATAAGGAAGGTAAGTATATTCAGTCTTGAAGTAACAAAGCTTTTAAATATGTTATTTGCTTCTCAAACAGGTTCATACAAAATTCCACTGTAGGCAGGCACATGCTCCTGTCACTGACACTTCCTGCCTGACGTTTTCATATGATGGTACTGTCCTTGCTAGTCGAGGAGGTAAGTGAATAACTTTGATGTGTATTGCTTAATGAAAGATAAGCTTAGGTTTATGCCAACTATTAACTAGTGTGGGAAAGCAATTCTGACCATTTTAAGAGGTAATTTTTCTTACTAGGAAAATAAGACCTTGACATCAAAAGTTAGCTATCCTCTGGAATTTTTTTTTAAAATTGGAAATGCTTCACAAATCTTATCTTTCATTATGATACCTTACTCTAAAGTTGTGCTTCACCAGAAGTTCTCAACATAAGTAGGGAGTGTGTCAAGCTTTCTGAGGGAGTGAGACAAGCCTTCCCGCTCCTGGGGTCACAACATCACTCATGACCCTACCACTCCTCTATTGTGACTAAAATTTGAGTGAGTGGCTTTGCAACCTGTTGCACATGAATGCGGTGCCACTCAAATTTGGTCCAGCCACCCATCCATCATGATGGAGTGGCAGCTGGGCCAAATTTAAGTGTGTGACATTGCAACCTAGCACACTGGGTTGCAATGTCCACTAGCACTCTTTAGTGCTGAAATTGAGACGTGCTCACTGAAAACTTCATGCTTTTCCAGGTTTCCTAGTCTAAGCACAGCAGGATGAAAGAATTGATTTATTTAAAGCCTTTATTGGAAGAAATATATTAATGATTCTGTTTCCACGTAGATTACATTGGAAAGTCCTATTTTGTAAGGTTTGGAGAGGACATGAGTCAGAAAATGATGAAAACACCTGTGGTACATTTATGGAAGATCATTTATAAAAATAATTAAAGGCAACTGTAGAAGGAAAATATTTACAAATTGTACAAATTCCAATCCCATTTTTAATCCTAGCAATAATAATCTACCAAACACAGACATTTAATACAATAAAATTAAATAATAAGAAATGTTCAACATCAACACAAAATGTTAAAAATAACTTTTTTATTTGAAAAGCCTCTATCTCTCAAGCAGTATTCAATTCATATTGTTTAATGTGTATTCTCTTCTCAATTCACTTGTCTATATGCTATAATTTTTTTTTGTCACTGGTTTGTATTTTTATCTAATTTGTATTTTAAATGCCATGAAATAGGAAGCAGCTTCTTAAAGTGTTGTCCACCTCTGCTCTTTTATAAAGAATGAAACAATTATAACAGTTCTCTGAGTCCCCTCCTGCTGTTTATAGGTTGAAATTTTCAGTGCTGTCTATCATGCTCTTTTATGCTATTCATTTTCTTCCTTTGTCCTTTCCTCTTTGGGTCTTTCCTCTGTAAGTCTTTCATATAAGTGAAGGAAATCAATTTCAGTACCCAAAGGGAAAAAAGGGAAAAATATAGGACACTTGACGTGTTTCCACTGTGCAGGAGAAGACCTGCATGTGGGGGACCCAACCTTAGCTTGGGGCAGTTGGAGTTCTGTTGCCTCTTCATAATGAAGACTGAGAATCACACAGTTGTCCAGATTTGACCCTTACTCTGTTTAAACTTCTTAATAAAAATAGTCCTTTCCACTTCCATTTATGCAACTGTGCCTAACAGAAAAGTTCTCACCAATTTGAGCTGAGCAGCCATGCTATATTAAAAAAATGGAGGCTTTTAAAACTACTATTTGAAAAAATTCACAGGACAGGAAAATTCCAAAGGGGTAGCCGTGTTAGTCTATTGTAGGAAAACAACAGAGTCCTGTGGCACTTTTAAAGACTAACAGATTTATTTATTGTATGAGCTTTCGTGGGAGAAAATCCCACTTCGTCAGACACTTTGAAGATGGGAACCTTACAGAACGGGAGGAAATTAAATGCAGGGGCGTGTATGACATAGGATCAGATCAGGCTGTAACAACAAATCAAAATAGGTGTTAGGATTCAAGCACTGGGGAACAGCACATTGAGGAAGGTGAGGTCAAATCACCTGTTGTAATGAGAGAAAAATCCATAGTCCCTATTTAACTCCAAGGCAACTGAGTCAAATTTGCATATAAATTCGAGTTCTGCAGTTTCTCTTTGAAGCTGTGATTTGTTATTCATCTGTTTCAACACAGCTATTAGCAAGTCGTCAATGGAGTGAGCAGAGAGATTGAAGTGTTCCCCTATTGGTTTTGTAGTGTTGCAATTTCTGATGTCAGATTTGTGTCCATTTATTCTTTGACGCAGAGACTGTCCTGTTTGTCCAATATATAAGGCAGAGAGGCATTTCCGGCACATGATGGCGTAAATCACATTGGTGGACGAGCAGGTGAACGAGCCCTTGATGGAGTAGGTGGCTTGATTGACACCTGTGATGGTGTCTTCAGTGTAGATATGAGGGCAAAGTTGGCAGTGTGGTTTGTTGCAGGGCTGTGTTCCTGCTTTAGTGTTTCTGTTGTATGATCTGTAGTTGCTGGTGAGTATCTGTTTAAGGTTGGGGGGCTGTCTGTAAGCAAGGAGAGGTCTGTCTCCCATGGCTTGAGCGAGTGAGGGATCGTCTTGTAGAATAGGCTGTAGATCTTTGATGATGTGTGGAAGAGGTCTGACTTGGGGGTTGTAGGTGGTGACCAATGGCGTTCTGTTGTTCCTTTTTCATGGGCTTCTCCTGTGGTAGTTGACTTCTGGGTACCCGTCTGGCTCTGTCAATTTGTTTAGGCATTTTTAGTAACTTCAAATAAGGCGCCCCCCCCCCCCCAGTCTTGGTATACAAAACAAATTTTGAGTTCGCAAAGACTTATTTTAGAGTTTATTTTTTAGTATATTAGGGTGTACTCAATAGCTTGTTGGGCTAGTAGAGATGCCTTTACCATGCATTTCCATTCTTTAAAAAAGTTTACATTTCTTTTAAGTTGAATCAGAACTCTATTTCCTGCATTTTAATGGAAGGGTTTCTTTTGTTTTGCTTTTTTTACTATTATAATTTCTTATAAATACTTATATGTACACACAATCTTAACGCTAACTAAACAAAGTTTTCTGTCTGTACAAATTTAAAAAAAAAAAAAGACAAAGATGACCTGTTTATTTGATGTTATGTAATAAGTTTATGTGGTGGTGATCCAAGGTCTCGCTTCCTGCCCACGAGCTTGCAGTGTAACATGTCTAAGGATAACCTGCCCATATCTAATAAAAAAAGGAAGCATTGGTCACACAGTTGATGGAAAGAATGCTTCGTAACTGTGTGCTTTGTAGAATGCTATTTTGATCAGAACACTCTTGAATATTGTGGTGCAATTATCAATGCTTTGTATAAGGGATGGTTCAGGAAAACTAACAGTGAAACATACTTTTCTCCAAAATCTGAAGTTTCAAGAGTTCAGCTTAATTTTTCATTATTTTGGGTTAAATTTTTCATTTTCATGTGGCTCAGAGATTCTGGCTAGGCCCAGTAGATAAGGGTGCTAAAACACCACAAGCGACAGTTCAACTAATAGTTGGAACCATATGAACAAGACTGTTTACCTTAGTTTTCCAGCCCAGTTTTTATACTCCAGTTCATTTGAAGTCCACCCATCGGTCATCGTTAGTCCACCCTCTTCTAAAGACATTGTCTTAAATTCTCTGTGAAGTTATAAACTTGCTCAATTGGCTTTTGTGTCTTTTTAGTGTTGTGTTACACTTCCTTCCCTGTGTTCTCCCACACTTATTTGTCCCCAGAATATGTGTCCCATTAATCAGACATCCAGGTGACTGGGCAGACTCTAAGTTATTTAATCATCAGCCTATCACATTTCAGTCTAAATTGCATAAAAACTTGATTTAGAGTTAGCATGCAGGATTTAAGTATAAGAAAATGCTCCCTTAGTGTGTTTAAATATTAATACCCTCAAATACAGTACTTGTCTGGTTAGCTGATTTTTAAAAAAATTATGTATCTGGTATAATAAAAAATGAGAAGGATTCATGCTTTATTTTAACTTCTTTGTTTGGTTAATGTTGTAATACAAGTATTGCTTTGGATCAATACCAATAAAAGCAGGTGTGGATCCAGCAGTCATAGATTAGCACACCTGCCAAGTGCTGAGGATCAAAGAGGATCTTTGTTTGGGGGAATAGGGACTTTCACTGGAAGCCTGATTGCCTCCCCTGCATCTGATGTAGATTCTAAGTCGGAGATGAGGGAGGTGAGGCAGGGCTCAGCTGCAAGCACAAGGGAAAAGAAACAGCAGAGGGTTGCGTATGGGAGTTCCTGGTTTCATTCTTGTCAGCTAATAACCTGACAGAAATTTAAGAAAGTGATATTTACACACACTTGTGGCCGTGAACGTTATTTTTAAAAAGCATGTTTGGGAATGTTTTCTTAGCTTAACAATAAAAAGTGATTGAATCATGTAGCTACTAATCTATCATAAAAATAAAACTGAATACTACTCTGATGTCATATGGAATTTATAGTTAACTTCTCTTGTTATTTATAAGATAAAAATAATTGAAAAGTCATGTGTTAGCTCAGTAAGTTTCTTTGGTGTAAAAATGAAGAGAGTCCTTTGGCACCTTAAAGACTAACTGATTTCTTCGGTCATAAGCTTTCATGGGCTCCAACCCACTTTGTCAGATGTGTGAAGTAAAAACTACAGGTGAGAGGTATATACACATGCCAGGGTGAAGGAGGGCAAGTGTTAGCAAAGTCAGTTCAGTTAGGGTAGATGAGGCCCATTCGCATCAGTTGATTAGAAGGTGAGAATGTGTGAACAGGAACAATCACTTTTCGTAATGTGTTAACCATTCCAAGTCTCTAGTCAAATGTTTCCCAACCAGGGTGCCATGCCACACAGGTGTGTTGTCAAGCCTGAGCAGGTGTGCCACGGAAATCTTTGAAGAACTATTCCAAGAGTTCTGGATTGGCTCATTGGCTCATGAATATTCATGAGTTCATTTGGAAACTATATGATGGTGTGCCTCAAAATAATTAAAGATATCAAGGTGTGCCACAGAAGAGGAAAAGTTGGGAACCTTTGCTCTCATCAGACCCAGTCTGACTATGTTAGGTTTGCAAATCAGTTTCAGCTCTGCAGTTTCACGCTGAAGTCTGTTTTTTAAGTTTTTTTGTTGGAGTTTGGCAGCTTTTCAAGTCTGCTGCTGAGTGTCCAGGGAGACTGAAGTGTTCTCCTGCTGGTTTATGAATGTTATCATTTCTGATGTCCCATTTGTGACCATTTATTCTTTTGCGTAAGGACAGTCCGGTTTGGTCAACGTACATGGCAGGGGGCATTACTGGCACTCTCTCTGCCCCACCACCCCCAAGCACATAATACAATTCTGCGGTGACCTGGAAGCCTACTTTCACCATCTCCAACCCAAGCAATATTTCCTCCACACCACTGAACAACATGCTAACCCACAGATACCTGCCTGCCAACGCCACAAGAAGAAGAATTCTGTATGGACTCCGCCTGATGGTTGAAACAACAGACTAGACTTATACACAGAGTGCTTCCATTGGTGTGCACAAGCTGAGATTGTAGACAAGCAGCATCACTTGCCCCATAATCTCAGCCGTGCAGAATGCAATGCCATCCGCAGCCTCAAAAACAACTCTGGCATTATACTCAAAGAGGCTGACAAAGAAGGTGCTGTAGTCATCATGAATAGGTCGGATTATGAAAAGGATGCTGCCAGACAGCTCTCTAACACCACTATTACAAGCTACTACCTTCTGATCCACTGAGGAATACCAAAAGAAACTACAACAGCGTAAGAAACCTCCTACACAGATACACCCCAAGAGCTCCGACTAGGGCTATTCTGTCTACTACCCAAGATCCACAAAGCTGGGAATCCTGGACGCCCCTTCATCTCGGGTATTGGCACTCTCACAGCAGGATTGTCAGGCTATGTGGTCTCTCTCCTCAGGCCCTACGCCACCAGCAGTCCTAGCTATCTTCGTGATACCACTGACTTCCTGAGAAAACTACAGTCCATCAGTGATCTCCCAGAAAACACCACCCTAGTCACTATGGATGTAGAAGCTCTCTACACCAACATTCCACACAAAGATGGACTCCAAGTCATCAGGAACAGTTTCCTTGATGATGACATAGCACACCTGCTAGTTGAAGTTTGTGACTTTGTCCTGACCCGCACCTATTTCAGATTTGGAGATGAACTATATCTTCAAGTCAGTGGCACGGCTATGGTTACCTGCATGGCCCCCAGAATGCCAACGTTTTTATGGCTGACCTAGAAATTGCTTCCTCAGATCTCATCCCCAAGTGCCTCTCCTTTACCTATGTTACAGTGATGACATTTTCATCATCTGGACCCACGGGAAAGAGTCCCTTGAAGAATTCCACTGGGATTTTAACAAATTCCACCCCACCGTCAACCTCAGCCTGGACCAGTCCACACAAGAAATCCACTTCTTGGACACTACAGTAGGAATAAGGAATCAACACATTAACACCACCCTATACCGAAAACCAACTGACCGCAATACATACCTACATGCCTCCAGCTTCCACTCTGGACATGTTACATGATCCATCGTTACAGCCAAACCTTAAGATAGAACCGGATCTGCTCTGATCCCTCAGACAGAGACAAACATCTACAAGATCTCTACCAAACATTCCTAAAACTACAGTACCCATCTGGGGAAATGAAAAAACAGATCGAGAGAGCCAGACGAGTTCCCAAGAGTCACCTACTACAGGATAGACCCAACAAATAAAACAACAGAACACCACTGGCCATCACCTACAGCCCGCAGTTAAAATCCCCCCAGTACCATCATCAAAGATCTACAATTTATCTTAGAAGATAATCCCACACTCTCTCAAGCCTTGGAATGCAGGCCTATAATTGCTTACAGACAGCCCAGCAACCTGAAGCAAATACTCACCAGCAACCAAACACCATGCAATAAGAACACTAACCTATCCCTGCAACAGGTCCCAACCACATCAGCCACACCATCAAGAGCTCATTCATCTGCCCATCCACTAATGTGGTATATGCCATCATGTGCCAGCAATGCCCCTCTGCCATGTGCATTGCCAAACCGGACTGTCCTTATACAAAGGAATAATAGACACAAATCAGACATCAGAAATGGTAACATCTATAAACCAGCAGGGGAACACTTCAGTCTCCCTGGACACTCAGCAGCAGGCTTCAAAAGTTGCCGTATTCCAACAAAAAAACTTAAAAAACAGACTTCAGCATGAAACTGCAGAGCTGAAACTGATTTGCTAACTTGACATAATCAGACTGGGTCTGACTAGGGACTTGGAATGGTGCGCACATTACAAAAAGTGATTGTCCCTGTTCACACATTCTCACCTTCTAATCCACTGGTGTGAATGGGCCTCATCTACCCTGAATGAATTGACTTTGATAAAACTTGCCCTCCTTCACCCTGGTCTGTGTAGATATACCTCTCACCTGTAATTTCCACTTCACGCATCTGACAAAGTGGGTTGTTGCCCACGAAAGCTTATGCCTGAAGAAATTAGTCTTTAATCTAGTCTTTAAGGTGCCATGGGACTCTCGTTATTTTTGCTGTACACAGACTAACACGGCTACCCTCTGGAAATTTTCTTTGGTGTTTCTCCTCAGAGATGAACAACTCTTAGGTCTGGTGCTGTCCTAACTACTCAACTTATAAATGAAAACCAGTTCATCATGACCAAAGCCATGTCTACACTAGAGAGCGTACAACAGCACAGCTGTACCGAAGCAACCGTGCCACTATAAGATTGGTTGTCTAGCTACCATTTGCCCATTGGCATAACAAAACCACCTCCATGAGCAACGGTAGCTATGTTGGCTGGACAAGCTCTCCTGCTGACACAGCACTGCCACATTTGATGCATTTAAAATAATTATTAAATAATCCCTGGTGTTGTTGGATAATATAGTCATTTTCCAAGTGGCAGTGACTCCAGCTCCAAATAGGAGTGAGTGTAGGGCACCAGTGTCTGATTTACATTATATTCAATTTTCATTGATAAGGTAGTTCTATTGATGCATTCTAAATTTATTCTAAAGGTGGTAACAGTTCCACCTTGATAACCAAGGAATTCTACCATTGTTTCTCCCACATCTGAATGTCCATCTCAACAAGGCTTTTCCCCACAAGCTGAATGTTAAAATGACCTTGGACTTCCTTATCTAAAACCAACCAAAGCCCTGAGAAAGTCTTTCTAGCTTCTTCTTTTCACACCAATACAATAGGTTTTGATAAATAACTGTCTGACTGCATTTGTCTCTGATATAACCTGACAGGCCTGCAGTTTGAAGATCATGTCAAGGCTCATTCCGCTGGGGACAGAGCAGCCTTGGCTGCTAGCCTCAGATCTGTCCCCATCCAAAAAATTTGAAAAGCAGCCAAATAGTATTCTTTGCACATGTTAACAAAGCACTGGTGCTTTAGTTTTAGCATCTAGGCAATAATGTTTTTTTATGTTACCGAAACAAATACTTTGATGGTACTGGGATGTTTGCTATTAGAAAACCTTAAAAATAAATAGATATTCAAGATAAGGGGCTAAAAATCCCTTCTCTTCTCTTTTCCTTTCCCAGCCTTCCCAACCAACACAGATTCACTCTAGTCAAAATATTTTTATTTAAATTTGTAACCTTTTAACAGGCTTTCATGTTAGAGTATCTTAATCCTTCATATTTTATTTACAAACACACAGACATACACACACACTGCTACTTTCATCCAAAGATATGCCACTAACCTTGATTTTCTTTTGTTACAGTCAATTACCCCTTTTTTCATGACATTTTATTTTAGAGCTCTTTAGTCTCCATGAGTGGGGAATCCACAGTGATGAATATCTTTGGAGAAAAGAAAATGACTTTCCTGTAATTCTTTTTTCTGGTAGCGTGCACTTCAGTGCATTACCGCTCACTCAACTCCTCCCATCAGAGTTCACGGGAATTCGTTAACTTCTTATCTACATTTAGTCTCTTTGTACTTTTAAAACTGACTTTTATTTGCAAGTCCCTTTTCTCACCTTTGTAAGGAACTGACCTGAAATGCCAGGAGGTCAGCTAGTTACCTGAGTGAGGATTATGTAATGGGCAGGACATTGTTGGTGTCTCAGAGACTCATTCAAGGACTCTGAAAATTTCTACCTCATCTCATTCTGGAAATAGGTACCCCAAAGTGGTAATCCATAAAGATGCATATCTCTCAGTGAACAAGAAGTACAGGTTACTAAACCTTTCAAACATGTAGTTAATATGACACAACTTTCTAAAAGGCAGTAATTTCACTTGCCCTGCCGAATCATACCACATTTATCAAAGATATGTGACAACTGCTATAAATGCTATATTGAGAAGTAATTCTGGCTTTTACAGTCACAGTAGCATTGTAGGGGGCTGTCCTGCGATTCACTCAGAATTTTGGTGGGAGAACATATTCAGCAGCTTTGGTACTCTTGTAAGAGGTGAAGTGTGCGCACCAGCTGTAGCTGGTCAGATCTGCTGTTTGGTGCAGAAAATGGGGACGACTTTGGCACCACTTTCTATCTACCGTCCTTGCCCCCTTTCAGGTAGCTAATGCCTGTACTCAGTGCTTGGCTGCTGTGTGTCTGCTAAGGGAGAAGGGAGAGATCCTTACGCTCTCTCCTCCCCCTTTCCACCCATGTAAGACCAGCTGGACTCCATATATCTTATGTAACTTCTGAACCATTCCTTCCATTTTAATCATTGCAATTTAGTTTGTGAAATGCCTATAAACATTAAATTTACACCCCTCCCCAAAAAAGAAAAAAAGAAACCTCTTCAGCTCCTGGCAAGCACAGGAAGGATTAACGTTTAGGAACTTTCCATTCTGCTAGGAACAGCTAAAGGTCATAAAATGGATGTTGGTAGGATTCTGCCACTGAGGAAAAGTTCCCGACAGTCTCATTGGAGCGTACAGTAAGGAACACCACAGATGGTACTTCTCATTAGTGAACTTTAAGCCATTACTTTAGGCACAAACAACTCATTCTTTTCATGTAGAGCCTGCCCTCATAAACATGCTGTTTCTTTTCTGCTTTTGTTTTATTATTTAGATTTTGATTCCCTGGACAAAAATTAAGGTCTTACAGATATGTAATTCTTGACTTTTATGAGTTAACTTTTTCTTTTCTTTCTTTTTTGTTGTTTTTGTTGTTGCTTGGTTGTTTCATAGGAGATGATACATTAAAAACATGGGATATCAGGCAATTTAAAAAACCTCTCAACTCAGTTGAAGGTCTGTCCAGCTTCTTCCCAATGTAAGTACTTTATTTATTTACTGGAACTAGTAGAAGCAGCTTCAGATACAGCCAAAACAGGAACTGCTGTACTGAAAGGTAGGGAGGAAAATGGGAGCCAGCTGAGGCCATCCCTGGACTCTGAACTGTTCAGGGGAGATGCCCCACCTACCCTCAAGCAGTCTAGAGGCACTAGAAGCTCAGGCGGTGCCCATCCATCTGGCCTTCAGAAAAAACTACAGAGGAACACTCCAGCTAGTAGGAGCAGCTGTGAAAAGAAGCCAAAGCAAGGACATTCCGACAAGTTTTCAGTTTTGACTGGATTTCTTCTGCCCTGTGCAAATTGGCTGTTTGTCCCAACTCTCTTACTCCACCTCCCACACAGTCTCTTCACCTCACCTTTGCTCTACACTTGCCCCTTTTCCCTCTGCTCTCCTATTCTGTCACCTTCCCTTCCCTTCAGTGTCCCCCTCCGTTGCTTATCACTTCCTAACTAAACTCATCCCTCCCCAAAATAATTATAATAATCGCTAACCTGATCGCTGTCATCACATAGTTCAGTCTGCTTGTGTGTTCTGTCCCCTTTCCACACCTTATGTCTGTGGTGTTTATTTAAATTGTAAACTCTTCAGGGCAGGGGAGGTACTGTACTTATTTTATTATTTTGATTTGTACTGAACACCTAGCTGTAGGCACAGCATTGTACAATTCTCATGGAAGATTTATAGTTTTCAAATGAAGTCTCAGACATAAATCAAAGAATGACTCAGTCTGGGACTTGGAACGCTTTCCTTGTTTCTAGCATTGAGATCAGGAAGAAATCTGTTGTGAAACAGTTTTGACCCTCTTCTTACAATTGCTGTAAGAGACCATGGCATAGACAGTTTGCCCTTTGCTCACAGCTGGGGGGAGGTCTACCTATGAGAGATCAGTCACCAGGCAGAAGTTGGAGGAATTGTAATGCCAGGTGCCATAAATAAAAGTCAGGCCAGGGTCAGACACTGGAGATCAAAAGTAGCAACAGGTTAGAATTGAGAGGAAGGAGTCAGAATCAGGCTGCAGCTGGCAACCTGGTACCAGTGGAAATACCAAGTTAGAATTAAGAGGCAGGAATTTGGGTTGAAGTCAGGCTGGAGTCAGAGACTAGAGATCAGGAGATAAGGCAAGTCTGGCATCGTAACAAGCCAAAGTCTATATGGGCATCCAGACAACTTTCTGGGGAAATCCCTGGATTTAAGTAGGGGCACTTGGCCAATCAGAGGGCCACATGCTACTGTCACTCGGGGTCGCTTCGTTGGTATTTTCTGTATCACCTGCTCCCACAGTGCTCCCTGGCTTTGCCTCAGCATTACCTCCCAGTGACAGTGTGATGCCGCAGGTTCTGCAGACTTAGCTTCTATTCCTCAGGATTTACAGTTGCAAATTGCAGTTTAGAGTGAATTTGACAGATATTTCATTGGTGAAAACAGATTTCATGGCCTACTTGTTTGCTTACTAAATTATGATAACCAGATTTGGAAACTGCTAATTTTTTTTCCAGTGCTGAAATTTTGACAAGACTTCTGAAAGAGAGAGATTTTTGTTAATTTTGCCAAGTTTGGATATTTTGTGCACAGCTTTAATTATGCACATTGAGTTGTCACACATAGTCAAGCCACTGACAATAAGTTTTAAAAAACTTTCTGTATTAAATGTAGTAGATAAAAGGAATTGTCTTGAAGGTTTGTTTAACTGTGCTTATGATGTTCCCATAAACATATTGCAGGTATTCAAATTCCAAAGGGGTAGCCGTGTTAGTCTATTGTAGAAAGACAACAGAGTCCCGTGGCACTTCTAAAGACTAACAGATTTATTTATCGCATGAGCTTTCGTGGGAGAAAATCCCACAAAAGCTCATGCGATAAATAAATCTGTTAGTCTTTAAAAGTGCCACAGGACTCTGTTGTCCATATTACAGGTATGTCCATGATGATGATGATATATTTTATTTACAGGACAGATTGCTGTTTCAGCCCAGATGATAAGCTACTTGTCACAGGCACTTCTGTTAAGAAAGGAAGTGGCAATGGGAAGCTTATTTTCTTTGAACGGGAGACATTCCAGAAGGTGTATGAAATAGAAGTCACAGATGCTGTATGTATTTCATTTTCTTCTATGACAGAATTCAAAATATAAATGAAATATTTTTTTCATTTCAAACATGAAAATTAAGGTGGTATTTCTCCCTCTTACATGCAGGTAATTCCCATTAACATACATATAATGTACATTCATTTTAAATCTCATTTCCGAGGATATACCTGAATGAAGATGGTGTAGAATTCTCTGGGAAAATGCCACCCTTTATGTATTCAACTAAACTCTGGGACGAGATGTCCTTGAAGCAAAAGGAAGGCTCCTACTTTGATAGCCACTTCTATACTAATTGTGCTACTCTGGGGACATCCTTGGTACCCTATCCTTAGTTGAGAAACCAGATATACATTTTTAAATTATGAACACATTACTATACCATTGAATCCACCATTTCTCATGTTAAGAATCAGTTCTCTTTGGGGGAAAACTCATATTTATCCCCAGTAGTTAGAGGTGGCATTGCTATGGGACTAGAAACAGCTTGCCTCCAGCCTCAGTAACTGCAGAACCCCTCACAGTCTTCTGTCGAATGTAAGTCACCAGTGTGAAAACCTTAGACTAGGAATACCCTTTGCCAGGAGTGATATGCAGTCCTAAAAGTCTTGAACCTGTAATACAAGAAAATTTATGTGTATGACTTGAACAACCCAGCTATTTCCTGATACAAAAGGAAAGAACTTAATACCATAGGTGAAGACTGTGCCATATAAAACCAATTGCCATTTTGCTGCGCATGGGCATAAAAGTGGATTGCAGTAGTCAGGGAGTGGAATAGAGTTGTGGATGTCTGCTCACCAAATATGAAACACCAACATGATTGATGAGGTAGATTATCATGTGTCTAATTAATTATATACCCCCACTAGGCCTTGTAAGCCAGTTCATTGATTCCCCCTTCTATGACAGGTACTTGCCTATTGATTCACTTGTTGAGACATATCGGTCTTTACTGCTCCAGTGCATCAAGACTGTTCATATTGGTGTCCTTTTACATTTACTCATGTGTGTACAAGAATGTTTTTCATCATGTCCCATTTTCTAATCAGTGAAATGTGCCTGAGGCTGAATTTGTTATAACATATTTCTATGTCAAAACAAACAAGGAGTCCTGTGGTACTTTTAAAGACTAACAAATTTATTTAATGCATGAGCTTTCATGGGAGAAAATCCCACTTCATCAGACACTTGAAGTTCTTTGTAAGTTCTCCATCTTCAAGTATCTGACGAAGTCGGATTTTCTCCCACAAAAGCTCATGAATTAAATACGTTCGTTAGTCTTTAAAAGTGCCACAGGACTCCTTATTTTTTTTGCTGAACTAGACTAACATGGCTCCCCCTCTGAAACATTTCTATGTCAGAAGACTTGGAAAGCAAAAAACACAGAGAATTAAGGGTGAAGCAAAAAGAAGAGTGACATTTTGAGGGGGAAAGGTTTTTTCTTCTAACTCATAAATCTGATATATAATTGTTATACCACATTGCAGTATTTCTTTAGTATTAAAGAATTTGTATAAGGATAAATTGATGGGATTTGAACACTTGGATGTCGCCTACCTACTGTGAGACAGGCCAGAATCCTCCTTACTTTTCAGAGATGTGGTTTGTTTGTTTTTTTTCTTTTTTGTGGCATCACTAGCAGAGCCTCATTCTGAGATAAAATGTCAGTACCCCCTCTACAACATCACAACAAATCTTCAGTTATGTAAGTTAAAACATGGAAGACGGATGCTGTGAGTAGCCCCTCTGGGGCATAGGGCAAATGATGAAAATGACACTAAGACGCCAGCCAACCTGAATTTGAAATCCGCAGGAGTGACAGTTTGGAACTGGTTATGATGGCTCCTCTCCTGTTGGTAGGTGGAACAAGGCACATTTACAATAGCAGTCTGAAGAGGTTTGTAGAGATTTCACTTGAGCTTTTTGTGCCACAAGAGTGTGATTCCAGTCAATATGGTGCCTTTTACAGAAGAGTAGTTTCTCACCTGTTAATTTCTTTTTCTGAAAATGTTATTTGACTATATTTCTACTCACCAACCCAAATACTCTGAGTTGGAAAAGGAAATAACATTTTCAGCGACTGACTTTTTTTCCCCTAATAGTCTTGCCCTAGAATAACAATTCTTTAGCATTATTGAAAATTCCCAAATGCTTGCAATTTGGGGAGCTATGTACATCACTCATCTAGGAATTGAAACAGGATGTTATGTACAGACTGGTGTGGGGCACTAGCTGTTGTTCCTGGAATTGGAAGGAGGGGGGTGAACTACTGTTGCCTCGAAGGTCCAAATATATAAGAAGTGTAGAGAAGATTCCATTCTTAGGAGCTGAGACCAAAGATTGGAAATCCAGTCTTCAGAGGGGTCAAATTAGAGAAACAGGATTACAAGACATGGGACTATATTCACATGGTATAAAGTTTATACGATAAAGCTAAGCACGTTTATGTGTCTTTGCACATTCTGGGCCTTGTATTATGCAGGTGCTGATATCTGAATAGCCCTTTTAAAAACTGTAATAAAATACTTTTGTCCATAAAATTTTAGTATTTCTACTTTTCCTAATTTATAGCTTTAAAATTTAAGATAGACACTCTTCATTTAAATATAATCAATGGATAAAATGGAAGAATACTGGAATTAATAAATGAAGATTTAAGATTTCCAAAAGCTGATCTCATGACAAAATTTTCTGTAGTGCTAACAATACCTCTGAAATTAGTCTGTCTAGAATCCAACTTCAACACTGTACATCTAAGAAAAACACAGTTACACATATTAGTTTTCATGTAAAAAAAGGAAAATTACTATAAAAGGCCATTTTTAAATAAAAGTAACCTGTTTTCTCAGTGCTTTTCAGTTGCTTGTACAATTCAGCTTTTTCATTAATATTCTTTTCTTGTTTTTGTCAAATTGTAATGCAAGAAGTATAAACAAATTAAGGAATGTTGAAGAATGAATGGATTTTAAAGGGATACAGGTTTCTGCAGTTTACAAGTTGTACATGCTGTTTGTTAGAAGGATCACTGGCTTATAAAGAGATAGATTAATATCTTGTATGTGGTTTACAGAAAGATTCAGCAGATTGGTACAAATTACTTACTTGCTAGAGATTTTGTGGTTATTTTTTCTCTAGAGTCACTTAAAAATGTAAACAGAACACTTATTGTAATTGAAGATAACTATGTTCTTTGCGTGATTGTACAAGTCTATTCCACTTCAAGTGTTTGTTCACTCCACTGGCACAGTTGTTGGCAAGCTTTTCCCTTAGCAGTTCCCATTAGGGTGGCATAATGGTACCCAACTGCTGCCTCATGCACCGTGCTTAGGCATAAATGGCTGAACTTCCCCGACCTCTCTTAGTTCCTCCCTACCTCCCATGATATGTGTTGGAGCTCTCTCTTTGCTTTTGCAAGTCCTTAGGCAAATCTTATAAATAAAGGACATTGTATAATTAGTTTATAAATTAAATAAAAAATTTTGTATGTGGCTCTGGCACATGGTTTTGGTACTGGCTTCAGTAGCAAAGATACTCTGTGCTCCTCGGGTTTCAAGCCCTGGCACTCTTGTGGTAAGGCAGTGCCTAATAGTGACCCTTATCCAGCTGCCTCAAATGCCTTAAGCTTAGGAGAGGCTCACATGAGCAGTATGTGTAGGGCTTTAGCCCCCATTCTAAAAAGGATAGGACAGCCAGACTAAAGTATCTGCTGCTTGAATAGGTACTACTTCTTCCATCTGAGCTGTCTACCTTAGTACACATACAGAGCACCTCGGCACTGACCAGTAGCGAACCTCCAGTGCTGCCGATATTACTGGGAGTGAGGAAGAGGCATGGAAATTGGACTGGGTGCTTGGACTGTTAAAATATGCAAAGAGGTCAAGCTCTTCTAATGACTGAAGTGTGTTCCAGGAGAAGGCACACCTCTATGAGTATATGCCCCAGAGCACACTTCTAAGCAGGGAAGTTCATTGACGCTGAAACCCAGTGCAGTCCTGACAAGACCAGCTCCTGAAGCACCTTTGTCAGCATCACCTAATGACATGGCACTGCAGAGTGTCTTCCTCATGTGGTCTGTTCCTGAGGCATTTGAGGACGCAAGAGAGTTCTTGAACCTATTGGTGCTGCTGGCACCTGCAGTTCAGAGTCAGCTGTGATGGGTTCCCAAGGTACCAGCACAGCACCTTCACCTCTGCACCCGGCAGTTGCATTGGATTCAGCCATCAGGAGACTGGTTAAGGTGGTGCCATCTAGGGGAAGCCACAGATGAGCTTCCTGACTCTCCTTTCTTCAGCACCTGAACCTTCTTCACTAGTATTGACAGGTTGACACTTCCATGCTCACTAAAGGAGGCTGCTTCTTCATCTCATTCTGAAGTAGGATCCTAAGTGTCCCAATCTAGTCGGTCCATGATCAGTGGTATGTTACTTGGCTGCCCTGGTTCCAGCCTCAGTTACATCAATGAGCTTTTGGAAGGAATCTTGTGCTATCCACAGGTGGGTGACTGGGGCTTTACCAGTAGCCCTTCTAGAGCCCATGGGGTTTCCTCTGCCCCGTCATTCAGGAATGTCCCCATAGCCAACTCAGCCGGCTGCATTTACTGGTTATCAGGAGCAAAGGCTGCACAAGCACCCTAGCATTCGTACCAAGTGTGGCACAGAATGGATTGGGATCCCTTTCACAAGCAGCTGCAAAAGGAGCAGGAGGCGGACTAGCCCCCAGTACTGTTGGCATCCTCTTCCTCATTTCCTGATGAGGTAACGGTGGTGCAGCTTATTTCTCTGCGTCCTGATGATTTTAAGACCTATCAGAAATTGTTCAGGATGGTGGCTATGGCTTTAGCCACCCACCCAGAGGAGATCAAGACAAAAATCACACAAGCTAGTGGACATTTTGACATCTGCATCTCCAACCAGAAAACATGGTTTACAGGGGGAGGCAATCTTAGGCTATGTCTACACTGGCAAGTTAGTTCGAATTAAGGAAGCTTAATTCGAACTAACTAAAGCCATGGCTACACTAGGTTTTAATTAGTTCGAATTAAGGGCTTCCTTAATTCGAACTAACAACTTCGAATAGGGTATTAGAAGTAAAGGTTAATTCGAACTAGTTAGTTCGAATTAACCAATGTGGCCATGTTAGTTCGAACTAATTTCTTAGTTCGAACTAACCGGCCCATTGAAATCAATGGAAATTGCTAATTCGAACTAAGCAAGTGCCATGAATGGCACTTGCTTAGTTCAAACTAATTTTAGTTAGTTCGAATTAAGTTAATTCGAACTAACTAAAATTAGTTTGAATTAATTAGTTCAAACTAACTAATTCAAACTAATTTTAGTAAGTGTAGACATAGCCTTAGAGCCTATCATGTTTCCCTAGCAGAGCCCAGCTTCCCTGTCTACAACTGCAAAGAAGTGGACAGAACGTACTATATCCCCGCAGAGGACTCCAAATATCTACGTAATCATTCCCCTTCAGGCTCCTTGATAGTGGCACCAGTTGTCATCCCCCAAAAAGAGAGGACAAGAAGCTGGACTCATTTGAGATCTGGTTCATTCCACAGCTGATTTACATCTTTATATTGCAAACCAACAAGATTTGCTGTGGTACTAGAATTTCAACCTGTGAGATACAGTTTCAAAGTCTCAATACAAGCTTTCTGATGAGGTAAAACTGGCATTCCTGTTTTTGATGGAGGGTGGGAAGTTGGTCGCCAGAACAACTGTTCAGTTGGGTCTCTCTGCAGCTGCAGCTCTTATCATGGCCCCTGGTTACATTCCTCCCTCCTCCCTCCAGATGTGCAATAGATGCTCTGGATTTGTCTTTGGAAGGGCCTTCGCTCTTCTCACAAAAGACAGACAGAATTCTGCATGGTCTCAAAGACCTTGAAATTCCCAGACATTTACAGCCTAGCAGTCAAGTGGAAGGCATTCCATCCACATCCGTCCCAGCACTTTCAGGGGTTTGCCCCTCAATTCCAACACCTACCAAGGAGAAGAAATATGTCCACCCCCTGCTTTGGCAGCTGTCAGTTCATCAAGTCATGTGTTATCTTCCACGAGCTCATTTTGATCTGCAGGTGGAGAGCAATCTTTCAGTTCTAAAAGTGCCATCTTTCAATCTTTTCCAGTTGTAAATCAGTTGAAGATCCTGACTGAGCTAAGCCACAATCATGACAGTACATGGACTGTATGGGCCAGCAATTGCCTGCAGAAAATGACACAAGAGAATGATATAGAGGAGTACCTCCTGGTCTTAGGAAGGGCAGCCCTGTGGGAAGCCTGGCCCCAAGATCAGTGGACCAATATCCTTGCCCCTTTACTGTGTGGAAAGATCTGGAAGATCTGTTATGATATGGCTCACCTAGGATCCCTACAGACACAAAGTGCTGACTGAAAATATGACTGCCATATTTTATATAAACACATGGGAGAAAACCTGGTCCTCACTGCTTTGTCAGGAAGCACTACTAATCTGGGACATCTGCATCAATAACTCTATATTTCTGACAGCAGATTACCTCCCAAGAATCCAAGAATACACTGGCAGATCACCAGTGCATGCTATTTAACGGTCACAAGTGGTCCCTTCACCCAGGCATAGCAAAGTCCATTTTCCAATTCTGGGGAACATCAAGTTGCTCTGTTTGCAGCACGAAATGTCACCATTCTGCTCCACAGCAGGACAAAGCCTGGGCTCGACGACTGCTACTGTGAGAGGGTCTTCTGTACAATTTTCCCTCATCCCTCTTCTGCCCAATGTAGTGCAAGATCAAACAGAATGGAACCTGTCTTATACTGATCACCATAGGATGGCCTTATCAACATTGGCTCTCACTACTTCTGTACCTCTGTCAGTCCCCCGCAGTCATTCACTCAGATGTCATCTCTCAGAATCATGTCTGCCTCTTCCATCCCAGTCTTTAGGCCCTGCATCTGTTAGGCTGGAGGCTCCATGGTTATTTCTAGCAGAGTAATCCTGCAGGAGGTAGTGATGAATAGACGAAAAGGACAACTTACTTTGCTAAATGGAAGAGGTTTTCTGTCTGGTGGAGGTAGAAAGGAGGCCTCTCCATTCTTGCTTTTATTCAGCATGTTCTGGATTGCCTTTTGTATCTGAAATGTCAGGGATTGGTGTTTAGCTCGATCAGGATGTGCCTAGTGGCTATATTTGCAACCTACCCTTCCTTCTATGGACAACTGCTCCCTTTTCTCCAGCCTGACAACTGTGACATTTTTAAATGGTTTGAACAGGCTGTTTTGCACATACAGAACCTTATTCTACGATGGAGCCTGAATGTAGTATTAACAAAGCTAATCCTTCAAGATCATAGAATATTAGGGCTGAAAGGGACCTCATGAGGTCATCTAGTCCAACCCCCTCCTAAAAGCAGGACCACTCCCACTAAATCATTCCAGCCAGAGTTTTGTCTAACCAGGCCTTAAAAATTTCCAAAGATGGAGATTCCACCATCTTCCTAAGTAATCCATTCCAGTACTTCACCACCTCCTAGCGAGAAAGATTTCCTGATATCCAACCTAGACGCTCCCAGCTGCAACTTGAAACCATTGCTTCTTGTTTTGTCCTCTGTCACTACTAAGAACAGTCTCCTCTTTGGAGCACCCCTTCAGGTAGTTGAAGGTTGCTATCAAATCCCCCCTTAGTCTTCTCTTCTGCAAACTAAATAAGCCTAGTTCCTTCAGTCCCTCCTTGTAAACCATGTGCCCCGGCCTAATAATTTTCGTTGCCTTCTGCTGGTCTCTAATTTGTCCACACCCTTTCTGTAGTGGGGAGCCCAAAACTGGACACAATGTTCTAGATGCAGTCTCAGCAGTGCCGAATGGAGGGGAATAATCACATCCCCTCGATCTGCTGGCAATACTCCTACCGATGCAACCCAATATGCTGTTGGCCTTTTTGCAACAAGGGCATACTATTGATTCATATGCAGCTTCCTGTCCACTATAACCCCCAGGTCCTTTTCTACACAGCTGCTACTTTGTCCATTGGTCCCCAGTCTGTAGCAGTGCATGGGATTTTTTCCATCCTAAGTGCAGGACTTTGCACTTGTCCTTGTTGAACTTCATGAGATTTCTTTTGGCCCAATGCTCCAATTTGCCTAGGTTTCCCTGAATCCTATTCCTACCCTCCAGCGTCTCTACCATTCCCCCCAGCTTGGAGTCATCCGCAAACTTACTGAGCGTGTCATCTATCCCATCGTCCAGATCATTAATGAAGATGTTGAACAGAACCGGCCCCAGGACTGACCCTGAGGCATTTCACTTGTTACTGGTTGCCAATTAGACATTGAGCCATTGACCCCTACCCGCTGAGCCCAACAATCAGCCTGCTTTCTATTCACCTTACGGCCTATTCGTCCAACCCATACTTCCTTAACTTGCTGACAAGAATGCTGTGGGAAACCTTATCAAAAGCCTTCTAAAGTCGAGGTATATCACACCGACAGCTATTCCTGCATCCACAAAGCCAGTCATCTCATCATAGAAGGCAATCAGGTTGATCAGGCACGATTTGCCCTTAGTGAATCCATGCTGACTGTTCCTGATCACGCTGCTTTCCTCCAAGTGTTTCAGAATGGATCCTTTGAGGACCTGTTCCATGATTTTTCCAGAGATTGACCTGAGGCTAGTTGGTCTGTAGTTCCCCAGGTCCTCCTTTTTCCCTTTCTTAAAGATAGATATTATATTGCCTTTTTCCAGTCATCTGGGACCTCTCCCAATTACCACAATTTTTCAAAGATAATGGCCAGTGGCCATTATCCTAGCTACCTGATCTCTGTTGCGCTTTTCCATGAAGGTAGCGTTTTTAATAGCTATTGAATCGGTCAAGAAAGTGTGGGAGTTGAGGGTGCAAGTATCAGTTCCTCAATATACAGTTTTGTTTGCAGATAAGGTCTACTTTTGTCCCCATCCATGCTGTCTTATGAAAGTGCTCTCCACTTTTCATATCAACCAAGCACTTCTTTCCAAAGCCTCCCAATGATAAGGAGGAGAGGCTGCCGGCTCTAGGTATTAAAAGAGCTTTAACATTTTACCTGTAATGGACTAAACCTGTCAGGTTTTCATCTCAATTGTTTGTTGCTTTAATGAATACATTGATTCTATGCAAAGGATTTCATCATGATATCCAGTTGCATTCACCTGTTTTACCATCTGGCTAGCCTGAAATTGCTGAATAGAGAATTGAGGCATTCAGCTAGATCCCAAGTGGCCTCTGCAGCATTTCTGGATAATGTGCCCAAATCAGACATTTACAAGGCAGGATACTGGTTGTCAGGTCACACTTCTGCCTCTCACTGTGCAATCTCTCAAAAATCCATTGGCGAGGCTAAATTTGGAGGAGTAGTTCTCCAGTCGCTGTTCAAATACTCTGAACCCATCTCCAGGTCGGACTGCTTGTGAGTCATCTGCAATAGAATGGATATGTGCAATCATTCGAAGAAATAAAACAGTTACTGATTTTTCTGTAACTCTTGTTCTTCAAGGTGTGTTGCACATATCCATTCCCTGACCTGCTCATGTTTCCATTTCTATTAAAGTCTGTCTGGTAGGAAGGAACTGATAGGAGTCAGGGGCAGGTTGTCCCTTTATGCCTGTGCATAGTGCATGAAACAGCAGAGTGCACTAGTTTGCCCCTATGGGTAACGCTAAGGAAAAAGATCTCCAAAAACTGTGCATTGCGATGCACGAACACCTACTGTGAAATGGACATCTTAAAAATCAACAGTTACAGAAACGTTAGTAACCATTTTTATTGTTGCCTAAAACTGCAGTTTGTCTGATTTTAATTTGCTCTGTTTCTATGTGTGTGAATGTACACACACATATATATAGTCTAGTATTTCAATGTGTAATTTCTAATGTGTGTATTGTATATTGTATATGTAGGTGGAGTTGCAAAGAATTTATACATATACCTGTGGTGAGAGTGTGGATACAAAAATATATATCAGTTGGACCAAATCTGTTCACCAGACTCCTGCAAGTACTCTGTGACTTAAAGCAGGATTTATTCCAAATTGTTGAAGAAAAATTGCATCATTAGCCATTTATTTCAACTATGAAGTGAAAATAATAGGACTTATTAAGTGCAATTATAACCAACTCCGATGGTAAAGTATATTTATTGGGAAGGGAAAAAAAAACAAAGAACACTACTGTGTAGAAAGTTTATACTATGCAGATAATACAGTTTTTATAGCTGTTTTGTTTTGCGTCCATGTTTTGCTGGCATTTCAGCAATATAGATAATTCAAAAATGCTAATAGGCAGTAACCTTAATCTTAAACCTTCTTGGTAAATAGCCAGTACATTTGGCCTGTAAATGAACCTGGTGGATAATGGGAATAAATTGAATGGGAATGTCTGACCAGAGTAGTGTCTGACATTCCTTTCCATCATTCCAAGCAAACCTTTTTTCACCTTTTCTTTTAAGTTTTCATGGGAAAGTGCATTGTTGATTCAGAACTGCTGAAATGAAACCTTTTGGTTTTAGTAATGGGCTAACAGTGTGTTAGTCTCCACTCTTTTGACATGGTATAGAATATTAATTTAGTTTTCCTGCACCAAGTTTTTTTTAGGGGTAGTTGACTAGAAGCACTACAGCAGTGCAGTTGCACTGATGTAGCTGTGACATGTCTGGTGAAGATGCTCTCTGCCAATGGAAGAGAGCTCTCCTACTGGCGTAATAAAATCTTCTCTGCGAGAGGTACTAGCTTTGTTCGTGTAACTTTGTTGTTCAGGAAGGTGGCCTATTCACACTGCTAAGTGACAGAATTATAGAATCATAGAAACTGGAAGGGACCATGGGAGCTCATCGAGTCCAGTCCCCTGCACTCATGGCAGAATCAAGTACCCTCTTAAACCATCCCTGACAGAAGTTATATTGACATAAGTATTAGTGCATATAAGCCCTAAGATTCTTTCTGACTAAAACTAAATTCTGCCTCTCCTATTCCTGAGTGTCATGCCACCATGAAGAGACTGGGACTTGCTTTGTAGGAGTCAAGCTTATTCAACAGCAAGTCCATGTTGAATTAGAGCTAAGCATTTGTAAATATATATGGTTACATGTGCCTGCATTTCAGGAGGATATCCCCTCACTTCAGGCATTCATATCTCCTGTTCAGAACCCTTAGTTTCTCCGCCCACATATAGACTAATTCTGTGCACTTATGTTATAACTCTTCTCTGGTCCAGCATTTGTAAAATTGGGCCCTTTGTATATGTATATGTACTGCCCCATCAGTAGGAAATGGAGAGAGCTTTATCTTGTGAATGCTGTTCATATTAAGCCTCCAACGTGTGCACAGCTGAAAAGTGCGGTCAGCCAAAGAATAATCTTCTGTAGATGTTCTACATTAGATTTTCCTTAGGTTTGCAATAACCACTATCTGAGCTGTAGAAAAATAAGCTTTGTCTTGCCCAGCTCACACAGATGGAGTTGCTATATCTCCTCATTTCTGTCCTGAGACAATAAACCTAAAACAGTTTTTCCTTCTTTTGCCTCAATTACCAATCTCCAGCAGTAAAGTAGTTGCACTCCTTAAATGTGGTAAGAACTTTAGTGTTGTCTTCACAGAACTAAGGAATATGCGGACATTCTGAAAGCACATCTCTCTCTTTACGAGGCTGAAGAAAGGAAAAGGGCTTCTTATAGTCTAGTCTAGTACAATGAATCAAGGCCTGATAGATAGAAGATTACAAAATGGCCCGCATTGATATTCCCTTGGAGTTTGTGTCCTATTTTACTGGATGGATTTCTGTCTCCTAAGCAGAAAGTAGATCAGTATCTATCCTTATAGTTATGGGGAGATGATTTTGATCCCAACATTCCAGGAGCAGAGTAATCGTTTTACCTGTGCAAATGGGGCAGGGAGTGAGTTACAAACTAGTCGTCTCAAGGCAGAGGAAGACTCTGTGCAAAAATCTGTGTTTCACGTTAGACAAATTGCTATTTACACATGAAAATAGAAACACCTAAAAATCTGGAATTAATAAGAAGTTTAAGAATAGGTGTTGTGATCTTTTAATTAGCAAATGGAACACAAAGTGCAGACTTTGGAAATAATGTATTCAATAGCAATGAAATTTTCAGGTTAGCAACAATTTTCAAAGTATTATTTTTCAGCATTGTTTTGAAAACATTTGTCAGTTAAGAAAATTCTTGAATATTTTCTTATTTTCCTAGATATAAGTAATAGTTAAATTATTAACTACTTACAAAAAAAATCTGCAAATGCTGTTTTAGGGATGATGAGATGCAAGCTACAAATAAACTTTCCATTTTGAATTAAAAAGTAAGGGAATAGAGGAAGTGTAGAAGACGTACTTTAATGCATCCTTTATGAACAGTTGATCTAGTGCAACGGTTCCCAAATGTGGGTGTAGGACCTCCATGGGGGCACCAAAGATTACAGGGGGGAAAGGAAAGGGGTCAGTCAATGATGCTTCAGTAATATTGAGGTCATTTAGCCTCCAAAGCTCCACACCGGGCAGAACACCCTTGAGCTGCACTGCAGCTGGAGTGCAAAAGCCAGCCCCTCCGAGTTCCACGCTATCTGGTTGCAGTCCCACCTCGAGCTCCGTGCTGGCCAAAGTGAAGAAGCAGGCTTCCTCCCTCCAGCCCCACGCTGGCTAGGCGCCTGGCCAAAGAGGAGCAGCCCTATGGCAGTGGGGGTCTGGAGCAGCCTCGGCCAACCCACCAGGGCCTACCTTCATTATCCTCATTCCATGAGGAACGGGAAGAGGCAGTATGCAATGGTGGCTGGGCTGAGGAAGGCTTAGCTTCTTGCACAGGTAAAAATAACTGGTTATTAATGTAATTTATTTTTATTACTATTATCTTCATTATATGTGTTCATGGTTGGTGAAGGCAGGTTAAGGAGTGGGGGGGAGCGTCGTTTACCTACTGTTAAGCAGTGGAGATTTTACTCAAAAAGACTGGGAATCACTATGAAGGAAATTTCTTTCCTTGACCTCAGAAAACATCATTTATTGTTATAAAGCACAAAATAAAAGGAGCTTTCCTTTGTGATCCATCTTAGTAAGCTTTAATTATTTTTTAATATAAGAAAATAAATTAATTCTTTTAACTTTTTTAAAGGATCCAAATACAGCTTTTCTTTTAAAGCATCTTTCTCTTTTTTTTTAATTCAAAGAGAATTCATATTTTCCCATCAAGAGAGCTTATATGATTTCTAAGTACTCAGTAAGGTGTGTGTTGATTATATTGCAAACTGCCTATTATACAAACTTCAGCTGTAATAAAACAGTTTCCTGTGTAATGAGGTTACTTGTCTATTTTCATATTGTGCTGTCACAAGAATTAAGGCAACTTGAACCTCCCTATCCTATACTTTCTCCTCCAAAAAAAAAGTGTTGCAACAGTTTGTCAGTACATATTTGGGGCATAGGGGGAGGTCTGAAGAATTAATACATTTTCCATCACTGTAACAATACAGTGAATAGATTGTGTGCCTAATTTCCCTCTATACTGTGCTGAAAAGGTAGCTCCAATTCTTAAGATAGGTGTTTGAAAATGCTCTGTCTTGCAGTACTGGGTAGGCAGTTTGCCTCCAATATTATTGGAACTGTTTTCCTGTTGGTCAAACACAATCTGGTTCTGACTAAGGTCTAGTTAATACTTACTGTTCTAATGCAAGAGAAACCATTAATTGAAGTCAGTGGAAGTTAAGCTTGTGCTCAGTTCAAATAATATGCTACATGCATGTTTCAAAATATTTGCAATTTCCAAGGTACAGAGTGCATACCCATGAGTCTTAAAAATTGGAATCCTATCCTAACTTATTGCTCTCAGCAACTGTTTTTAGACTATTTTCCTCTATATAGAAAATTATAATTTACTCATTTCTAGTCCAAACTCCTTTGAGCATTTTGACATATTTTCAAAGTCATATTTCAGAGTCAAAACCATTAATGTTGCTTCCTTTACTATTTTATCCTCCTGAGTATTCTAATTCTAAAAACTGTGTGAAAACTACATTCTAGATACCTCTTAACTTTCCTCCTTATTTATTGCACTTGGCTCCTTTTCTAGGATGAAGTCCAGAGGAGCCTCAGTTGTGAATTTTTGGAGTTTAAGGCAAACCCTTTGTATAATTTTAGCATAGTTTTTATTGTGTAAACAGGCTATTTCAGGCTTGGGTGGGAGAACTTCATCATTATATCAGCCCATGGGGGTGTATCTTTTTTCCACTTCAAAGATGAATTGTGTAAATAAAATTATGACATTTGTTTTTCAGTTGTGCAAATATTTGAAAATGGATCACTTTTAAATGAATTTTTGATCTTTCAATTTTGCATACAACATAGTTTAGAATAACTACTCTCATAGGTAAAGGCCCTGTTTGAAGTGTGGGTTGATTGTCAAAAAATTATGTCTGAGTTGCGGACAAGTTGTGGAAAATAGCAGAAAAATAAAAATGGACCTTATTATTTATGGTAATAAAGTCCATTATTGCTTTTCCACAATTTTCCGCTGTCAGGCACCTGGAGCTGAGAGTGGGGGTTCCCACTGTTAAAATTGAGATGGAAGCCTTACATTGTGGAATCTGCAATCACTGGAGTTAAATAGGGCTTTCCTCATAGGCCCATATTAGAAAGCTAATTAAAAATATAGCAGTTTTTTAAAAGCCAGGGAGTCTGCATTCTTTACCTCCTCTGGTCTGTGGGGGAGCAGTTAGGGAGCAGACCCTCCCTTTGCAGCCATAGCAGCATGGCAGATCTGCCATTCGAAACTGGCGCACTGCTGTAGTCTTGAGACAACAATGCAGGGAGTTTATCAAACATGCAGTGAGAATTAAAATTGTTACAAGCAGCATTAACTTTCTGTAATGTCTTAATGCAGATCTGCTGTTTTTGGATTGGAGCATACCAATTAATGCATTGATGGGCCATGCAGATCTTTTGCAGAGGGAAGAAAATGGTTAAAAAGGGCACTGCCTGTATCTCCTTTTTCTCTTACTCTCCTAACTGCACCATGTCTTTGCAGTTTTTGTTCCCCTCTGTGCATACAGACTTTAATTATTCAGTAATAATACCTTGTGATAATACCTTGAACTTTATTATATAGCAGTAGTAGATAGTCCATAATTGAGAGTAAAGCTAGCTATCCATTAGAAGTTTGACTTTCTGTACACTCTCAGTATCCCAAAAAACAAATAAATTCCCCCTGAAATTTCACAGCCACATCTTATCCCAGGATAAATTTGTTCTTAGAAGTTTGGGCAAATCAGAAAAAGGTTTTTAATGTGATATGCCCTGATTCTGAGCTTGGTTCACTATGGAGTTACGGGTTGCTACGGTGGCTACACATATATAAGAATAGCCATATTGGGTCAGACCAATGGTCCATCTTGCCCAGTCTCCTGGCTTCTAATAGTGACCAATGCCAGGTTCTTCAGAGGGAGCAGCTTTCCATTTTGGAGGTAGCCAGAAATCATTCTGTTCTTCTATGGAAGTTAGAATAATCCCAGCCATTGCAGCAGTCCAGAGTAATCAGTTTGGTGCATTCAGACATACTCCTTATGCTGTTTTGTCATGAGTAATCTTGTGGTATATGTTGGTATGAAGTGAGATTTTATAATCTCCTAAACATTTTTTGTTTTTACACAGGCAAATTTAAGTGTGGTGAGCAGTGTAAATCAGGTGGGTGGAGAGTCAGTGATGAAGGATTTTTTGCCATTGAAGAACTGACACTGAATGCCTTAGCCATTAATTTCCAAACTTTTAAATGTTTTATTAAGGGTATAAAATTGTTTTTAAGAAAGTGTAATGTTTTGGAGATGGGAGAATGAGAGGAGCATGACTCCATTAAAACATACTTTCAAAGTAATACAAACTAAAGGTCCAATACTGGAAAGATTTACTTTTGTCCTTGAAATCAGTTCAGCTCTATGTAAAGCTAAACACATACGTAAATCTTTCCAGGACTGGGCCTTTCTTAAATATACTAAACTTCAAGACTGGGACTTTGCTTTTAATTTCCTGGTATTTGACAGTTCATCCTTCATATGCTACATTCAGGAAAACTTTCTATGAAATCCCAGGAAACAGCATTAAATATAGACATCCTGATCTTTTAACTCATTGTGTTCTGAAAAAATAAAATACCCAGTAGTAGGAATTAGGATTGTTTTTTAAATTTCCTAGATTTTGATCATTGAAATTACACCCCCACTTCCTGACTTCAGAGTGTTGCTTAGGGTTTTCATTGATTTGACTCTCATTCTTTTTATTGGAATGTGTGTAGCTAAAACTAAATGAATTGCCTTAAAATGTTACTTGTATTTTTCAGCATTTTTTAATTGAATGTTTTGAACACAGGATTCTATTCTGTCCTCTACTGAGGCTTATTCTACACGATCAAATTAGAGCGCAACGTCTTAACTGCGCTGTAAGACTCACGTGGATTTTAGTGCGCTGCAGCTTGTACACACGTCGCTCCTTGCTACGTCACAGGATTCCTCGCTGTGATGTGCATTATCGCACTGAATTCTGGGCACGTATCCCAGCGTTCCATTTTCCCTGAGTACGTGCTTGGAGTCAGTCTGCAGCTTCTCTGTGTCTTTCTTGTAAGGAACTGCTGACAGCCACTCCCCTCACTGTCCTGTTCTTCGCTGTAACCTGAGCCAGGGAGGGTATTAGCATTCCCTTTGTCATGTAAACCTCCAGGCACTGTGCTAGAGACAGTTCTGAGAGTCTGAACGCTGTATCATGCTTCACATCTGAGCATTCACAAAGGAACATGGTATACCGTAATTGGCATCAAATCACACAATTATACTGAAAAACTGAACAGAAAAGTTATATAGGTCATGCCATAGGGCTGCACGGATGTGCGTGCCGTCACATCTCCCCTCTGTAGGCGGGGACAGTTTCGTCACTGCCATAGAGAGGGTGGGGGGAAGTACAGACAGGACGACTTGGGAATGCTGGGACAGTTCCGGACTCCAATCAATGCGCAGAGACAGTACTGACGAGCAGAAACGCGCAGCAGATGATCCGAAACAGCTGTTACCACTCTCGGCCGAGTGGTGGTTGGAATGCGCAGCAAGAAGGCGCTTAGTGCGAAGGAACAACATTTCATGTCTGTACAGTTCGCTTATTAACGCGCGGTAATGATTTTTAGTGCGGATTACGGTGCTCGTGTAGGCAAGCCCTAAGTTTGTACAACCTCAGTGGAGTGGTTAGGGGGCATGTGGAAAGGTATAAAATTGATACCATGCTTTTTATTCTAATGTCTTTGGGTGAAATATGTCAACAGTTTTACAATACATAGCAACACTATGTAATTTAAGACAGGGATAGGAAGTGGAGAGTATTGTTTCTACTTGTTAACTTTAGAGGAAAATTAGGAGAGCAGAATGTTTTTCTCAAAGTTAAAATTTGTTCAGGATACTAAGATTAACATCCCTACTATTATTATATCATAAGATAGGTAATAAATTGGCACTATTAGGTCAATAGACACAATATTTAGATGTTGTAAATTTAAACTTTTCCAAAACTAAATTTTTTTATCTTCAGTTAAATGTAGTGTGATAGGTAATGGTGTTTGTTTTTACATTTTATTAATATTATAACCCTGTAAATGTAAAAGTAACTCCAGATAAATACTAAATGTCTGTGTCAGAAGGTCCAAGTTAATTTGTTCGTTAATTTATTGTATCTTTAAAAAAATCATGCAACAAGGAGGGTATTCTTAAATAATATTGCTTAATTATATTTTACATACCTTTTCAGAAAATAGATGGTACTGCATTAAAGTAAAAAAAAAATTAAAACTTCTTCACCATGAAATTACAGTTTATTTAAAATCTGAAGAATATGATTTATGTCAAACTACATGGGGTGCATTAGAAAAATTTGCTGCGTGTATTTATGATGATGTTTACAGACTGGGATTCCATCAACGGTGCTGATATTTATAAAAATTACAGTTTAGACAAACACTCAGTTAAAAGAGACCACTTGGCTGCTGTTATGATGGCCTGTAATTATGGATTGTCTACCTGACTACCACTGTCAAAATGTCTTTTTACGCATTTCACTATCTCTTCTGCTGACAGGCTACTTATCTCATTGTATGGGCAGCCAAGTGCAGCAAATCAAAATGACACAGTTCAAACAGACCCCAGCACACATCATCATGGCCACTGAGGCAGAAAGTAATTGACACTTTTGAAAGAAGTTTTGCTTTTTAATGAAAAATATTTTTATCACCAACTCCTGCAGTCACTATTTATCTTATAGGTTCAAAACAGAACCTGAAACAGGATTATGGTGTTCCTTCCCCCCCGCCCCCCATCGGTTTCAAATACCCCTTGAGCTGAATATTTGACTTTTCAAATTGAGACCATGACAATTTGAAGTAAGCTTTAATAAACTTTAAAGTTATTGGTATTTTTATGTGCTGTACTTGTTGCATACTATCAGTTTAATTTGATCTTCTAAATAACTAATCCTGTGCTCAGCCTTGGGAGACTATATCTATGAATTATTAACATCATGTTGTACTGTTAAAAAAGTTTGTTTTATAACTGTCTTTCCTCTAGCTTTTTGCTGTTTTCATTGGATACTTTTAACATTTCTGCCATTGTAGGCAGCAAATCCTCACTCTTCTCCAGTGAGGTTGACTGTCTGGTTGCTGGACCATTTCACCTGTCTTGCTTTTGCATCGAGCTGAAATCAAAATGGGAGAAAGTGGGCTGATTTTGTATCTTCTTCCGTTAAATTAAGATTTAAAGGCCATTGGCAAATTAAAGGAATATAGTGGAATAAGCCTGTTCCCTAAAAGAGGAGGATTGTTACAGCTGAGAGAAGCCACACGTGAGCTCTCTGGCTCTCATCTGTCTCCAGCTGTAGTTGTTATATTGCCTCATCAGTAACTTTACCATCGTATCATAGCTATTTCATTTAAGTTTGAATAAACATATAATTAAAGCATCATAATAAGGAAACAAATGATACTGTTGCTACTGTAATAAGTAGAGCTGTGTGACAATCTAGTGTTTTGTTTCTTCCTTTTCAACGTCTAGTGTTAATCCGCAATTACCAAATTTTTTCCAATAGTAATTATCAACACATGAGAAATAAAATGCAAGGAAGCATGTCTTTCTTACTCCTGTTTACCTTTATAGTGGGATGCTGGCTGCCATTTTTAACCAAATACATCTACTGAAGCTATGTTCTTCCTATAGTCATCCATTAAACTAAATCTTATTGGTACACTGACTTACCTTTTACTTATAGTAACTGCTTTGCACTCTTTTGATGGTAGACATAGTTAGAGTTTAAGCTACCATGGTACATTCAATCCATAACAATCCAGTCTATTTCCCATATAAGGAATGAATTGATTGTTTGTTTTTCTAATAAAATGTTTTAATAAAATGTTGTTTGCTTGCTTTCTTGATGGGGTAGACATGAGGAAAAGTCTGCATCTGGTGAGCTCATGAGCATAAGAGTCCAGTAGGCTCAGTTAGAATAAATTCTGAGGGTTTGTAGCAACTGTATAAGTCATGAGGAACAAGAGGAGATATGGAAGACTCACTCCAGAGGTGCATAGCTCAATGTGGTAGCTTCCTTCTCCTGCTATTCAGAGCTTGCAAAGACGCTACATAGCAAAACAAATGAGCTTCACACAAAATGTCATCTTTGAAAGACAAACACATGAGACTATCCACAAAACTTAATTCTATGTGTGGATGTAGGACGAAGGAGAAGCAATGGCTGATTAGACTGGAAAGCAATGAGAGGACGTATTCTGACTTTCTTAGTGAGAAGAAATAATTTGAAGTATCATTTGTATACTATTATTAGCAATAACAATATTTTATTGATTGATTTATATTGCAGTAACACTCAGAAGGCCCAGTCAGGATTACTCTGCTAAGGGGCTGTTCTTGTACAAACAGAAATGTATAGAGAGCCCAATCTAGGCTAAAAATATCTTAAATGCTTGTAATTTCTGCGAGTAGTGAGAAACTCATGGTGTGAAATCTCACAGCTATCCTGGAACAAATAATTACCTCCAGATTAGATTAAATAATAGATTAGATTAAATTATGTTAAATAATATCTCTGTGTTATCAGGATATATGCATATAGGTAAATGCCATTGGATTCCTGCCAGAACATCAACTAGAATGAACAATCGAGGAAATAGTTATGTCTATAATTTCAGATCATAGGCAGATTTTTAGTAACACTCAGATATGAAAAAAGCAATAATTGAAGAGAACATTTTTAATTTTCTCAGGTATTAGCCTAGCCAGATAGTCCAACAGAAGAGAGCTCGGCTGAGGAGAAAAGAGTTTTTCAAGAATAAAATATTAAAACTGCAGGATTTAAAACTGGTAATGAAATTAAATGATTGAGTAAAATTAGATTCTTCTGGTAAGAAAAGGCTTATCTACGCATAAAAACTGGAGTTTGATTTAAAGTTCTGTAAAAATTAGGATTATGTTTTCTAAATATATTTGTCCTATTTTGTTCAATGTTTTGTTGATATGCTTGGTTAGATTTTGCTTTGTTTTGCTGCTTTTCTCTTAAATGCAGATGTTAAATATATTTGAAAAATATAGAATGTGACTATGAATGAATTAATATTTATGTTTTTGAAAAAAACCCAACATGATCAGCATCATAGTTTTAAATTAGTGGGAATGCTTTAGTGTTGTGTGCTTTATTTATATATTTTGTGTATTCATACTTAGCTCCATATATACTGAAGTACTGAAAAAACAGTAAAACTAAAATAACTGTTGCTGCTCCTCCACGCAGTAATGTAGAGTTGCCACTTTTGGAGCCTTTTAAAATGGTTGGTTGTGTCTAAAGCTGTCTTTGTACCATTGAGAGTGTCAGAATAGATGGAGAATTTTATTAAGTCATTTACTTATAACCTTTCCTGGCTCTCAATAGTATTATTTGGTAGTAAACTTTCTAGCTGTTTCGTCAGAACCTTTGCCAAAATTTTACAATCAGTTTATTAAAGACAGCTCTATAATTAGCACACAACTCAGAACCTTTTCCAGAATCAGAGATATAGCCATCGTGTGGTGGAATGAGGAGCACAAGTGCCTAATAGGCTGAATCAAGTATCTTTTTCATTCATGGGGTTAATGTATCAACCATCGAGTAAAATTCATTGAATCCTTGACTTTTCCTGTACTCTCTTCAGTGTTTGTAGTTTAATGACCTTACAAATGTCTTGTACTTTAATCATAGGAGTAAATTTTCAGTGTACTGTGCAAGACGTCAGCATGACACCCTTTTAATGTTAAACTTGCAAAATGCCCTCTGTGCCTCATTTATTTAAGGCGGGCGGTATTAACCCCAGAGTTCTGGCCAAGTTCCAGTTTAGGTAACAGGTTTTGCATTCCACCCCAAAGATGGCTGTATTTTAGCGGTAAGTATGTGATGATCTGAGTCAACCATCTTTACAACGCTTTGCCGACTTGCTGAATGAAAGGTACTGTTAGCCTTTCCTGTTTAAATAATTCCCAGATAAAATTTTGTTAAACTGAAGTTTAGTTTGAAAGAACCTGTCATTAAAAACCTTAAGTGAAATTGTAATTTAGCAAAAAATGCAACTGTTAGTCTAAAAATTCAAAGATCAATTTCAACTTTAAAATATACATAAAATATGGTATTGAATAAACATTTTCAGGGGTAAATGATCTATTTTTAGTTTCTAGAAGTCATTTCAAAAGATAAACATTTTAATACAAATTTTGGCAAAAATTCTCTTAAGTCCTAAGGATTAAAAAAAATAATTTTACTTCAGTTTTCAAAATCGATTTATTATTAAGTAAAGTAATCATGATAATATTGAAGCCAAAAATGTCTCTATCCTAAGTTTCTGCAGTTACTGTTTTGGTGGAGTGGTTAGAGGGGAGATATAGGATTCTTTCTCTTCCTAATCAAAGCCTTTCTAATAAGCCCTGTGGCTAATGCCACAGATAGTTTTTTTCCAAAGGCTCATGTGATAAATACATTCGTTAGGCTTTAAAAGTACCACAGGACTCCTTGTTTGTTTTGCTGAACCTAACTAACATGGCTACCCCTCTGGACTTTAGGAATAAATTACTGTTCCCCCCGTAATTAATCATCTGCTGCTCAGTAGTAAGACTTCTGATTAATGTAGCCCAGTGCAGTCTTACTAATTGTTCCTTTGTTGGTCGTTTTTTCAGTTGTGGTGCATACACCATCATCCTACTTATTTAACTCTGATTTCTTGACTTTTGGATCTATTCTTAGTTGTAGAATGGATAGGACTGGGGGAGATTGTGAACCCACCCCTGCATCTTCCTTTCTCCCTCATTCATAGATCTCTAGGCAGACCGTGCTTCCTCTGAAGAAAGAGGAGGATCAGACTCAGAATTTGGTTTGAAGATGTTCCGGATCATTAAATGTAGTTTTCAATGTTGTGGATAAAAATAAGCAAAGGGTCTGAGCCTTTATCCAGTACTTTTTGCATGTGATGCTCTGTAGAGGTACTTAATATAAATTGAGCTATTATAGTGAGTTTTTTCTTTTACAAAAGGACGTTTGCACAAAGCATTGTATGTTCCAGAATTATTGTCTGTCATCAGTAGGCATTATTTTCATGTGCTATGCAAAGAGAAGCACTTTAAAGAAAATGACACCAAATCTCTCACTACACAGCTGAGAGATGGGTTTTAAAAGACTTCGTAAAAAGTTCAGAATCCATGATGCTCTGAGGTTATTTCAGTGTTAATCATGGTAAGACACAGTCAGTTAAATCTGGCTGTAAACTTATTTTTGTGCTCTGTTTATTATTGTATTTGTATCCATAGTTTCACTTTGAGTCTAGAAAACTGTTGTCTGTCTGAATCTCTAGATAGCCTGTACTAGTGGTTAATCCCGTACTTCGTGCTTGTTTTTACAAAGCTCTGTCAATCTAATTGCCTCCTTCTGTTTTACTTCTCCAATAGGACATAAAATCACCTAAGTGCAGTGAGAGCTTGTAACTTGCTGCTAATTACTGTTCTTATGACTTCCAGCCTGCACTCAGTCGTCTCTTGGGTGTAGTTGAAACTAAGCACCAGCTGCCATGTTGAGATGTCATTGCAAAGCTTAAATGTTAAAGTAAAGCAGGGTATTTTTTAAGAAGTTCACTGATTTTAGAATTTAGGTGGAATTTAGGGCAGGGGTGTATTAAAGCAATCTGGGGCCCACAAACACCATGATGAGAGGCTCCATGCAGCCTTGTCCTGCTCCTGTGCCATGGCCTCATTCCGTTCCAGAGAAGCATGGCAGTGGCCTGTAGTGCAGGATTTATCTGCATAGACTGGTTAGTTAGGTCTGTACTTTCCTTCTGCTACACATGTGCTTTTGGGATGGAGTTGGCAGGACTCCCCAGGACAGTAAGTTGTAGAGTTCAGGCCATTGAGATTCATAGGGAAGTGTATCTCTTTCAGAGCTGTTGTTTCAGGCTGTCTGCAGACTCAGGCTCATATTCACAAGCTCAATTCACATTTTCAAACTATTCTTCACAGGCATGAATGCTAGAAAATTAAGGTGTTTGGGGGCTTTTTAATTGAAAGCTGAGAGTCTGACTTCATCATGTGACTTCAGGAGGTGGATCCTTTGGTTTTGGGTCTAAAGTGCCTATGCCTTAATCCATTTTTAGTCTAGGTTGCTCACTGAACATCTACCTACTAAAATTCTACATTAATTCTACGTATAAAAGGCAAGTTAACTCTGAATCTTAGGATATCTGCAGTGGTTACAAATTAAATTCCTTATAATGTGAGGATTTTCCCTTACTATCTTCACATATTTAATGTCCAAGCCTGCAATTCCCTCATCCGAGTAGTTCATATTGGCACAATTTGACTTCAAGGGGATTACTTGTATGAAGAGTTATAAAAATTTAGTCCCTAGGATTCCGTAATTTAGTCTTTAAGGGCAATGTATATTTCTGATATGTTCCCAAAAAAACCTACGTGAGTATTTTTGTCACTTCTTGTAAAGTAGCTATATTCACCAAAAGCATAGTAAAGTCACTTGACTATTCAGAACTTTATATCTACTCAGTTTTGAATAAATTATATTCTAGAGATGTTTTACTGTTTCAGAAGATTTATAATGCTGTGTTTTATGGCAGTTTCTTCTGCCTGCTCAGAAACACATGCCACGGTGCTTTTGAGTGTGCAGTGCACATCTGACAAGTTATAATTGTAGCAATTCCCATCAGTACATGAGCCCCAATGTCTCGAGATTTGTTTTTGTTGGCTGGTATCCAGTACCATGCTATAAAATATATTACTTGACAGTAGAAAGTGGTGAACTGCATTAACTACAAAGTTTTAAAAGCCTGGTTAAACACATGCAATAAATATTAATAAATGAAAAGGCCACTTACCGTGGATTCTGCTGTTAGCTGTGTGTGTTTTAGAATTACTGCTACTTTGAGTAATAACTGATATTGCAACAAATAAGAATTCATTCTTTAAAATAAACTGATTATTAACAGGTCTACATTGACCGCATTGGTAACTTGTTATAGCAAGTGACGGGGATTATGGACTTCAAGAAGTGCAATTTTACATCCCTAGTAGGCACTACCTGTAAAATGAGCTTTGACTTTTAATATGATTGTGTATTTAACCCTGTGTACCTGTGAGAAAATGGGGGAGTCTGTTTTTTAAAATGTTGTTTCTGTGTGATATCGGGGTGAGATAGTGATCTTTGCTCTATTTATCTCGTCAGTCAATCATCTTGACCATTCAAAGGGATTTTTCATTTTGATCTTGTAGTTCAGACTGAAACCTAGTTTTCATAGTTTCATAGATTATAAAGCCAAAAGCAACTGTTGTGATTATTTAATCTGATCTCCTGTATAACACAGGCCATCAGACTTCCCTGAATTAATTTCTGTTTGAAGTAGAGCATATCTGGTGGTGTGTCATATGGAGGAATGTGTGTGTAAAACAACAAACTACTAAAGCGCTTAGAATCTAAAATCAGTTTGTTTACTGATCAAAAGAGGGGTGGAGGTAACATCCCAGGAGTATAGGTTAAAGCACTGACTACTGACAGAGACTGAAATTGGAAGAATTCTTCAAGACATCCTGGGGAAAGAAGAAATCAGAAAGAAAACTGGCTGTTTTTAAGTTGTTGCAGGGAGACAGCAACATTGTATAGAAGAAAGACCATATGGAATAAGAAATCAAGGACAAGAGGTTAAATAAGTAAATAAAAACCTCACAGAGTTGTATGCTATATCTAATTTCAAGAGCTGTATGGTTTGAGACATAAAAACACTAATCCAATATCAATATGTAATTTTATTTCAGAGTGTTGTGCGTTGTCTTTGGCATCCCAAGCTGAATCAGATCATGGTTGGTACAGGAAATGGATTGGCTAAAGTATACTATGATCCCATCAAAAGCCAAAGGTATTTTATGATTAAATAATTATGATTAAAACCATGTTTCTTTTCTCAACTTGACATTGACCGTATTAAAAAGTGAGGAAATTAATTTAAGATCATTTGTCTTGCATTGTTGTATTTTATTGAAATGGAGTAAAAAATAGTAGCTTATGATTTTCAGAAGCAGTGCATTTTCCATTGAGCCTTCCATTCTGCTATGTACTTGGATACTAAAATTTGGAACTGTATCTAAGGTTTTGAATACTTCCCATGAGGTTCCATCAGTGTAATGTTTTGCAAACTGCATTAGGAATGCCTGACTAGCATATCAACCTCCCACCCCCAAAGACTACTGAAGTGATGTTTATAAAAAGACGGTTTAATAAGTCATACTTACTGTTATTCTGAAATAGAACTTTGTTTTGGAGTCCAACTCTTAGTTTGAATTTCAGTGGTCTGTGCAATTATGTTGAAAACTCAACTTTGAGAGAGGGTGAGGAATGGGATGAGAGAATTTCACATCTGTTTCACTTTCTCTGCTGCGCATGGCCATTGACTACATCCCGAAGGATGGAAAAGCATAAGCAATTAATGAAAAGGGAAGTTAACAGTTGAGAGTGTCAGGATGAATTCAAAGACTCTACCTTATTCAGTATTTAAGCACCTCTTCTCATAGTTCTTCTGCTGGTCCAGACACTATGGCACTCTTTTTTCCTGTTAGCAGATGTAGGGAGCACAACTGATTTTTTGAGTGGCATCTTTCCTTCTTGTATGAACAAAGAGTCGCTCACTCACACAATAAGATGCTTCTCTCTCTAGCAGCAACAGAAGTATTATATTTTAAATTTCAAGCTTGTATTTCATACTGGATGCCAATTGTAACCTGAATTCTTGATTATGGGGACAAGTTCAGGTTCCTAATATTTCTGGGACCAAGTTAAATTTTTAGTTTGTGGATGTTTTTGTGGGCAATGTAGTGATTTGATGTCAGAGCTTGGGTTCTTGCTCTGACAGAAACAAATTCTTATGTCTTTTCTTCTTTGCGCACATGGGAGACACCCTGTAATGGAGGAACCTTGCCTCTAAACTCAAAAGATGCACACAGTGTGGAGCTGTCTTAATGTAACTAACTGATCATGTAAAATACAGGTGGATTCCAACCCTGAATTCTGAATGGAAGAGATGAACTCTTGTCTGTGATAGTTCCCTGCTTTTCATTTCTTTCATTTGTGTGTCTGTATTAGATACTGGAAGCTTTCCTCTACAGTTGTGTCAAGGCATCTCCATTGAAACCTTGGGCTGATTTTATTGTGAACTGTGTGATGTGAATGTGGACAAAGTGTAAGATAAAACTACCACGTTCTTTCCCACATCTGACTTTAAACTGCATTGGAAAAAATGCATCAGTCTAGCCTCACCTCCCCCTCTTACATGCATGCACATACAAATGTATTCATACATTTGTAAAAATACTTTTTAACTACTCAAATAAAATGCTATTTGTGGGCAGGAATTTTATCTTGAACAAACACTTCTGTTATAAATAAATAAATTAAGCCACTTTATTTTTCCCCCCAGGGGAGCAAAATTATGTGTGGTTAAAACAAAACGAAAAGCCAGACAGGCAGAGACTCTTACACAGGATTACATTATAACACGTAAGTAACTTAAGCATATATTTGTAAGGGGAGCCTTATTCATTACGCAGGCCTCAAAAGATTTGGAGAGCTCTTACCTTTATATTTCCACATCTCAGAAAGTCAAACTATCGCAGTATTTCACATTGTTTCCAAATGTTAACACTTCATGGGAGCCTGGGTATAGCTCAGAATCTTGTCCAGCATAGTGCACACCAAATGAAAATGTTCTTGCATGTACCCTGCATAGTTGTTAATATTGGTATTTACTAAGTGCAAAGGCAAACTTGATCTGATGAAATTCTGGACAGTGTAACGTTTTCCTTCAGAAAGCCAAGATGGCCTTTTAGAGGGTGTGTGTGCATAATGTCATAACTTGATGAAAAATACTTGATTGTAAAGCTAGAAACTTAAAGTAAGGAAAAGACAGGAGTAAGGTGGTCTTTGCAGGTGGATGTTGACCCTTGACATTTAGGAGCATACACAGCGCTAGTGGAATGTTCCCAGACTTAAGGGAAAAGTCTTGAACAAATTTTATTAAGCATGTGCAAGTGGTGATTTTCCACGGTTTACAACTCAGTCAGAGATGTATGGAATTTTTATAGGGACAGTAAAAACATCACTTAGGACTACCCTCCTTCAAAATTTAAAGTTTCTACTAAAAACTTTGGAGATGCTAGGGCTGTGCAAAGAAATGGTCAAAAATTGTTAACTTTGGCAAAATTACCTATTTTTCCTGAACCTCACTCTCAGAAGCAGCTAATTCATATTTACTGAAACTTTCCAAATTTCAGAATGGAAAAATTCTGCCCCAACAGCTAATTTGGCAAAGTCATAAGCACATGAACAGAACGCCTCTATAATGCCAAAGGGGTAGCCGTGTTAGTCTATTGTAGAAAGACAACAGAGTCCGGTGGCACTTTTAAAGACTAGCAGATTTATTTATCGCATGAGCTTTCGTGGGAGAAAATCCCACTTCGTCAGATGCTTTGAAGTTTCCCATCTTCAAAGCGTCTGACTAAGTGGGATTTTCTCCCACGAAAGCTCATGCGATAAATAAATCTGTTAGTCTTTAAAAGTGCCACAGGACTCTGTTGCCTCTATAATGGGAAGTTTTAGGTTACCATAATTGTAACACTGAACAACCAGTAATAGAAAATAGTGTGTGTACTTTCATTAGTTAATGTTAGCATTTTAAAATGCTTTGATTATGCAAAATTTTAAAAATTAGAGCCTAAAATCCAGTGGAACCAAAGCCTCTGAGTCATTTAGGGGCTTCTGAAAATTCTACCAGTATATGCATAAATATGGATTTCTTTAATTTTTTAAAATGTTAACTTTATCATGGGGATCTGTCTGGTTCTTTCTTGCCCATAATTATGGAAACCTAGTAAGAATAGATCCATACAAAGTAATGTACTGAAAATTATTTTAAACAGATAGAATTTGGAGTTTCACTTGACAGTTTATCAGTTTTTTGCTTGTTTAAAAGCTTGTCAGAAGCTATGTTTTTCCCATCTAAGTTCTTAGAATTGACAGGGACTAAAGTTTTCAAAAGATCCTTCCTGAGATGGGACATAAAGCATCTTTTTACCTACAAAACACGGCAAGCCATATTTGAATGTCAGAATTGCATATACTCATTGCTTAAAATGCAGGAATGTCACTTGAGGGATTATGTGTTACTTTTAAAATACAGGCATATTATTACTCGGCTGGATTTTCCTCAAACAAGCTTGACACCACATATGGCAAAAGCTTGGATCTGTACATTAGTCACCTCAAATGCCCGGTGTAAACAGATCAACCTTGCTACCAAACTCTTCAGACACTTCATATTTCATAACGTCTACAAAAATAGACTTTAAACATTTATTCCTAAAGATCCACAACCGTGTCACCTGAGTTGTGAGTTCATTAAATACAATAAATTAAGCAAATCTCCCAAAAGAAGTCAGAAAGTGAGAATGATGATTCAGTGGATAGTTCTGCTCTTTCTTATTCAGCATAGAGCCTATGTCCCCACATGTATGGTACTGTGCTGCTGAGAGTTTAAAAGCAACACACTGACAATTTGTAGCCATCAAAAATACCAGGGCAATTTTCTCAAGAGGTATTAAATCCTGGTATCTTGGCCAAATTCTGATTCCAGTAATTAGACAAATTTAGGTTGGCAGAGCCAGATTATTTGAGGAAAATCGATTTCAGCAGCATATGCAGAAGTGCATCTCATCTTGGATCAGGGAGGTGATATTCCTCTGTCACATTGCTGTAAAACTGTGCCTGGAATTTTGATGTCTCAGCATCTCAATCCTAAAAAGATGTAGAAAAATTTGGAAGTTCAGAAAAGAGCAACTAGTTGATCAGGCATCTGGTAGACTGACCAACAAGAATGAGCTAAATACGTGTAAATTGCCCAGGTGATTTATTAGGCTATGGGATAGTCTTTTGAGAAGTTGAATAAATCTGGTTGCTTTGGACTTTTAAAAACAAATGAGACAAAACCCTATAAAATATACTATCATAAGCCAATGTGGAAGTATGCAAGAAGAGCATCCTTGGCATGGCACAAATGATGGCATCCTCTCCATCTAACAGCCAAAAGCAATTGAGCCCAGAGGGTTAGAGATTAAAAGTAAGTGTGATTGATAATATTTAGAATTGTTTTCTGAAACTCTGAATCTTCTCTTTAGCTCATGCCCTTCCAATGTTTCGTGAACCACGGCAACGAAGTACCAGGAAACAGCTGGAAAAGGATAGGCTGGATCCCCTGAAATCTCACAAACCAGAACCTCCAGTAGCAGGACCAGGTAACCCAGATTTAGTCATTTAAGATTGTTTTAGGTAAATGGGAAACTTATTTCAGAATTCTGTAAGCAGCTTTGCTCATGCAACTATATTTACAAGCTATTTGGGACAAGGGTTGCTGTCTGTATTATGTGGCTGGTTTGCTACTGCCATACAAATGAATAATAATAGTGACTAACTTTTTGTTCAGGCCCATAAATGGGTCAATAGAACACTGCTGTGAATGCAACACTGAATACTATTTTCTCCCAATATGTAACTTCAGTACACTATTGGATCAGTGTTACACACACAGTACTTCACATCTTGTTTGTGTCTTCATTTCTTTGCTATGTGTCTCAAATAATAATTTTTATTTATTTTTTATTATTATTATTATTATTATAGGTCGTGGGGGTCGTGTTGGAACTCATGGAGGTACCCTATCATCATACATAGTCAAGAATATTGCACTGGATAAGACTGATGATAGTAACCCACGAGAGGCCATTTTACGACATGCAAAGGAAGCAGAGGATAACCCCTATTGGGTTGCTCCAGCCTATTCTAAGTAAGGAAACAATTTTAAAAAACACAAGCAATATTTCTTAAAGCCATTGGGAGTTTGATATAAACAGAATATATACATTCTTAACAGCATTCTCTGCCTTTTCTGGATTATCACTATTAACATATAAACTAAGAATATGTCAGAGCTCTGATATGAAGGCAACATGTGCAGTACATCAAATTGTTAAAAGTATAAGTTCTTCAGTGGTGTCCTTGGAGGTGTTTCCTCTTAGATGTCAGTGCGTCCTTGTGTTGTCAATCAGAAATTTTTGCTAGCAGTGCTCTTCCAGGTCACACATACGACATGGCAGTCTCAGGGCACCCTTTTTGGCGCACGCCAGACCCAACCCCCTCAGTTCCTTCTCAGTCGTCCATGGACAGAGATGGAGTTTCTAGCGGTTCTTCAGCTTGTAATGGTTTCCCTTAGATAAGTAGATAGTTTTTCCAAATGTTTTCCTTGTTTTTCTTTTTTTTTTCATAGTTAACTTAACCCTCTTCAAAATAACCAAAACCCTTACCCTCTTTTTCTCAAGTACATTAGTGTTTTTTTCCTTTATGAACATGGAGACATGCCGGGTTCACTCAGCTTTAAAAGATGTGACTTCTGCTGGCATGATGCCCGGGTCGGACAGCCACTCTGTCTGTATTAAGTACTTCAGAGAGAGTCATATAGTGCAGAAATGTCATCACTGCAAAAACTTGACCTCCAAGGCTAGAAGCGATAGAGATCTACGACTTAAATTACTGTTAATGGAACAGTCTCTCAAGATCTTTCCTTGATCCAGGGCAAGGTAAACCTGTCTCACAAGAGAAGACCATGACAAAAAGATACCTCACTTTGCCTAGTAGCACTCGGAAGAAGAGGAGATCTCCCAGCTCATCTACTACAACACCTGGTACCAAGGAGGCTATGGGTCCTTCAGGTACAGAGTCTGGCACAGGGTCTAAAAAGACAGACCATAAGATGAAAACAACTCAACCCCATTTGACTATGGCACCAGTAAAGTTAACAGTCCATAAAATTACAAAAACTACCACTTTGCTGGCATCAGTACAGCCATTGGTACCAACTGTGATATGGCACAGACAACTGCCGATACCTAAATCTCAGCACTGCAGACGCTTGTAACACTGTACCCCTCTTGGCACCAATCAATGCCCCCACACCAACCAGCACCTCAGCACCAACAGATGATGCAGATATTCCCCCCGGCACTGGAAGAAGTGATAGCCTGGGCATCAGATACAGTATCAACAGCACCATATAAGTGCACTGAACAGCACAAACATAACAGTAGCAAGGAGGAGTTTTTTATTTCATCTCCTATCTCTCCCTTATACAGTACCAACAAATCCCCGGCACAGCTCTCATGAGAGGGGACCATCTCATCAGTCTCCTTCTCAAGTAAGGACAGTTTTGAAGGGAAAGAGGCCTTCTTTTCACCACAGTTATCCTTTCCAACAACTCAACAACACAGGGGAGCATCACCATTCCCACATTTCATCCTATCCATGGTTTGGACCCCCATGGTATGATTCTCCAGCCTCTAATCCAAACCACTGGCCTGGATGGGATGCACGGTCCTCTTATGCTGCCCAGTTCAACAGACCATCTACCTCCAAAGCACACAGGTCCAGATCTCCTTCTAAACTGGCTCCAACACCAGTAAAACCAGAGACAATTGAGGACAACAGAGACACAAATTCAGTCCCACATAATTCTCCCCAGATGAAACCATAATTCTTACACACCACTATGGCAGAAAGTTGTAAGCAATTTCAGGGTCTTTTTAAAGGGTAACAAAGAGGCAAGAGATTCCATTACAAGAAGTAGCAGAATCATAACATAAACTACTAAAGATATTACAAACAAAATCATCTTCAAGAATTGCCCTGCCTATGTATGATGCCTTATTCGAACCCGCCACTATTCCTCCTACCACTGTTCCTCCCACTATTCCTCCCACCAACAAGAGGGTTAGCAAAAAAAAATATTATATCCCCAACAAAGACTCTGCCTTTTTACTCTCTCTCCACCTAACTCCCTGATAGTGGAAGCTGCTAACCAGAGAAGTAAACAACAATTGAATAGATACACACCTCATGACAGGGAAGATAAGAGGATCAATCTCCTGGGTAGAAATGTTTACACCATGTCAACCCTACAATTAAGAGTCGCAAATCATGTAGGGTTGTTAGCTAATTATGAGCACAACAATTACACCAAGTTAGGCAATTTTGTTGACTACATACCTGAGAACAAAAACCAGTAGTTCCAGGCTATGACAAGGAGGACAGGTAATATCTAGAATGGCACTTCAAGCCTCTCTCGATGTGGCGTACACTGTGGCTTGAACAGTTGCAATGGCAGTAGTCATGCCAAGATCCTCTTGATTACATTCAGTAGTTCTACCCAAGCCACTCCAGGCAACAATTGAAGATTTCCTCTTCAGTAAAAAGTAACTATTTGCAGAGAAAAGCGATGAGATCGTGCACACTTCAACAGACTCCCATGCCATTTTCCACATATTTGGCATACATACTGGTGCCACAAGAAAGAGATCTTTAGATACCAATCTGACAACTCAAGATACCAATATCAGTACCTCCCACAAAATAGTAGGCAAGAGTCACCCCATAACAGACAACATCTACAAAGCTGAAGGCAACCCATCCAACAGCCTTCAACATCTCAGGCCCCTTCCTCTAAGCCTCCATGAGGAGGGTTTGGTTGAGGGTCTGCATGACTTCCCTCACTTTTCAGAGCAGACAAGTCCCATCTATCACTACCAGCTAGACCCGTTCTATCAGTCTTGGGCAAAATTACTACAGACAGATGGTCTTAGAAGTCATCAACTTGGGATAATATCCCATCCCAATTATAGCCTTACCCACCTCCCAAATCTTTTCCTGTCTCTCACAAACAGCAGGATGTCCACCACTTGGTATAAATAAGGGCTGTAGAACACATCTGCCCCCCACACCTCAATGCAGGGGCAGGGGATTTTACTCTCCATATTCTTGACCCAGAAGAAAGCAAGTGGTTGGAGGTCAATCCTAGACCTTAGAGGGCTAACCACATTTGTAAGAACTCAAAAATTTAAAATGGTACCTTATTTCCAATTATTCTGGCTCAGAAACAGGGCGACTGGTTCGCAACCCTCGACTTCCAAGATGCATATTTCTGTGTTTTGAGTCATCCAGCTTACAAGAGGTTCCTAAGATTTAGCCTTCAAACCAATAATTTCTAATACACGGTGTTGCCCTTTCACCTTTCTGCCACTCCAAGGATTTTTTCCAAGGTCCTTGCTGTCATGGCAGTACAACTACAAAGAGAAGGAGTCACCATATTCCTTTATTTGGATGACTGTTTGTGAAAGACTCACAAGCAAGGGGACAATATCAAGGCAGTGAGGTTCACAACTATATTATTCAAAGGCTTGGGGCTTATGGTAAACACCAAAAAATCTACCCTGCAATTGGTCCAGGACGTAGAATTCATAAGCTCATACTTAGACTCTCGCTCAGCCAGGGCATTCGTACAGGGCCACAGGATCAACACAATAGTACATATTCTATCCACTATACAAAAAAGCCCAACTATGACTGTTCATACATGTCTACAAATACTTTGTCACATGGCAGTGACCACCTTTGTTGTTAAGTATGCATGACTCCACATGTGGCCCGTACAACTGTGGCTTTTCACAGTATATAGACCTGCAACACTCAATACACAAAATAGTACGATTGCCAATCAGAATCAAGCAATCACTAGACTGGTGACTGGAACCCTGAAACCTCAGATCAGGTATATCATTCTTCCAAGAGCTACCTTCGATCATGATGACCACCAACGCTTTCCTTATAGAGTGGGGAGCCCATGTCCAAGATTATCCGACCCAAGGGAAATGGTCAGTGCACGAAACGACTCTACATATAAATCTTTTAGAACTCAGAGGAGTCTGCAATACTTGTCCACATTTTCAACATCTCATAAAGAACAAACATGTAAAGGTAATGTGACAGACAATGTAGCAGGTATGTTTTACATCAACAGCTAGAGAGGAGCAAGATCCAGTTCCCTGTGCAAAGAAGCTATAAAATTATGGACTTGGTGCATAAACAAAAATATCACTTTCTCAGCAGCATACTTACCTGGGATCCAAAACATGGTGGCAGACTACCATAGCAGGACTTTTAACAGCAACCATGAATGGGAGCTATACCCCAATCTCCTGGAACAAATTTTCCAACAATGAGGTTATCCCTCTTTGGACCTCTTTACTACCCCATACAACTAAAAATGTTCTACCTTTTGCTCAGGAGCAGGCTTAGGTAAGGAGTCAAAAGGAGATGCCTTTCTGCTTACCTGGAATGCGAATCTACTCTTTGCTTTCCCACCAATCCCTCTAATACACAAGACTCTGCTCAAAATACACCACAACACACCAACTGTAATGATAACCCCAGCATGGCCCAGACAGCCATGGTTCATGTACCTTATGCAGATGTCAGCCCACCTGTCACCCCAAAAGGATCTTCTCTATCAGAAAAAGGGATAAATAATTCACCCAGATCCCAACAGACTATGACTCGCAGCCTTATTGCTGATTGGTTCCAGTAAGAGGAGCATCAATGTTCAGAACCAGTAAAACACGGGCACAAACCATGTAAAACAAAAACCATGTAAAACATGGACAAAAGCCATGTTTCTTGACAGTCAGTCCAATGCTCTATCTTTTAGAAAATGTTGGTTCTATAATCATGTTTGTTTCTGTAATGAAAACAAATTAAGAAAAACAGAGCTTAAAATTTGCTCACAGTGTATTAACAATAATGTGTATTTGTGATGTGGACACCAGTCCATTGAGCTGAGTGCACCTTCTTACTCCAGATCATTTGAACATCACAAAGCAACAATTCTTGTTCAGCATTGACCTAGGCTGTTTGAACTGGGACATAACTTTTATAGTGACTATGGCAGTGTTACAAAATATTTTAAATGAATGAATAATGCAATGCTATCTACATTTACTAATGCAATGGAAGTACTGTTTTAAAAGGTAATTTCGTAAAGGTTATTGTAATGGAGATGCCAAATGTGGGGTTTTTTGTTTTTCTTATTTGGGAATTCACGTATTGGAGATGAAATTTACTCAATCTAAATTTAGATATTTTTACTAAAACTGGAAGAGTATCCCTTCATAAAAAGAGTAGATATGACCACTCGTACCATCAGATAAGTCTAGTGTATATTTAGCTAAGTAACTTCATTGATGAAACGTTAGGTTTAATTCCTAACACCTGCAATGTAATAGACATGAAAGTTTTAAAACATACTAGTAATACAGAAGGCTCAATATGTCAGGTGGGTGGATCTCATTACGGTTTCTTGTTAAAAAAGTAGCTGCAGGGGAAGAAAAGAGCTGGCTGAGAAGTGGGAAGGAAGGAAGTCCAGAATGCTATTAGCTTACACACCAGACGGTGATGTGTGGGGAGGAGGGGAGAGCTTGGACAGTAGCCAGCAGCATGCTGGCTTGACAGCTTGGTCAATGATAAATTTAATGCCAAAGGAACTGCCATTATCCCTGCTTAAGAGTCTTAATTTTTAAGAAATATCTTATGGTGCATACATTTTTAAGTAAATTTTCATTTATATGGACACACTTACAAAATTGGGCACTTTCTGTATATCGTATTGCATTTCTGCTGACCTTTGCCTTTTCATACATGGATTTTCAAAAACACAGGCATGTAGTTTATGTGTAATCTGCATGTGCAAATTCTCTAGACAGGTGAGTCACTAGTCATTTCTGCACTCAAATAGCCAGTGTAACAGTTGTGATTATTATATATATACCTGACTGTGCTATATAAATAAACAAGCCTTATTTATACAACCTTTTACAACTGTTTCCCAAAATATATTTAATAAAGATATGCTAAGTATAATGTATGTTTGTCATAAATTATTTAGCTTTTCAGCATACATTATACTGTATGCAACAGTTCCTTAAGGTTGCGTTCATGTCTTCCCATGAAACTAAACATAACTTAACATTGCGAGTCTCTGATTTCAAATGAGATATCTGGGGCACTTCTGTAGTATAAATACGAAATGATATGATGTTTTCATTACATTAAGAATCCATTTAAAATATATTATCCTGAAGCACAGAAAATGTGTACATTTACTGGATATTCATAAAAGGACTTTAATTAAATGATTCTATCTGCAAATCTTTATTTTTAAAATTTCCCTTGTTTTTCCTATTTAATTTTTAGTGACCAGAACAATAATGCTTCATTATTTCTTCTTTGGTATTCTTTCTCTTAGATAACATTTTATTTCTGTATGTGTGGGCAATGTAAAGTATTCATTTAACAATATATTTATTATTTGACTACACTTTTGTTGATATATTTTCCCACAGATGATTAGTCACTTAATGAAAAAAATAAAAAATCTTTACATTAGCTAAAAAAAATCCTCACTGCATTTTTATTTTTTCCCCCCATTCCAGGTTTTTAAAACAATTTTAGACAGAGGCGACTACTAGATCCAAGTCTTTTTGCTGATCTCTTTCTTTAATTTTCATAATTCTGTAATTTGGTTAGATTTCATCTGTTCCTGATTCATAGCGGTAGGGTTAACAAGTGTGTCAGTTTATCAAGACATGAATATAATAGACATTGCACTTTGATGTTTTCCTTTATGATAAACAATGGATCCATAGCCAAGAAAACTGTGGTTTACCATCTCATTCTTAGTCACAAGTAATACAAATGATTTGTCTTTACAGTTATACCATTTGCCTGAAGCCAGCTTTATTCTTTAGTGAATGAATCCTATCTGATGAGTAACAATAATTTACAAAAATTTGATCTATAAAATTCAAATTGCAGTGGAAACATCTGGAATGATACACTCTCATCTTAAGCACCAGAGGAAAATGACTGTGCTTTAACTTTGGTTTTCCACAGTCAGAAGTAAGGGATGTCCTTTTTATAGGGTTTATCAGTGCTGAACCTCTTGATCTTTTAAACTTTGCTGCATGAATAGTAAGATGCCTTATGGAAGGAGGAAAAGAAATCTTAATGAGTAATTAATTAACATGATATAAAAGCCTCTGGATAGAAACAATAGTTCTGGCTTGATCTGTATCTGGAGACATTTAAAAAAAAATTAAAGTAGAGGAAGAAAAAGGCATATTTTTTATGGATACTTAAGTACAGGAGGTGTGGAAGAATACTTTAAATTACTTTTTTCCTCCTTTACCAGTTTTGAAGCCATTTATGAAATATGCCATTACAGAGCTTATAGTCTACATTAGTTTTTTTAAAGTCTAAAACATAACAATGAAGATTAAATAAAATTACGTAGCTGTAATAACAGATTGACCTATTTTTAAAAAAAAAATAGTGTTTCCATAGAAAAATTGCTTGTCTATATTATTAGACTATGTTGCTTAGATATGCTAATGAATTATTTAAAGAAAACAGTCAAGTTAAAACATGTTTAAAAGTTCTTAACTTACATTATGGCAGAGCTACTTTTTCAAAAAAACTTTAAAATAATTAAACTAATTACAAGAACTGGTTGTTCAATTTTTATTTTTCAACTTAGCTAAAATTGATTAGGCAATGAAAATAAGACTTACTAGACAGTTTCACTTTCCTTTATAGGACCTTAGGAGTTGCCATATTGGAACAAGACCAGAATAGTCTATCTGGTATGCTATCCCATTTCCAGTAGTGGCCAATTTCAGACTAAGGTCTCCACAAAGGTCAACTATGCAACAACAGGCCAATAGAGAAAGTTTGTTCCTAACTCTAGGCAGTTGATCGTAAGCTTGTGTCCTGAAGCATGAATATATATATCTTGTAGCTTAGATAGCATAATGGTAGATGTTATCTGTATTTGTGCAACATCTTCATTAATGATCTAGATGATGAAATAGTTTGCAGATGACACCAAGCTGGGGGGAATGGTAGATACGCTGGAGGCTAGGGATAGGATTCAGGAAGACCTAGACAAATTGGAGCATTGGGCCAAAAGGAATCTCATGAGATTTAACAAGGACAAGTGCAAAGTCCTTCACTTAGGATGGAAAAATCCCATGTACTGCTACAGGCTGGGGACCAATGGACTCAGTAGCAGCTCTCTAGAAAACGACCTGAGGGTTATGGTGGATAGGAAGCTGCATATGAGTCAATCGTGTGCCCTTGTTGCAAAAAGGCCAACAGCATATTGGGCTGCATCAGTAGGAACGTTGCCAGCAGATTGAGGCATGATACCATGCTAAATATAAGCAAATACCCACCTCTTCAAAAAACATCAGTTTCCTTTCTTCCACCAGATATGCACCAACAGGTAGGCCTCTACTCCCACAACAGACTAAAGAAGAGACAAATTTAAGCATGTCCCATGTGATAAGTAGATGTGAAGGCTGTCAATTGCACTTTTGGCCACAGGAGTTTAGGATGAAAGAGACAAATTGGAACTGTAAAGCCCCTCCCCCCCATCCCCTTTGTGTTATTGCCAGGGTAGGTGTTTTTAGGAGATATCCTGAGGTTAAATAATGTCACAGCCACTTGGCCAAATAATATAATTGCTATCTGTCCTCACTGTTCTTTGATTCATAGACACTAAGGTCAGAAGGGATCAGTATATCATCCAGTCTGACCTCCTGTGCTTGCTCATGTCTGTTCCATACTAGGTGAACATGCGTTGTGTGCACTGTTGCCAGAGATTTTTCCCTTAGTGGTATCTATTAAGCTAGCTCTAGCATCTTCTCGAGCCATGGTATTAGAAGTGCTCCCTGTTACACGTCCTCTCAGTTCCTTCTTATTGCCCATGATGGTTGCTGGAATGATCCTCTTGCTGTAGCAAGGCTTTGGACTCTGCTTTATTATATTTGTAGTTTTTGTAATCTCTAGTGTACAAAGTCCTTATACTTAGCATTAATGTGTATAGTAGTGTAAATATGTCATCGAGGAACTGCTTCACCCCAGGGACTGGGCATGTGCTAGTCTCCAGGCACTTCTTTGGTAGCAGATGACACTTTATTTTATAACAGCCACTCTGTAAATGAAAATTGATGAGGGGGCTGAAAGTGTGTCATACTTTTTCCTATACCATGGAGCCCTTTGAAATGAAGATATGTTGAAGTAATGAGACTGTTCTAATAATTTTTTCTATAAACATTAGTCATGCAGCAAACTCCTACTACCACTGGCAATTTCTAGCTAGTGGTGTGATTTTTTTTTAAGTTAAATGATCTGTGCTAATAATGGCTTAACAAAAGCCGTATTTTTTTTAAACTCATGTCTGTACAATGGTCAGATGAATGAATCACCCTAGATATCCCAAAGCACAATTATATATTCTGTGGAAGTGGGAAAGTTTATATGCCAGCTGAACCAAGGCCAGTAAGTTATTTCATACTAATTTTGAAAATGAGATAGCAAGCAGACTTGATTTCCTCTTCATATTTTCTCTAGATGTCATTACTGCGAGGTTATGCTGCAGCTTTTTGTTTTAGTAGAACCACAATGTCTTACAGGTTTCAGCAAATATATCACTGTAAAATGATATTCTATATCATATGATCTTGCTCCCCCCAGATACACGGGATTATTACCATATTGTGAATTAAATTGTCCTTCCTTGGGGTTTAAATTAGCTGTTAATATACAAGAAAGGGATATTGGAATCATCATGGACAGTTCTGAAAACATCTGCTCAGTGTGCAGCAGCAGTCAAAGGGCTAACGGAAAGTTAGGAACCATAAAGAAAAGAATAGACAGTAAAACAGCAACTATCATAGTGTTGTTAATCCTTGTAATACCCACATCTTTAATACTACATGCCATTCTGGTGGCCCCATATAAAAAATGATACATTAGAATTGGAAAAACTGAAGGGAAAGAAAATGACGATGATTGGGGTATAGAATAGTTTTTATATCAGGAAAGATTAAAGAGTGGAACCATTCAGTTTAGTAAAGAGACAACTTGTATACAATCATGAATCGTGGAGAAAGTAAATAGGGAAGTGCTATTTACATCATCACGTAACATAAAAATTAGGGGTCACCTGATGAAATAAGACCAAGTTCCAAAGGGGTAGCCATGTTAGTCTAGTTCAGCAAAACAAACAAGGAGTCTAGTCTGGTGGCACTTTTAAAGACTAACAAATTTATTTATTGCATGAGCTTTCATGGGAGAAAATCCCAGTCCATCATACGCTTAAAAATGGGGAACTTACTGATGAAATTAGTAGGAAACAGGTTTCAAACAACCCCAAGGAAATATTTCTTCACATGACATGCAGTCAGTCTGTGGAACTCATTGCTAGATTATGTTGTGAGGCGAAAAGTATAACTGGATTTGAAAAAGAATTAAATAAATTTGTAGAGGATGGGTCCAGCAACGGCTGTTAGCCAAGATGATCAGTGACACAAACCCATGCTCTGGCTGTCCCTAAACCTCCAAATGCCAGCAATTGTCAGAGACAGGATACTTGGCTTGGTGGACCATTGGTCTGATCCATGGTCATTCTTGTAATGTTCTGGTGATTATTTCCAACTCAATTGTTATCAACACAGACTTTTATATCAGATATATAACTTATCACAGGACAGTTGTGTTGCACTGACAAATAACCTGATATTAACCTGACTTCATACCACATATGACTTAGATAGCTTTTCTACAAAAGCCTAGATAGGCAGACAGATAAACTCTTGAAGTTGGCTAAATAAACTTCCATCAATAAGATTTGGGGAGAGAAACAAAGGAGATTCCATTTCTTCAACAGCCAACAAAATCCAGTGTTTTAGCCAGTAAAGCTTTCATCCCTGGAGACCATGTTTGCTGAAGTATTGCTGCTGCTTATTATTATTATTTTATTGAAGAAATGGAATTTATAGAACTCTCTAATGGATAATTTAAAATGTGTGACTATTTTCATTTTTTTCAAAGTGTTCAGCTTCATATAGAATTAAGTTTGCCTGCTATGAAGTGTATTTTCTTCAGGCTGTATGCTAACTCATTGAATCAGATCACAAGTTCTGCTCAAATGCAGTGAGGTGGAGGGAAAGTGAGTTTGGTTTTACCCGCATACAAACTTTAGACCACAACAAGCCAGGGTGTTAATGTACAGTGCTGTACCCTGCCGTACACTAAGTTGCAGAAGTGCATCCTGCTACTACACACTAAAAGTTCCATGGTGCACTTTGAGATACTCTATTTGAAATTTCAGTGTGTGGAAGGCTACTACACATGTATTAAATCTTCATGTAGTCAAGACTGAAGTTACAGCTCCCTGATCCCAAGATGCCTGATCTCAGTGCAAGATTATTCAGGGACTTTCAACAATGAAGGATGTTCCATTTTGACATGCCCGTTCTCCCTGAACATCCCCAACACTCCTTAACCCTATATTGATGGCAGAGGGCGTAGCTGGTCCAGGAGGCGGCTACACCAGAGAGGAGAGCCTCTGCAAAAGCGAGTTCTTCACTAACTATATCTGGCTGCTTTAAATCCATGTTGTGGAAAATACTTAGCTCAGTGGAGAATCCAGCCTATTAATTTTAATGGATGTGTTGTACACATTAGGCCTGCTCTCCTTCCATTGAAATCGGTGGCAACATTTAATTATGCCCATTATTTTAAGTCAGTTAAGCACAATTTCGTTATGGTTTATGCACTTTCCAGAGTCTGCCAAGTAACAGTTGTAATAATAACAATACTTAGCACTTTACCTCCTCAAAGTGCTGTAAAAACATGAGTTAATACGCTAATAAGCCAAAATCTGTTGGCTGCCTTTTGTACTTTACACTTTGTTGTGACTGGGAAATGACGAATCTCTGTTATAGCCAACTTTAGAAATTCAGTGGTTTCACTAGTACTGCTTCAAGGTGCTGTGGTTATTTTTAAGCATTAGATTGGGAAAAATAGACTAACCCAAGATTAAAGTGCAAAACATTGAAATTGAACATACAAATAGTTTGGTGAAAAAACTATTTGATACTGTTCTAGTTTATAAAGTTTACAGTGAATATTTTGTAAAATTTTTCAGTATGTTGCTTGAACTTCAAGCAAATAATGTCCGGGTAGATAGGCTCATAATTACTTGCAGGACACGATAAATTCTTGTATGAGGATCATTATTTTTATTATGCTACAGTAGTGCTGGATGATGTCTGTGGAGCGGAGCTGTTTTTTCATGTATAGGCTTAGCCAGAAACTATGCTGTTCCTGTTTGACTTTGCTGGCAGCTGTCACACTAATGTTTTGAAAGATTTATTTTAAAATATGAAAATGTATAACTCAGTTTTTGTAGCCTTATATTAGAAACCTTCTGATATCTTAATTTTATTCATTGAAAACACACAACAGTGCCAGCAGAAGAGCAAACAGTACTTGTGAGATGCATATTTATTCATTATTCTGCTCTTTCATTCCTTTTTTTGCCTTACAAGTGCAAGTTGCTCTGATTAGCTAGAAATTTAGTGAATATTTTTATTTCACAATTAAAATGAAATAATTAAGCCCATAACATTTTTTTCTCTTTTGGGAGTAATAGAAGAAAGTTGTTAACTTTTGCATTAAAAAGCTGTAGTTTAATCATTATTCTGATTCTTCTTAATATTTTCTAGGACTCAGCCAAAAACAGTTTTTGCAGAAGTGGAATCAGAGGAAGATGAAACAGACAATAAGCCTGAGTGGAAAAAACGTAAAATTTGAAGAATTTGATTTGGGGGAGGATGACACGGGATTTAAAACAGAGATTTTTTCTCTATGCAATAAAATGTCAAATACTTTACAAATGGAAATTCTTTTAATGCACTGCGCAATTTGCAACAATCCAGAGATGATAGTTGCATTACAGTGGACTAGAATTGTTAATCTGTTTTTTGTAATAAGTTCATTATATTATGCAAAAATCTTATGTCATTTTGTTTAACTTTTGATTTTAAAAAAAGTATTTGCGTTTGTAATTTTTATCCAGAATACATCATCAATGATTAAGCATTTTTACTATAATATTTTGTCTGGGAATTTTAAATAAGACCAGAAAAGCTACAGTTTTTCAGACTTCTTTTACTCATTCCAACAACATCTATTAAGTTGCACAAAAGAACCTAAAGTCAAGATTTCACATTTTTTAGGAATATCAATTTAGGATAATTCTTAGGCATCAGGTTTGTTTAACTGGTGTGCTAATTTTGTAAAACATTAAATATTTTCTGGTATTTATGGCTTATTAGAAATATGTTTCCTTTGAATTGTACAGTCTCATATTTCTGTTAAATGTTTTCTTTTCTGAGCCATATGGAATAAGAATGTACAATTTTGTTTATTTGTCTGAATAAAAGCATTGTATACTTGTTACTTTTCTTTTTCTAATTTTGTATGAGTTATTCAAAGTTAAATAGATTTTGTTCAGGGCTCCTAACTCTATTGCTGTGTATAGGTAAGCCATAACACTTGAGGTAATGCATATTTGTTAGTCAATATACACATAGACTTGGGTTTGCTGTGGTGTATAACTGAACTGTGCATATATTGGCGGACAAAGATACTTTCTAAAGTGTGATACTGACCTTTATAAAATAGTGGTATTTACTATCATGCTGCTATGGTAAATGTCACTGGGTGAAGGAGAGAAAAAACAAAAACAAACCAACCTCCTTAAAGCAAAGAGGAAACTAGATTACATGGGTTTGTATATTTTGGTTATGATAATATTTGCTTGTCTTCTTTAAAATAACAAATGAGTGGTTTGCCATATTTTCTGCTGCTATGGAATAATGTCAGTATCAAAGAGCTAACTAGGTGGTGCAATAGTGACTTCTTGCCTACAAAGTACAGATGTGGAAAGAATGGACAGAGAAAGAAGGGAACAGATGAGTGCCAGAGAGTGGAAAGATGAACTCAAAGCAAACCTCATTCTTAAAGGATCTATCAAAGTGCTTCCCATAGAGTGTCCCCATCAGCTAATAATATCAATCTTTAAAAGTTGATGGAATATAAATTAAAATATTTTATTAATACGATTTTCATTCCTACGAATAGATGATGGAGTCCGTTAGTCCACCTGATCTAATAACTTTGAACACAGGACAACCTGTTGTTTTAAAAAACACTGGAAGTTCTCCACCAAGCCGGCATGAGTTACTAGGATGCAGAAAGCTAAAAGGGAAAGATACATGCTTAAAAATGCTGCTACTGATGATTTCTGAGCATGCAGGAATAATTTAAACAAATTTCATCCTTTTATGCTGTTTCATCAGGTTAGTAGTCCATATATCAATACCTTCATAAATTAAGATGATTTATTTTTTTCAGTTCTTGCTTGATATTAAGATCTTTATTTTATTGAAATGCAAATGGACCTTCCAGTTCAATCAGAATTTATATTTTTTGTGTGTTTTAAGAACCCCCATAATTTTTATCCTCAGTTATTTATTTCCCCATTATCTTTAGTAGACTCCATTCACCAAATTAGAGCTGGGTGAATAATTTTAAAACATTTTTCTTTTTTGCAAACACTGATTCAATTTTTTAAAACAAATTATCTTCCTTTGTATTTGCACCCAATTTGATTTTCTTTTTCACAAATTTATCAGCAGGTGTGCTCACCAAAAGAGCAAATATTAACACAATACAGCAAAATATTCTTTTAAAAGGAAATTTTGATCTTGTAATCATGAATATTAGCACTGGAAACTGAATTCTAAAAGGCGATCGAACTAGAGAAGAAAATCTGCGTGACCGATCCAAACAACTCAAATTTCTCATTGCAAGTATTCTCAGCTACCAGGAAAAGGGGCTAAATTATATCAATGCTTATGTTGTAGAAGGTTCACTGTAGTCATAAAATGGAAAACAAAAAGATACCACTTGTCTTAATTTGTCTGAATTAAAATGAGCCATTTTCATTTAAATTTAATCTTAGGCCTGACTCTCAGTTGGCTTTAATGTGTACTCACAGGTCACACACTGCTTTCTAAATTATAACAGGAGATGGTTCCATCTTCTTAAGGCTGAACTGGCTCTTTATTAAGAGAACTACTTACAGAATTTCTTCAGCTACAGCTAGCATTCCAACCATGTATTCACATACCACACGGTAACTACAGCCCCATCAAAAGCCAAAGAAAGGCACTCCGCAGGGGGGTCTGGGCATTTGGATTTTTCATGCCACCATTGGTCAGAGGGGCATTCCTCAGGCCCAAACCAAGGCCCGCCCTGAACACTCTAGGACAGAGACACTGAGGGGAGAGGCAAAAAGACTCATCCAGCATGGGGCAAATTTACCACAGGCCAGTCCTGCCAGGGCAGGCAGCCCTAGCTCAGCAAAATTGGGTGGGTGCTGTGCCACACTATGTACTTGTTCTGTACTAGTGACTGTTACTGTTTTGATCCTGTCCCAGCACAGTGCAGCTGGCCTTGCAATCTGGAGGCATATTTCTAGGGTTAGAGCCCTTTCTCTCAACAATCTACTGTGAGCTGACTAACATGTTGCATAAATGATCCTGTCTTTAACTAGGGAATCTTTAGTTTCTCTAAAGTTGTGTGTGGATTCTCAGCTCTGTAATACATCTATTCCGTTGTCTGCTTCTTGATGTGGGTAAAAAACCCCACGTCACTGAACAGTGTCATTTTGCCTGGGGTCACACTCATCAGACATTTTTATCAGCTATTACAGTGTCTCAGGCATTATTCTTGTTCACTCACATTTTATCCTCCGCCCCCCACCCCCCATTAAGATAGTAAAAATCTTTCTTCATTTTCTCATCTTTCTCCTCCATGGTCAGTTACATATAGAGAATCAGTTCTTACATCCACTGTTTATGTGATTGTGCCAACCTTTGTGTGTGGAAATCCAGCATTTGTGGTCATTTGAGCTCCCTCATGCTTCCTGTTTGTTCTACTTCTAGATTTTGCTTTGTTTGTTTTACATTTCCCTCCAAGACTGGTACTGTCACCATTTTTTGCATTCCTTGTGCTGAAAACAACATTAGAGGACTCCATGTTTCTAAAACTAAACTAGTACTTTATTAAAAGAACCATTTATAGATTGATGCAATTGCAGGTAGCATTCCCACCATGTGTGCAGACCGGTTTCCTGGTGTTTCCAACAAACTCTTCCCACGTCCACCCTGTGCTCCTCCCTCCAAGGTCTATTCAGGTTGCTACACTTTCATGTGCTGCTAGTGGTAGAGGGAATTATTTTTCCTTTAAAGTAATGGAGGATTCCATTTCTTTTAGTCGGGGTTGTTCAAGACTTGGTCCAATAGGCCCAGTCAGACACTTGGCTTGTGGGTGAACTCATAGTTCTCCTCTGAGTAGTGTCCCCATAGGCGCTCCACAGTTGATGTGCGCACGCCCCCACACGACGGATCGGAGAACTTTCCAGCAATGCTTGTCGGGGCCGCGCGAGCAAGGGGAGGCTGTCTCGTGGCAGTTTTGGTGCCCTTTGTGGTTACGCGGCCCGACCCCTCCTCAGTTCCTTCTCAACCGTCTGCAGCTACGGACATAGTCCAGCACTTCTCAGCTTGTTATAACAATACCTATCAAGCGAATTCTCAATCTACCATCAACTTTCTTGAAATCCTTCTTAGTCTCTATTATTCAAACCAGTAAAAAAAAAAAAAATCCGTTAGCCATTATGCCTAGCTCTCTGGGCTTCAAAAGGTGTGAGATTTGCCGCAATGCCATTCCCGCATCTGACGGACACCCCCACTGCATAAAATGTCTTGGTGAGGAGCCACAACTCCACCAAATGTTCCTTCTGCAAAAATATGAGCACAAGAGCCAGACGAGACCAGGAACTGCAACTAAAGCTGTTCTGTATGGAAAAGTCCTTTAGGCCGGCATCGGACTCGGGTCAAGGGAAAGCTGCACCATCCTCAAAACCAGATACGAGGCATTCAACCCTGCCGACAACTTCTGACAAGGGACAGAGGTCCCCAACTCCAGCTCAAAAACACAAGCGTGATACAGAGGCTTTAGGTCCCTCCAAAATGCAAGCCAAAAAGATATTGAAACGGTCATCAGTAGGAGTATTGCCAGCAGATCGAGGGATGTGATAATTCCCCTCTATTCGACACTGGTCAGGCCGCATCTGGAATACTGTGTCCAGTTTTGGGCTCCCCACTACAGAAAGGATGTGGACAAATTAGAAAGAGTCCAGCGGAGGGCAACAAAAATGATTAGATGGCTGGGGCACATGACTTATGAGGAGAGACTGAAGGAACTAGGCTTATTTAGTCTACAGAAGAGAAGACTGAGAGAAGATTTGATAGCAGCCTTCAACGACTTGAAGGGGTGCTCCAAAGAAGAGGGAGGTAGGCTGTTCTCGATGGTAACAGAGGACAGAACAAGGAGCAATGGTTTCAAATAACAGTTGGGGAGGTCAAGGTTGGATATTAGGAAAAACTTTCTCACTAGGAGGGTGGTGAAGCATTGGAATGGGCTATCTAGGGAAGTGGTAGAATCTCCATCTTTGGAGATTTTTAAGGCCCGGTTAGACAAAACCCTGGCTGGGGTGATTTAGTGGGAGTGGTCCTGCTTTTTAGCAGGGGGTTGGACTAGATGACCTCGTGAGGTCCCTTCCATCCCTATTATTCTATGATTCTATCTTTATCCGGTGCCAAACATAGGCACAAGGACAAGTTGGCTCCTTCCCAACACACCAGCAAACTGGCACCGAGACCTCAAAGGCCAGTGGAGCCATCGGCGTCAACCACGGCACCGACCGCTTTCCCCTGGCACCGACACTGAGCCGAGAGACAGAACTGGCAGCTACTCTGCGATCAGCGCCGGTCCCAGACCTGACCGGACACCTTGGCACCAGTAATCACTGTGAGCTCTCCACCAACACTCACAGAACAAATAGAAATGGCATCAACCACGGCACTGATGGAGCCCACCACAAGAAGATGGACACAAAAAAGGAAATACATAGAATCAGACCCAGAGGAACCGATCAGGTCTCCTCCATCCTCCCCACTCCACAGCACCGAGGGTTCTCTGACCAGATCCAGAGAGGGTTCAATTTCACCACTACCTTTCTCCAATAAAGAGGAAGAGGGCGAAATATGACACTTTGCCTTCTCTCCCGAACCTAGGTCCCCACGCAGGGCACATAAGACCCGCAGACATGACAATGGACCACCATACCTATGGTACCCTCCACCATGGCATGGACCACCTCATGACTACACACCACAATGGCATGCCTGGGATTCCTGGTCCAGGTATTCAACAGCGAGCGGCCCATCAACATCAAGAACATTCAGAAATCCAAACCAACCACCCAAACAAACAGAATTACCTGAAGCCACACAGCCATCAGAAGAACTAGGCGAAGCTTCTCCCGTACATAATTCTTCCTTCTCACCAGATGAAGCTATAACATCATCACCACCCTCTATAGCAGACGATTTCAAGCAATTTCAGGACCTGTTTAAGAGGGTGGCAGAGTCACAAGAACCTACCATGCAGGACATTCCAGAAGCACAACATAAACTGCTGTAAATTTTACAAACCAGGTCATCCATGTGCATAGCACCACCAATGGACGAGGCAATTCTGGAACCTGCTAACAATATATGGCAGACCCCAGCATCAATCCCTCCCACCAGCAAGAGGGCTGACAAAAAGTATTATATCCCAAGCAAAAACTTGGAATACCTCTTCACCCATCCACCTCCCAATTGCCTTGTCGTAGAAGCAGTGAATCACTGAAACATACAACTCTTCAACAGATCCATACCTCACTACAAGGAGGATAAAAAACTAGACCTACTGGATAGAAAGGTATACAGATCATCCACCTTGCAATTCAGAATTTCAAACTATTCAGCCCTATTGGCGAATTACGTTCATGACAATTACTTGAAATTAGCAGACTTTATTGAGTATATTCCAAAGGACAAACAATATCAGTTCCATGCAATAATTAAAGAGGGACAATTAATCTCCAGGACAGGACTCCAAACTGCACTAGAAATCGCAGATACATCTGCCAGACTCATCGCCACTGGGGTCATAATGCGCAGAGCTTCCTGGCTTCACTCGGCGGACCGCCCGAAGCCCCTCCAAGCCACAATAGAGGATCTCCCGTTCAATAAAAAGACCCTGTTTGCAGAAAAATCAGACGAGGTGATGCACACTTCAAAAGGTTTTAGAGCAACACTTCGTACGTTTGTCATCTATACACCGGCCACGAGACAAAGATCCGATAGATACCAACCATACAATCCACGATATCCATCGCAGCACCAATACCAACACCAACAACAGCAAAATAGAAGACAAGATAATTTCAGAAACAGGCAATGACAACAACGGACACGACAACCACATAACCAAACCCCATCACAAAACCCCCCACCTAAGCCACAATTTTGAAAATTCGGTCGAGGGTGTGCTGAACATCATTCTACATCCAGAGCCAATAAGGGTCGACTGTTACCAACACCGTCTCCGACCTTCTACAAAAATTGGACCCACATCACAACGGACAAATGGGTCATCAAGTCAGGTTACGTTATCCTGTTCACAACAAAACCCAGATTCCATTTCCCTTCCCCATCTCTTTTCACGGACACAACTCACGAACAACTCCTCAAACAGGAGGCACAATACCTATTTCAAATAGGAGCCATAGAGGAGGTGCCTCAACTACACAAAGAGAAAGAAATCTACTCTCCATACTTTCTCACACAGAAGAAAACAGGAGGATGGAGACCAATTCTCAACTTACAGAGACTAAACAAATACGTAGAATCTCAAAAATTCAAAATGGTAATGCTGGCAACAGTAATCCCCGCACTGAAACAAAACGATTGGTTCATAGTCCTCAAGATGCATACTTTCACATATCTATTCACCCAGCCGACAGAAAATTTCTCAGATTTGTGGTTGGAGAAGACCATTACCAATATGAGGTCCTGCTATTCGGACTCTCAGCAGCACCCAGAGTCTTCTCCAAAGTACTGGCAGTGGTGGCTGCCCATCTAAGGAAACAAGGAGTAACAATATTTCCTTATCTAGATGACTGCCTCATAAAATCACCGGACAGAATACAAACCACCATGAACCTATTCTGGAACTTAGGCCTTCTTATAAATATAAAAAAGTTGACCCCTCACCTCTCACAAACAATAGAATTCATAGGGGCCTGCCTGGATTCTCTGCAGGCAAAGGCTTTCCTACCACATCACAGACTCGAAAACATAATGAACCTAGTGGTAACCTTACAAGCCTCTCCCACAGTGACCATTCATGCCTCCAGTTGCTAGGTCACATGGCCTCTACAACCTTTGTCGTGAAGAACATAAGACTTCATTGCACCCACTACAACTACATCTCGCAACCCTATACAAACCAAACAAGCACAGTGTTCACAGAACAATATCTGTACCCACAGAGATAAAACAATCACTGCAATGGTGGATAACACCCCACAACATGTACCAAGAAATACCCTTCAGACAACAATCCCCATCAGTGGTAATAGTTACAGACGCATCCCTCATAAGCTGGAGGGCACATATGAAATGGCAAAAAGTTGAGGGAAAATGCAACCGCCAGGAGACCCGGCTCCACATGAACCTGCTGGAGCTTCAAGCGGTACGCAGAGCATGCACTCATTTTCGAGATCATATATTACACAAGCATGTGAAGATTATGACAGACAACACCACATGCATGTTTTATATAAACAGACGGGGAGCACATTCTAATTCCCTATTCACAGAGGCGATAAAATTATGGAACTGGTGCCTCAAAAACAACATCACAATATCTGCCTCTTACCTGCCAGGGATCCAAAACACTATAGCGGACTCCCTCACCAAATATATATTCTCCCTGTGGGGATACCCATCCATAGACCTATTTGCCACATCCAGCAACTGCAAATGCCCATACTTTTGCTCGAGGCTGGTCTGGGCAAACACTCGAAGGGGGATGCCTTCCTCATATCATGGGCCCACAAACTGTCATATGCCTTTCCCCTGATACCCTTAATACACAAAACCCTCATAAAAATACGAGAGGACAGGGTGACGACAATAATGATAGCCCCCCCCCCCCCCCCAATGGCCGAGACAACAATGGTAGTCTCTGATAATGCAGGTATTCTCCAAGACACCAATCATGCTACCACCACGAAGAGATCTAATATCACAAAGCACCGGGGAAACCCTTCACCCGAACCTACAACAACTACACCTCACAGCCTGGTTTCTCTCTGGTTCCAAGAGGAAGAATGATTATGCTCAGACCTGGTGAACACGTTCTCCTACAGAGTAGAAAACTATCAACAAGAAAGAATTACCTCCAGAAATGGCAGAGATTTGACAGTTGATGCTCCAAAACCAAGATCAAACCAACCGCGGCACCCATCCACATGACACTAGAATATCTGCTCCATCTGAAAGAGACAGGACTCTTATTAGGCTTGTTAAAAGTACATTTAGCTACTATTGTGGCCTTCCATACCCATATGGAAGATACATCCATCTTCTCCCACCCCATCATCAAAAGATTTATAACAGGAATAAGAAACCTGTGTCCGGAGTCCCGTCCCCCAGCTCCAACCTGGGACGTATCTGTCATGCTAAAAGCACTAACAAAACCACCCTTTGAACCCTTGACCACATGCTCCCTTAACCACATGACGATCAAGGTCATTTTCCTAATAGCAGTCACCTCAGCCTGATGGGTGAGTGAGCTAGCGGCCCTGATGGCGGATCTACACATACACAATGTTTCATAAGGACAAAGTTTCCCTGAGGCCGCACCCAAAATTCATACCAAAGGTATCAACTCCCTACCACATGAATCAAACTATCAACTTACCTGTATTCTTACTTAAACCGCACACAAACCAACATGATACAATCCTCCATACCCTCGACGTCCGGCAAGCGTTGGCATTCTACCTAGAGAGAACAAAAGAATTTAGAACCACTCCTAGACCCTTTGTGTTGATAGCAGACAGGAACAAGGGTATGCCAATCTCCAAACAAAGAATATCAAAACTGATATCAAACTGCATACATACCTGTTATCACATAACAGGGAATCAACAACCAGAAAACATCAACTTTCACTCTACAAGAGCAGTAGCCACTACTACAGCTTTCCTCAAAATGTGCCTATAACTGAAATATGCAAGGCAGCAACATGGTCATCTCCAAATACTTTTATAAAGCATTACACAATCGACCGAGCCTCCAGAACAGATGCTGCCATGTGCACAGCAGTACTGTCAACACTACTAAACGACTCCTCAGAAGCCCCCCTACCTCCTAGGGGTACAGCTTGGGAATCACCAACTGTGGAGCACCCATGGGGACACTACTCAGAGGAGAAAGGAAGGTGGCTCACCTTGGTGTAGTAACTGGAGTTCTCCGAGATGTGTGTCCCCGTGGTTGCTCCACTACCCTTCCTCCTCCCTGCTCTTCTTTGGAGTATAAGCTACTTTCTTTCACCCCTGGATAAAGAAGGAACAGAGGAGGGGTCGGGCCGCGAAATCGCAAAGGTACCAAAACCGCCGCAAGACAGCCGCCCTGTGCTCGCATGGCCACAACAAGCATTACTGGAAAGTTCTCCGATCCGTTGCACGGGGGTGCGCACACACCAACTGTGGAGCACCCATGGGAGAACACATCTCGGAGAACTCGAGTTACTACACCAAGGTGAGCAACCTTCCTTATAGGACTTCTGGCTACCATATCCAGCAACTCTATAACAGCAAAATACTACTGGTTGTATCTTCATTTTACCATAATAAAAGATGGGAAGAAAATGCATTGTTCTTCAAAAAATTATGTAATGCTAATGATCTTACAGCAGGGCAAATCTAACTTTAATCTGTAATCAATATTACTGCTAAAAGAAAACTCTAAACATCTTGATATAAAAATCAAAAGGAATAAGAATCACAGATTTATATAGAAATGCTGTTATAAAGCACTTAGGTACAGTGAATCAGAAAATTTTAGTTGAATGATTAAATTAAATGAATATGAGCCTGGATTGAAAACTAACTGAAGGATCTTAAGAAATGGGTAATGATAAATAGCAATGCATTGAGATGAGTGGGAGGCGAATAGTGGGATCCTGCCGGAATAGGAGTTATGTCCGGTCTTATATAACATCATCTAAGTTCCCCCCTTCCAGGTCATTAAACAGCATGTTTATGAAATTTACAGATGATACTAAATAGAGGAGTGCTGCAAACACCATTGAAATGAGAGAAACAGGAAATAACAAAGGGAGTGAGCCTTGAGAAATGCAAGATAATACAGCTGGAGGAGAATGATTCAAAATGCAGATTTATTTTCTTTGTGGGAGGGGGATATTTGGACAGTGGTAATATCTAACTAGTCTAGAGCTTGTGGATTGGCAACTGAAAGTGAGTTTGCATTCTGATGTGGCAGCATCAAAGCAAATGCAATTTGGGGTTTCTTGTACAAAAGCATTGATCCCCACTAGATGGCTTACATGAGAGCCACCCTTGAATGTTGTGTGTTCCATTCCTCAGACCCAGAAAAGTGACAAAATTAATTATCGTGGCTCTAACCTGAAAAGTGGCTTTGTAAAATGTCCTGGAGGGTTCTATTTATATTAGCATTTAATGTTGATATCAAACGTATTCCATTTACAAGTAAAAAGTCTTTCTATTCACCAACTGCAAATTTAGTTGGACTTCGAAGGTCGTACTGGATTCTTCCCTTGTTGTGCAGTTATTTAAAAAAGTTCTGGCTACATTCTATTGTTATATTTCTTTCACAATCAGCCCTTGAAAAGACCTTGTTCAGCCCACAGCGTTTGGAGAGTTGATATAATAGACTTTTTATAGTATTAGGTTAGATTAGAATATCTTCTTGAATTCTCCAGATTGAAAGCTTTCTTTCCCAAGCTTCTTCTCCAACCCATAATGCTTATATACACTTGAATTGCTCAAAATGCTGGATTGCTAGAAATGACTTTTTCTTCTCTATATCAGCCTTGAATCATTTGTTTTTACAGTATGTAAACAATTACATATTCTTTTCAAACAAATATATGGTAATACAAAAAGGTAGGTCTGATATTCAACTTGCTAACTGTCCACATTTCTTAGGAAACCAAGCCAGATCTCACTTCAATTGCCAATTTCATGCTCCAAAATGCATTTGATTTTTATATAACATTTTAAATACATAATATAACAGGTCACATTTCAGAAAAAATTTTAATGGTAAAGATGTGGAGTGGAATAATGATGTTCAAAAGGGCATTTTCCTGCATGTCAATGACAAAAGGCATGAGAGACATACAACAATCTCAAACGATGCGTATCCTTCAGATCAATCTTACACGTGAAACATAACATGATTTAATTATTCTTAGATATGTGAGACAAATGCTTGCATATGCTACAGTGTTTATATCATTAAAAAAGTGAATTTTGTCCAAGAAATAATTAATTACAAAATCTAAACCCACTTCAATACAATGTGCCAGACATTTCTGTAGTTGGTTAGCATAATTATTGTGTCTCCATTGACTTACAGAGTTCAGTTCCCCAAAACACTGAGCTCAGCTTCTCACGGGATCTGGTCCACAGAATGAGTGGCCTCATAAGTTGTTAGAGCCTTTTTCTCATTTGCATAAATATAGTACTAGAAAGGTAGCTAATGAGATGGATTTAAATGGTGTCAAAATATCTCCTTTATTCTGCCCAGTGCAGATGGCCCACATTAGATTGTCCTCAACTCTAAAGCCCCAGTTTAAGAGCCATAACTGTGTTGAATTTCGCCTAGTGGAGGTTGTAATGTGCATTACAATAGCCTTGGGAGTTGGTGAATACCGACCTCTGTTGCAGTGGGTATAACTTTGAGCCATCTCACCAAACAGGAAAGGAAATAAAAGTAAGTATTTTACCAACACGCCTGTGCACTACACCTTCTGAAAACAGAGTAAGTTTAATGACAGAATCTAATATTACAAGAGCTATAACAATTCCCAAATGTAATAGAGACAAGCCTTACATAATGCAAGAAAGATCTTGGATGAAAGAAATTTTAACGAGTAAAATTGTTGAACAGGCTGCCACATTCTCAAATGCAGTTTGAGATTTTGCCAATCACAAACTGTATCTTTTTAATAAGACTATAAAATGTCCATTTGTGGGGCTCTTTTATTAATTTTTACTAGCTTTTAACTATTGTTTACACTAAAAATATAAACATGAAATTTCAGTCCTGTAGTGAGATAAGCATAAAAATAATGCATATTCTTTCTTTTTCTCTTAACCACTCAATCTAATCTTATTGTGTAAAACTCCTCCGGTCTCAAACACCCAGTTCCATGGAAATCAATTCTAATACAAGAGATATTAAAAAGTCCCCCTTTTTATATATATATATATATATATATATTTTGTTGAAGTACATGAAGACCCCAGCTGAGATCAAACCCACATTGTCCTAGACTCTCTACAAATATATATTGAGGAACAGTCCCTACTCCCAAACCTTATAATCTAAATGAACAAGATAGACAAAACAAACATGGAGTCCTGTGGCACTTTTAAAGACTAACAAATTTATTTATCACAGGAGCTTTCGTGGGAGAAAATCCCATTTCCCCCTTAAATCAAATTCTAGTTTCCCAAGCAGCATTTTTGGAGAATGAGTCAAGTTCAAATGTGGCCTTTCAACCCAATGGACAATAAACTGAATATATATTCTCAGTCTATAGGAAGGGAATGCAGTGACCTTTCCCCCTGAATTGCATTCGTTTCAAAGCTGACTAAATACAAGGCATATGCTGGGGAATAGCAATATGAAAACTGCTGAGGGTGAGAGAAGGCTGAGGAGTGATAAAATTCCAACAAAAAGAAGTGAGTGGAAAAGGCTGTAAATTTCTTTGTCCTTTCCTAGAGCTTGATGCTAGAAGGCACTGATCTCCTCCTGCCTTCAATAGCTTGTGCTATTTTAATTGGTAACCATTGGCCTCTTATAGGAGAAAACCCATGGGAAGTAACAGCTTGGATATGAGAACCAAGGAAGGAGGAAGGAAGCTTGGTGGATGTTTCTATGTAGACTATGATCAGATGAGTGAACAAAGACCAAGTTTCAGGTAACTTCATTTCCTCTACTTAAATAATATTGAATCTATTTAATATGTATTAAGATTGATATCAAGTACACTTCTAAATATATTGTATATTATATTTGATTTAATAAAGAAGGTCTTTTACTGCAAGAGGACAATTTGAACAATTCTGATATAGTTGGGTGGTTGTGTTTACATATAAAAATGTGCTTACAAAATTATCTGAGTCAATATATATAGATATAATCGGTTAGAAAACCATTTAAAATATAAAAAATGGATGAGGCTGTGATGGAGTAAATGACTACTCATTTTATGCTATATTTGTAATTTCTTCATTGATTATAGATTGCAGAATAATAGGGATGGAAGGGACCTCATGAGGTCATCTAGTCCAACCCCCTACTAAAAAGCAGGACCACTCCCACTAAATCACCCCAGCCAGGGTTTTGTCTAACTGGGCCTTAAAAATCTCCAGAGATGGAGATTCTACCACCTCCCTAGGTAACCCATTCCAATGCTTCACCACCCTCCTAGTGAGAAAGTTTTTCCTAATATCCAACCTTGACCTCCCCAGCTGTAATTTGAAACCATTGCTCCTTGTTCTGTCCTCTGTTACTACTGAGAACAGCCTAGCTCCCTCCTCTTTGGAGCAACCCTTCAAGTAGTTGAAGGTTGCTATCAAATCTCCTCTCAGTCTTCTCTTCTGCATACTAAATAAGCCTAGTTCCTTCAGTCTCTCCTCATACATCATAAACATAAAACAAAAATAGCATTATGCATATTTTGAAGAGTTCCTGTACTGTTAACACTCTAAGATTATTAAATGTTGAAGTCTTAAAACCTAAGGCCCTGAACTTAGTGTGCTCCACAATGGCTACAAAGACCGGTCCATTTACAGAATCAAGGCTTTTGACGTGTCTGATTCACTGTTTACTGTATTCTGTTTGTTAACTTTTCCCTTAAAGGTGGGGATGAAGAAAATCTCCTCACAAAGTTTGTCAGTCTTTCAGAATTTGGATTTGTATGTAATAATCAGAATATTATTTACTAGAGGAACCAAATATCAGCCTTGTATTACTATATGAGTACTTTCATTTTTTACATTTTTATTTTTAATAGATAAATTTTACATATTATACAGATAGTAAAGATTCTCCAATCTATTAATTGATATAATATTATCATAAGCGTTTAGGAAGATGGCTGTCATGGGAAACATATGAAAATAAGTGTAAAAGATATTCAGAACTTGGGTACAAAGTTGAATGACTTAAAAATACTATAGTTGAATAGCTGCATGGATTTTTTAGCCCCTTTCCAGCAGCAAACTGAAAAATAATGAGACAAATTAATATCTGCAGGCAGGATTTTTTTTTTTTTTTAAAGTAAAAAAAAAAAGTGAAATAGTTTCAAATCCTCAACTGGGGTAAATCAGTGCTATGGAGCTATGCTGATTTACACCAACTGAGGGTATGAGCTTGGATTTTTAGTTTATTTTTCCTGAAATTGCTGTGAGTGTTGCATGGACACTAGCTTTGTTTTACCTAGAAAATGATGGAAATCTGGGCCAGTGTTCTGTCTACAGATTTGCAGTGCTATAAACTGGAAGAGCTGAGCTTGGGCCAACAGAATGTGAGCATATCCCTGAGGTGAGATAGTTGATTACACAAGGGAGTGGAACGGATTGCCAGCTCTCCCATCTGGAGAATAATTCTGGGTGGTAGCAAGTAAGAAAGGCAAAGAGAAAGAAAATCAAATGCATTATTTGTGGGGAGGAGTGGTAGAACTACGTAGACTGGGATAACAACATTGAGTTACGCTGTTGTTTGTTCTTAAATATAATTAAACCATTTAGATGCTATTTAACAAAAATTTCCTGGCACAGACAGTGAGTATGGACTTGAGTTTTTCTCTCTAGTAACTACACAGAAATCTATCAGCCCTTCTTCAATATGTCTACCAGCCCTTGTTCAATGTATCTTTGTGGGATCAGGCAGTTTTAGGTTAACATATAATTTTGTAATATATACCTAAAGCATTTTAAGTGATTTGGATGAACAGTACAATACAAATGCAAAGTTATATTTATAATCAGAATATACATTTTTTCAAACTGTACCAGTATAAAAAAAATCAGACACTAGGATTCACACGAATGATGTAAAATAAGATCAATTTAAGAATTTTATGCATGTGGTACTCTACGTAAAGCGTGTTTGTATGTGTTTATTATATAAAACAAATCCCCAGTGCATGTACAAATTTCCAGAGGGGTAGCCGTGTTAGTCTGTGTACAGCAAAAACAACGAGAGTCCTGTGGCACCTTATAGACTAACAGATTTTCTTCGGCATA
>ML685863.1:2851310-2879152 GCA_007922175.1 Pelusios castaneus | reverse complement strand
GGGCTATAACCCACTTCGTCAGATGCATCTGATGAAGTGGGTTATAGCCCACGAAAGCATATGCCGAAGAAAATCTGTTAGTCTATAAGGTGCGACAGGACTCTCGTTGTTAGTGCATGTACAGTATTTTATATAACATTGTATATAAATGCACATAAGATGCTCAAAATTAAGGGCCTAATTTTTAAAGGAGCTATAATTTGACCTCCTTTTAAAATGTATAAATGGCCATCTGAGCACTTTTCAAGAACTCAGACCTGCACGCATAGACATTAGAATTTATACATGCAAATTGTTCGTATAAATTGTATACCATTTTCATGCTGATGTTATTTATTTTTTGTACTGCAGTAGCACCTAGAGTCCCCAACTCCATTATATTAGGCATTGGACAAACACGCAACAAAAAGGAAGTCCTTGTTGCAGAGAGCTTTTGATTGAAAAGTACACCTGCAGGTATTTAGGCATGTACACAAAGAGGCTACTGTTAGCAAACCAGGTTCTTTTTACCTGTAGGTATGTTATAGTTAGATTTATGTGACTTTAATGTACTTTTAGCCTTGTTTTTATTGATAAACATAATAGGGTCATGAGGTCATGTAGTGTGTGTGAATATTGTGAGTGCCACATAATTGTGATAATCCAAGGCTTCTGAAATGACTATATGTGAAAATGATCAGAAGCAGAGAGGAAAAGGCAGTGCTGGTGTATATTGCATGTACTATAGGTAAGATTTATGACATGTTTTAGTTCAAAAGAAAATAATACCCTGATCTTTACAGGAGTTATTTGAAACTAGGAAAATAAAGTAAAATAAAAGACAGTAACTGACAACTGACAGAGTTTGTAATACAGTGCTTTGTTGTATAACGTTCACTCAGAGCTATAATTAGGTGATTATGTAAGGAGACCACAGTGTACATTTGAATAGCTACTGTATTGGGTTAATGATGTCACTCATCTTTACTCAGCCATAAATTATTATATGGCTTAGTCACAGGGGCAGTGTGAATTTAATAGGTATGAAATCATAGCCAAATAAAACTTTTAGTGAAGTAAACAGAAGATGGAGCTATTACAAGGGTGAGCAATGACACTATCCCTTTGAACCAAAGGTCCCCAAGCTTGACTGATCCCATGCGGAATTGATGGCAATTGTTATTCTATAACTTGTAATGTTGCAGCAAACAGTAATTATATTTTTGAAACTACCGATAATAGTAATTCTATAGTTTAATTATGTAAGTATTATAATTCGGTGGGAGGTATCAGATTTGCTGTTGACTTTTGCATTTTGCATATTTGTATGTAAATCCATCATATTTAACTTTCAGATGCTATAGCTAAAGGTATTGATGAAGTTCCTTTCAATATACTTACAAACACATATGAAAAAGATTTAGAAAACCTGACCTATGAGGAAAGGCTAAAAAAACTTGAGAAAAGATGACTGAGGTGGGAGCTGATAAGTCTTCAGATATGTTATAGAGGGTCGTGATCAGTTGTTCTCCATATTCACTGTAGTATTTGGCTCCATCTACTGCAAGGAAGATTTAGATTGGATAATAAAAAAAGCTTTCCAACTCTAAGGGTAGTAGTTAAGCTCCAGAATTAGGTTTCAAGAAATGTTGTAGAATCTGTATCATTGGAGATTTTAAAAAACAGGTTAGATAAACACCTGTCAAGGATGGTATAGATATATTTAGTTCTGCCTCAGCATAGGGGGCTGGGCTAGATGATCTTTCAAGGTGCCTTTCAGTCTCATCATTTCTATGGCTCTATATATATGCCAAAGATAAAATTGCAATTTTCATAACAGCTAAAGTACAAACCAAATAACACCCCACATATTCTTGAAAAGGTATTTGCTCCAGGAGCTTCTAAATTATGCTGTATCACATATGCTTTTCATAGTTAGCAATGCTATTTATTTATTTATTTATTTGCCTATTTTCTTCAGTTTCTTGGGTAGCAGTAAGTTTTGTCTCAGAACTAACTTTTATAAATCTCAAAGCAGGAATCAGGCATTCAGGCAACCATATAAGTTTGCTCAAAATCTACATGGCTAAATCATTCCAAAATGTTCAACGGATTTGCAATGAGTCCTTGATTTGCAATGTCATTGTTTAGCTGCACTTTCAGGACTCACATAGCAGGCATCACCACAGAGATACTGCTCTAGTCTAAACTTATATCATGGTTTAGCTCCTCAAATGGCCTGAGTATTGAAATCTCAGAATATGTCTATACTGCAGTAAAACGCCCATGGCTAGCCTGGATCAGCTGACTCAGGCTTGTGGGACTTGGGATGCCAGGTCATAAAAATGCATTGTAGCTGTTTGGGCTCAGGCTGGAGACTGAGCTCTGAGACCCCATGAGATGGGAGGGTCCCAGAGCCTGAACTATGTTGCAGTTTTTGATCTCTTTGAGTCTTAATCGGCTGACATGGGTCAGCCATGGATGTTTCCTTGCAGTGTAGACATGCCTACAATCTCTGCCTAGATCCCAGCAGGATGATGTCAGTAGGACAATATTAAAATCTTCAAAGCAAAAACATCAGATAGCCTATTTATTATCTAGCAAACACTTAAATGAAGTTCAACCTGCACACAGCGTCCTGAATCAGCTAGACAGTAGCCAGGACAAAACCCTGTTTGTACACTGTTCAACTGAGGCCATGTCTACATGGAGACTTTCAGAAAAGTTAAGGTGAATCAGCTAAAATTGTTAATTTAAGGATCAAGTTACAAAGAACTGAAGCCACATTACTCCCGAGTGAGAGCATCCACATAAGCTTTAATAACAATGGCTATGTCTACACTTACTAAAGTTAGTTCAAATTAGTTAATTTGAATTAACTAAATCAAACTAATTTTAGTTAGTTTGAATTAACTTAATTCAAACTAGCATGGCCCCACTAGAATGCTAGTTCGAACTAAGCATGTGCCATCATCCATGGCAAATTAGTCAATTGCATTAAGGTCAATGTGCCGGTTAGTTCGAAATAACTTAGTTCGAACTAACATGGCCACATTGGGTTAATTTGAACTAACTAGTTCGAATTAACCATTAGTTCGAAAAATATAATCGAATTTATTAGTTCGAATTAAGGAAGCTTCCTTAATTCGAACTAACTTGCCAGTGTAGACATAGCCAATGAGAGTCCTGTAGCACCTTAAAGACTAACAAAATTCTTTGGGCATAAGCTTTCATGGGCTGCAACCCACTTTGTCAGATGTGTTCACGAAGGGTATGTCTATACAACAAGTGCTGCAGGGGTACAACTGCAGCTGTGTTGCTGTAGCTCTCGAGTGTGCAGACACTTATTATGGTGGTGGAAGGGGGTTTTGGACAGTAGTGAATCCCTCCCTCAGTAGCAAATCCACTCCTTCAAGCAGTAGATACATCGACACAAGAATTCTTCTATTGACCTAATTGTGTCTATGATGAGGGTTAGGTTGAACTACCTATGTCACATAATGTAGCTAGGTCAACCTAAATTTTAGGTGTAGACAGACCTTATGCTTATGACTTTGTACCTTTAGCTCATTCATCTTACCTTCGTGAGCATCCCCATGTAGACAAGCCCTGTGAAAGAAAAGTAATAGTTTTGAATTGGACAGCCAGCTTCTGATGGAGCTCATTCCTCTTTGTAAATGACAGCAATTTGAAGAGCGTGTCTGCTTCAGAATTCCAGTGCATGTGTAGCATCCCGAGCATGCATATTAGTCCCTGAGAAGTGTCAGTACTCTGGCTCTATTTTCTCAGAGCACCATGTAAATGCTATCTTTGGCAATTTGCCATTTCTCTAGCATGCCCAGGCATGTCTTTGAAATGGCAGCTCCTGTGTGTTTTCTGTCAAAAGTTCCACAATGATTCATGTTTGTTTTTCCTGGTCTATCCAGAAGGCTGTTAGTCCTAGGAGAAATTGTGTGGTATTGCCCTACATCTACATTGCAGTAAATGAGTGCATTTTTCATTTTTATCAGAATCATTGTTGGTGCGCAGTTGCATACATACATGAGACAATTTGCAGAGAGTTGGCAATGAGGTTCCTGGAATTTGATGAGCCAGCCAAGGTGCACATCTTCAGTCACTAAAATTGCCTCATCATCTTACACAAGCATACTGCTGAGCTGAACACATCATCTCTTGTTCTTTGCAATACTAAAGGTTTCAATATCTTTTAATATGGCTAAATGGAAATGGAAGAAAAGATGTAGACCACATACAGGATAGAGGATTTTATCCTGGAAAGCAATGACTGAGAAAAAAATTTGGGGGTCATTGCAGATAATCAGATGAATATGAGCAGTCAGTGTGATGCTGTTGCCAAAAGGGCCAATGCAATCCTTGACTGTGTTACCTCTTTATTTGGGACTGGTGCAACTCCTGCTACTGTGCCCATTCTAGTGCCCACAATTCAAGAAGGATGTTCATAAATTGGAGATGGTTCACAAAAGAGCCACAAGAATGATTAAAGGATTAGACAATATGTCTTATAATGATAGACTCAAGGGCTGCGTCTACACTGGTAAATTAAGTCGACTTAAGCTTGCTTAAGTCGACTTAATTTACCCTGCGTCTACACTACACCTTGCTTAAGTTGACTTAAGGAAAATAAAGTCGACTTTATTAAACCTCCTTTCTATTAGACCTAAGGCTTAAGTCAACTCCCCAGAGTCGACTTAAGCCAGTGTAGCCGTGGGGTAGCCCCAAGTCGACTTAGGGTTACCCCAGGGCTGTACCAATGCCCTCCCTGCCAGGGGGGGCACAGGGGGAGCCTGGCATGCCCCCCCACAGGACAGGGCAGAACTCTGCCCACCCTGCCCCTATGCCCTGCCAGGGTCCCTGTCCCCCTTTGCCCCATTGTACCTAGGTACAATGGGGCAAAGGCTGAGCCCCTTGGCATTGGGCAAGGGGTGCCCCTTTGCCCCTGTGGACCTCCCCTAGGTCCGCCTAAGCCCCTAGAAATTGACCTAGGCATCCAGTGTGGACGCTCTAGGTCGACTTTTTAAGTTCCCCTTTAAGACGACTTTAATTTTCAGTGTAGACACACTAAGTTGACTTAGTGAAGTTGACTTAGTTAAAGTCGACTTAAATTACCCAGTGTAAACATAGCCAAGGAGTTCAGTCTATTTAGCTTAATAAAGAGGAAGTTATGGGGTGACTTGATTACTGTCTGTAAGTAGTTACATAAACAAATATTTGATAATGGGCTCTTCAGTCTATCCAAGAAAGGTACAGCACATGATCTGATGAGTGGAATGGAAGCTGCACAAATTCAGACTGGAAACAAGGCATAAATATTTAACAATGAGAGTAATTAACTCTTAGAACAATATGCCAACAGCCATGGATTCTCCATCACTAGTAATAATTAAATCAAAATTGGATTTTCTTCTAAAAGATCTGCTACGATTCTTCTTGGGCAAAGTTCTATGGCCTGTATTATACTGGAGGTCAGATTAGATTATCATAATGTTCCCTCTTGGTCTTGGACTCTAAGAAATAATAGTTTGGGTTTTGGTTGGATTACAACACTAACAATATAGTGCTCCTTGATAATCCTGGTTTTAGAGTGTTTTAGTAAATCTCTGAGAGCCTCATTCCTGTCTAGATGTGTAATAGTCTGATTTGGTATTACACTGTGGGCAGTAAAGTTTTTGTGAGCCATGATTGCATTCTTTATGAAAATCTCTTATGAAATGTATTAGAAATTAGACCAATTTGGGGTTCTAGAAAAACTGCCTTAAAAGCTATATAACTTTTAATATATTACTAAATCTCTATTTATACATGTTCACTTTATTGGTCTGTAGAAAAGTTGCTATCTTCTGTTAATGTCTGTAAACCTTGCATAGGGGTTTGCAAGGAGAGAAGCCCCATTCAAGTTCCAAGCAAAGTGAAAATGCATGCCATGGTTGGCTGCTTTTTTCATGCTCAATCACAGACTTGTCAGAGTAGACATGGCCTGTTAACAGAGCATCACAGTTCTAAAATAACCATCTTTATTTTCAGAGTAGTAACTGAGCAATCCTAAATATTTTTACTATTGAAAGCTTCCTCAAAAAATGAATCATATTCTGTATTTGTCACGTTCATCATATGCTCCCTAACTATTGGACTGGGAAATATGCCAGAGAGTGTATATCCCTACCTCAAAAGGCCTTCATTCTAAGGCATAAGCATCTATGTGCTATAATACAGGAGAAAGAGGTTTTTATACAGGTATACATGCAGTGGGCTGTACAAATAATAAATAATAGTATATTTTATTGTGGGAAACATAATATGTAGCATTTTCATATTGTTTACTTTCTGTTAAATGTCAGGTATTAACACCAATAGAATTTATTAACTGGAATAAAAAATAAATCATGAAATCCTGATTTTACCTGATTTTAGTTATGTACAATGCTTTAGAAACATAATGAAGTGTGCAGGGGGGTTTAATTAAATGAAAAGATTAAGCATAATTTGAACTGAACAGCTGTTCAGTGAGGCACATAAGTATATCAGTCATATGTATTTTATAAAGATTTTCTTACAAAGAGGAATGAGCAAAATATTATGTAACTGTGAAGTAGAAAATTGAGCTCCAACTCAGAAGCAGATTAAGGCTGGCTGGGATTTTCAAATGACCCTAAGGGAGTTAGGCACCTAAATCTCATTGAAATTCAGCAGGAGTTGTGCATCTAATTTCATTAATCTCAACCTGATAGAATAGTTTCAAAAAGGCAAGCTCTGGCAGAGATCAGCCAGCTGTTTTGCACTGCAATGTGGCTGGGGAACCTATCAAGGTAAGTGATGTGGAGAAAAGGCCAATATCAAAACAGGTGCAGAAAAAGAAGAGGCAAAGACCTGCAGAAGTTGCAAAAGAACTTTCTCTTTTTAGAGCACCCACATTTGCTGGTCTCCCTATTGGAATGTTGGCATCTTCTTCCCATCATATAGGCACTTTAGCGGCTTGGTCCAATGGTATGCTTAAGAAGCAGGACTTTACTGTGTGTGCCTGCTGATTGGAATTGGCTGATTTAGACCTTAGATTGGTTGAGTCCTTTGGGAAGAGAATACTGAGGAGCCAGCCTCCTGGGCAGGGAGCATTCTCACTTTGCAGTTGGCCACCTGCGAGCTGTTTTAGCCACCCTACTGACCATGTTTCTAGTGTTAATCTTTGGGTGTTGAGACATGTTTGCCTGCACAGAGCCTAGTAGTCTTGGTCCTCATTTTGGGGATCTGGGCAGTTTGCAGTGAGTGTTCGTGGTCACTAGTCTTGACACTAACAAGGAATTTTCAATTTCAAAGCAGACTGACCTAGTTGAGATTGGGTGTTTCACTTTCCTCAGTGCACCCAATTTTGTGGGTAGCAGGGGGCCATGTGGTATATGTTGTTAAGCTGATGGAATGTGGCTAACACTGCAAGTGACTGGATAGTGAAGATGATGGTAATTTTGATTTTCACAGTGGTTACTTCCATGGGCATCAGGTGTAATCCTGGAAAGGCTTAGCCTTCTCAAACAACCAGGCATGGCCCCACCCACATTCCACCCCAAGGTCCCATTGCCTCCTGCTGCATTCTGGTCTTCTCACATGGCCCCAGTTCAGGCAGGTGGGCACTGCAGCAGCTCTTTTCACCCTTGCTCAAAGTAGCAGGGGCTGTGGATAAGGTAAACCAGCTGTTGGTCAGAACTTGAGGTGGTTGAGGCTGGAACTTGGGCTGCCTGGTGCTGAGGCCACCTGATGCTAAGACCATGCCCAGCAGACACTCCAGGGCTCGGGCCAGGGCCAGGACCATGCCTAGCCAGCTCTCCAGGGCTGGGGCTGCCTGGTGCTCGAGTTGCTTGAGCCTGGGGTGGGCTGCAGCCAGCAGCTCGGGGTAGCTGGCGGGGTCGGGTGGGACAGGTCCAACAGCTCAGGCTGGCTGGCAACCTAGTACTTGGGGTGCTCGGGGGCTGGGACTCGGGCTGCCTGGGGTGGGCCAGCAGGTTGGATTGGCTGGGGTTAGGTGCCTCCAGCTGTGGTATGAGGCTCAGGGCTCTGGTGAGGAAGCGGTGAAAGGGGCATGGCCTCAGGTGGAAAGGTGGGGGGCTAGCTTTCCTGAGTGGGGTGGGATGGGTTCAGACACTGCTCATGGTTACCTAAAAAGGGTTATCAGGGAGTGTCCTGGAGTTGGTAGGGATATAGGGGTCTTTACTACCCAACTCAGGTGAGTGGGGAAGGACGACACCGGGAGAAATTGCAAGGAGGAAGATGCGACAGGACAAAGAATGAACAGGGCAAAGTAGGGCAATCGGCCCGGTATCTTAGGTGCCTGTACACAAATGCGAGGAGCCTGGAAACAAGCAGAAAGAATTGGTAGTACTGGTACAGACAAGGAACTATGATATAATTGGAATAACAGAAACGTGGTGGGATAACTTGCATGACTGGAGCACTGCCATAGATGGATATAAATTGTTCAGGAAGGACAGGCAGGGAAGAAGGGAGGGAGGAGTAGCGCTATATGTAAAAGAGCTGTATGACTGCTCGGAGCTCCACTATGAAAGTGGAAATAAGCCGGTTGAAAGTCTGTGGGTTAAGTTTAGGGGAGAATGCAACAATGGGGATGTCATGGTGGGTGTCTGCTACAGACCGCCAGACCAGAAGGAGGAGGTGGATGAAGCATTCTATGGACAACTAACAGAAGTTTCCAGAATGCAGGCCCTGGTTCTTATGGGTGTCTTCAATTATCCTGACATCTGCTGGGAAGGTAATACAGCAGTGCACAGGCAATCCAGGAAGTTTTTGGAGAATATTGAGGACAACTTCCTAGTACAAATGCTGGAGGAACAAACTAGGGGCCTTGCACCTCTAGACCTATTGCTCACAAACAGAGAAGAATTGATCGGGGAAGTAGAAGTAAATGGCAACCTGGGCAGCAGCGACCATGAGATGGAAGAGTTCAGGATCCTGATCAATGGAAGGAAGGAAAGAAGCAGAACACACACCCTGGACTTCAGAAAAGCAGATTTTGGCTCCCTAAGGGAGCTGATGGGCAGGATCCCTTGGGAGGCTGATCTGAAGGGGAAAGGTGTTCAAGACAGCTGGCTGTATTTTAAAGAAACCCTGTTAAAGGCAGAGGAAGATAACATTCCGATGTGCAGAAAGAGCAGCAAATGTGGACGGCGACCAGCGTGGCTTAGCAGGGAACTCTGCGGTGAGCTGAAATATAAAAGGGAAGCTTACAAGAAGTGGAAGCTTGGACAGATGACAACGGAGGTGTATAAAGATATTGCTCGGGACTGCAGGGATCAAATCAGAAAGGCCAAAGGACAATTGGAATTGCAGCTAGTAAGAAGTGTGAAGGATAACAGAAAGGGGTTCTATAAGTATGTCAGCAACAGGAAAAGGATCAGGGGTGGTGTAGGTCCCTTACTGAATGGGGCAGGCATCCTTGTGGTGGATGATGTGGAAAAGGCTGAAGTACTCAATGCTTTTTTTACTTCAGTCTTCACAGGGAGGGCCAGCTCCCAGGCTACTACACGGGGTAACACGGAATGGAGAGAAGAGCGGCCCTCGGTGATGGAAAGTCAGGTTAGGGACTACTTAAAAAAGTTGGATGTGCACAAGTCCATGGGGCCGGATGAACTGCATCCGAGGGTGCTGAGGGAGTTGGCTGAAGTGATTGCAGAGCCGCTGGCCATTATCTTTGAGAACTCGTGGCGAACAGGGGAGGTCCCGGAGGATTGGAAAAAGGCAAATGAAGTATCTCTCTTCAGCAAAGGGAAAAAGGAGGATCCGGGGAACTACAGACCAGTCAGCCTCACCTCAATCCCTGGGAAAATCATGGAGCAGGTCCTCAAAGAATCCATCCTGAAACATTTGGAGGAAAATAGAGTGATCAGAAACAGTCAACATGGATTCACCAAGGGCAAATTGTGCCTGACCAACCTGATTTCCTTCTATGATGAGATGACTGGATTTGTGGATGCAGGTAGAGCCATTGACGTGGTATACCTCAACTTTAGCAAGGCTTTTGATACGGTTTCCCACAGCATTCTCGTCGGCAAGTTAAGGAAGTATGGGTTGGACGAGTGGACTGTAAGGTGGATAGAAAACTGGCTCAGAGGGTAGGAATCAATGGCTCGATGTCTAGTTGGCAACCGGTAACGAGTGGAGTGTCCCAGGGGTCGGTCCTGGGGCTGGTTCTATTCAACATCTTCATTAATGATCTTGGTGATGGAATAGACTGCGTGCTTAGTAAGTTCGCGGATGACACTAAGCTGGGGGGAATGGTAGATACTCTGGATGGCAGGGATAGGATCCAGGGAGACTTGGACAAATTGGAACACTGGGCCGAAAGAAACCTCATGAGGTTCAACAAAGACAAGTGCAAAGTCCTGCACTTAGGACGGAAAAATCCCATGCACTGCTACCGGCTGGGGACCGATCGGCTAAGTAGCAGCGCTGTAGAAAAGGACCTGGGGGTTATGGTGGATGGGAAGATGAATATGAGCCAACAGTGTGCTCTTGTTGCCAAAAAGGCCAATGGCATATTAGGCTGCATCAGTAGGAGTATTGCCAGCAGATCGAGGGATGTGATAATTCCCCTCTATTCGACACTGGTCAGGCCGTACCTGGAATACTGTGTCCAGTTTTGGGCTCCCCACTACAGAAAGGATGTGGACAAATTAGAAAGAGTCCAGCGGAGGGCAACAAAAATCATTAGGGGGCTGGGGCACATGACTTATCAGGAGTGACTGAAGGAACTAGGCTTATTTAGTCTACAGAAGAGAAGACTGAGGGGAGATTTGATAGCAACCTTCAACTACTTGAAGGGGTGCTCCAAAGAGGAGAGAGCTAGGCTGTTCCCGATGGTAACATTGGACTGAACAAGGAGCAATGGTTTCAAATTACAGCTGGGGAGGTCAAGGTTGGATATTAGGAAAAACTTTCTCACTAGGAGGGTGGTGAAGCATTGGAATGGGTTACCTAGGGAGGTAGAATCTTTGTCTTTGGAGATTTTTAAGGCCCGGTTAGACAAAACCTTGGCTGTGGTGATTTAGTGGGAGTGGTCCTGCTTTTTACAGGGGGTTGGACTAGACCTCATGAGGTCCGTTCCAGCCCTATGATTCTATGATTCTAACTCTTTCTCTGAAGATTGAACTAGGCAGGGAAGGGAAGACTTCATCCTGTTATATTAGGTGCACTTGTGCCTATTAAGAAGGTGGAATAAGGGACTGCAGGAACACGGCAACCAGGTCGCAGTCTGAATTCCTGCGTTTAATCTTATCTGTATTGTGTAACTATCTTATAACTACACCTCTGTGTTCAGTCTAAGAGTCAATGGCTATGTCTACACTTACTAAAGTTAGTTCAAATTAGTTAATTCAAACTAGCTAATGTGAACTAATTTTAGTTAGTTCGAATTAACTTAATTCGAACTAGCAAAATTTAGTTCGAACTAAGCAAGTGCCATTCATGGCAGTTGCTTAGTTCGAATTAGCAAATTGCTTTGAGTTCAATGGGCCGGTTAGTTGGAACTCAATTTTGCTAGTTTGAATTAAGTTAATTCGAGCTAACTAAAATTAGTTCAAATTAGTTAGTTTGAATTAACTAACATGGCCACATTGGTTAATTCAAACTAACTAGTTCGAATTAACTCTTAGTTCGAATAGCATATTCAAATTTATTAGTTCGAATTAAGGAAGCCCTTAATTCGAACTAATGAAAGCCTAGTGTAGCCATGGCTTATGTTTGTTCGAATTAAGCTTCCTTACTTCGAACTATCTTGCCAGTATAGACATAGCAAATGTGTCCAGAGTGGAGTAGAGGATGAGGGACAGACCTTGGCAACATAATAAATGTTCATGAAATTCCTAAAGTGATGATCCCTATTGTATTCCATTGAGGGTCATGTGCATGCCCCATGTGCCCAGATCTGGAGCTTTTCAAATTTGGTGTCAAGACAAACACATTTTCTCTATATCTACACCAATCCCAGTCATGCTTGAATAGATCCAAGAGCTAAAGAAATCAGGCCTTTCAATGAGCTTGATCAATGTTCATCTACCCACTACAATGCCTTTCACCATAAAATTGATGACACCACACTGTTTACACACCAAACAGATAAATTCTTCATCATGGGTATTCAGAATGTATGCCTGGACATATATGCACCCAAAATACCATGGAATCTGAACCTAATCCTGCGAGGTATTACCAAGCCTCCATTTGAGCCCATAGCAACATACTCAATTATGCATGTCCATGAAGATGTCATTTTTAGTGGCCATCACTTTGGCCCATTGTGTGGGTGAAATTGGGGGGCCCATGGCGTACCCATTCTACCCCATTTGCCAGAATAACAAAGTCACTCAGACCTCATCCAAAATTTATACCAAAGCTCACCTCAGCTTTTCATATAAATCAGCTGATCCACTTACATTTGTTCCTCCTCAAACACATGGTAACACAAAATATGCAATACTATATATATTAGATATCAGATATGCTATAGTGTTTTATCTGGACAGAACAAAACCCTCTAGAAAGTCCTCTAAACCAGTGGTTTTCAAACTTTTTTTCTTGGGACCCACTTGAAAAAAAAATCATTTATTTCTGCGACCCAACTATTACATCTTTGAGCAATGCATTCCAGTCTTTTGGTGGCAGCAGCAAAGGGCACTGCAACCCAGTACCTGTGGGTCTGTGACCCAGTACAGGGTCCCAACCCCATGTTTGAAAACCACTGCTCTAAACTCTTTGTGTCCATTACAGAACAATCCAAAGGCACAGCCATCTCCACAAAGAGATTATCAAAGTAGATCTTAGGGACCTTAATTTATGCTAGAACAAAAGAACATGCAAGTCCCCATAAGGATTAAAACACATTCCACCAGAACAGGGTCTACACCGATAGAATTCCTCAATAAATGTTCCAGTCATAGACGTATGAAGAGTAGCTACATGGGCCTTGGCACACACTTTCACAAAACAGAATGCCGTTGATCAGGCTTCCAGATCAGATGCATCAATAGGCCTAAAACAACCGTCATTTATTCATCTAAGTAACTCCGAAGTCCCTTCTAGCATCATCTGAAGTGGAGCACCCACAGGGATACCACTTAAAGAAGAGATAATTACTCACCCCATGCAGTAACATCATCTTCGAGATGTGTGTCTTTATGGATGCCCCATAACCTACCCTTCTCTCCTCTACTTTGGAGTTCAAAGCGGACCCTGCCATAGAGAAGGAACGAGGGAGCTTGGTCTCACACATCAAGTGAGGTGCCAACAGTGCCATGTGATAGGGACAATGCATACGCAACCCAGATGAGCACTGCTGATGGAATTCTCTCTAGAGGCCAGGATGCGGCAACTCTTGAAGAGAAGCACCCACAGGGGGACATATCTTGGAGAACCTCAGTTACTGCACAGTCTTGATAACCTTCTCTTTTCTGTGGGGCCTCATGAAGTAAAGGGAAATTCTGTGTCTAGGGAAAGATTCCATTGCTTCACAGGTCTTTAGATATGGGTGGATATGAAGATCAGCACATCATCTGGTTTTTTTCCAGTATGTTGAAAGTTTTTGAGCCAAAGCATTAACAAGTGAAAAAGAGGCCCCATTTAAAAATATGCGATTTCTTGGAAAAGCAGCCATAAATGTCATCAGCAGCCTGGAGGAAAAAAAAAAAATCAACAGTCCCAAATCACAAATACGGGGGGAAGCCCTCTGTTACAGAAAACAGGTCTCTTTTTTTCTTAATGAACAACATTTGACAGTTTAAAGAACTGACAATAAAACACATGATTAAATGAGTACCATAGAGTGGCTCAACTATAAAACCATACAGTTAGTGATCATTCTAGTTAATCCATGACAGTATTTATTGAGTTATAACATTGGAAGAGATGAATAAACATGATTGAGACCAAGTAGGCTCAGGGGATTACCTTTGTTTTTAAGATAAGCTTTACCATATGTGTTCAAAAATATTCACATGCTGTAATTTTAAAGTATACTTTTGAATTCAAAGTTAAACCATGTCTGAGGAAGATATGGAAGATTTATTAATTGAAGTGGGTCAATAAAACCCATGTACCTATTTTAATTAACTTAATTGCCCAAAGTACTGCAGACATTACTCAATTCTGCATTTCTGTGCTCACTGTATAGTTTTTGTCCTTCAAATAGTTATGGTTGTTTAGATCCCAAGTGTTTTTATGGGCTGTGCATTATTATCCCTTTCCCTAATCCTGGAGCCAAGGAAAAGCTATGAGGAGTTGTTTATACAAAATGCAACAAGTGTGATTTCTCTTCTAAGGGCTTGTCTTCGCTGATGGTGGCATATTCACCACTGTCAGTTCGAACTTCCTGATCAACTGATTGGGTCTGTGAAGACCCGTTCAGCCAGTCAGGAAGTTCAGTCTCTGAACACCACTCTGACAGCTGGGTAGCACTGAGTCGAAGGGAGGCCTCCTCCCTTTCGCTAAGTATAGTGGATGTGCCGGGAGTAGGGAAGCCAAACACAGATACGCAAATTACCTAAAATAACTTGTGCATCTCTGTTCAACTGCCACTGACAAGGGCAGGCAGTGTAGACCTGCCTAATTAAATAAACAACAATGCAGTAGAAGGTGTGAGGCTGTGGTAACATTGTGTCTCCTCAGTCACTGTTAAAGAGTAATATCATGACACAAACAGTCCTTTTGTTAAAGTGCAGTGCTTTTTTTCTGCCGGAACGCACCGGAACGGCGTTCCGGCACCTTTTTTTCCTTCTCCCACCCACCGGCCGCCTCGACTTCCTGGCCCAGAGCTGACCCCGCCCCGCTCTGCCGACAGCGTCGGCCTCCCGGCACGGGGCCAGGATCAGGCTCCGTTGCCGGGGTCTGTCTGCCCTGCCGGGGCTGCGTTTGGTCCCCGCCGGTGCTCCCTCCCAGCTGTGCAGGCTGGGCCGGGCTGGGGAGATTTAAATCTCCTGCCCTGAGCACGCGCAGTTACAGCGTGCTCAGGGCGGCAGCGGACTGGCCGGCAAGCAGCTCTGCTGGCTGTCTCTGTGGTTCCCAGCCTCCGGCCAGGTAAGGGGGCTGGAGGGAGGCCTGGAGAGGGGTGGGGGTGGGGACAAGGAGAGTGGCCGGGTTGTGGGGTGCGGGGGACAAGGAGACGGGCCGGGTTGTGGGGTGGGGGTGGGGACAAGGAGACGGGCCGGGTTAGAGGGGTGGGGGTGGGGACAAAGAGGGACCCCCGCGCAGGCCGGCAGCCCCCACCGCCCCCTCCAGACCCCCGGGGCTGCTTTCTTTCTCTTCCTCTTCCTTTCCTTCCTTTCCTTTTTTTCCCCTCTTCTTTGTCTTCCTCTTCCCTGCCTTCCTTTCTCTTCTTTCTTCCTTTCCTTTTTTTCTTTTTCTCTTCTTTCTCTTCCTCTTCCCTGCCTTCCTTTCTCTTCCTCTTCCTTTCCTTCCTTTCTCTTCTTTCTTCCTTTCCTTTTTCCTCTTCCCTGCCTTCCTTTCTCTTCTTTCTTCCTTTCCTTTTTTCTTTCTCTTCTTTGTCTTCCTTCCTTCCTGCTCTTTCTGTCTTTGCTTCCTTCCTTTCTTTCTTTTTTTCTTTGTCTCCTCCTTCCTTCTCTTTTTTCTTTCTCTCCCTTCTCTTTTAAAACTTTTTAAAAATTAATTTTAAATAAAAACCTTTCTTAAAATTAGATTTCAATTCCAAATTCATTCCAATTAAATTAATTAAACACAATTAATTAATTAATTCTATTTACAGTCACTTTATCTTCAATTAATGCCTATAATTTCTGTCTTGTGAGTTTTCCCCAAAAATTTATTCTGAAAAAGTTTTTCACACGGCTTGAAAATTTTGCACACAAGCCACCAAACCTAGAGGGAACATTGGCTACTAGTTGCGTACACAACAGCAGGCCAGCAAGCTAACGTCGGTCAGTCCCACACTCTGGGCCTGGCCGGAGCCCACAGCACCAACAAAAAGTGTGTGGATGCATTACTGCCTGCCACCCAGTACCCAGAAACACAGGCCAGCAGCAGACGTGATAGCTACGCATTCACGTTTTTTTTCTAATTATAATACGGCCCCCCAACAGTCTGAGGGACCGTGAACTGGCCCCCTATTTAAAAAGTTTGAGGACCCCTGCTGTAAGACCTCACAGGTTGTCTTTCAGTATATTAGCGGCCTGCATAGTTAATAAAACTTAACAGTTTTTACCTTGTATTTTTATTTCTTTGATATATTCAAAAATTTACTGTTTACTGCACTATTTTCAGTGTTATTTCTTTATGACACGACGGACATCAATAGGAGTTCCGGTACCTTTTTTTTTAGAAAAAAAGCACTGTTAAAGTGTATTAGCTTTTAGTAGTCAGTGTTAAACATAAAGCAAAGCTTATTACTGGAGCACATGCAGCTACCTATTTGTACCGGGGTGTAGCTATGGGTGGGCCCAGCTGGGCACATGCCCACCTGGTTAGCTAGCAGGCCCGCCCACCCTCCTACCCACTGCAATGACTGACAGCGGTGTGGGCTTGCTGCCATGGCAGCGGGCGGCCGCAAGCAGCAGCAGCGCTGTGGGTGGAGGAGCAACCACTGGCAGATAGGCAGTGGTGGCGGCTCCTCTGCCTGCAGCTCCAGACCCATAATAGGGGCTGGGCTCCCACTCCCCCTCCCTCCTCCTCCCAGCGCCCCACTTGCTAGGCAACTGATGTGTTGGCAGAAATTTTCCGGTCATAGAATCATAGAATCATAGAATAATAGGGTTGGAAGGGACCTCACGAGGTCATCTAGTCCAACCCCCTGCTAAAAAGCAGGACCACTCCCCCTAAATTATCCCAGCCAGAGTTTTGTCTAACCGAGCCTTAAAAATCTCCAAACATGAAGATTCTACCACCTCCCTAGATAGCCCATTCCAATGCTTCACCACCCTCCTAGTGAGAAAGTTTTTCCTAATATCCAACCTTGACCTCCCCAGCTGTAATTTGAAACCATTGCTCCTTGTTCTGTCCTCTGTTACCCTCGAGAACAGCCTAGCTCCCTCCTCTTTGGAGCAACCCTTCAAGTAGTTGAAGGTTGCTATCAAATCTCCCCTCAGTCTTGTGACTGGAAGCAGGACTAGCCAGGCCCACACTGAAGAGTAAGAGGTCCAGTCAGAAATCAGGAGCTAGCTGCGCCCCGATTTGTATTTTGTCTAATTCATATTACCAGTAATTCTGAAACCAGATTAAAGTATTTCAAAGACATTTTTAATAAATGAAAATAATAGATTCCAAGTTTACTGAAATGAAAGTGTGTCTTCTCTTTATATGGACTTGTCTTTTAAAATGTTTTCGTTCCAGGAACTGCCCAAATTTTGTTCTACCAATGGTCAGAATCAGGTGGTGCTAACTGAATACTTGGTAAAATAGGTCTTGTATATTTCATTAAATGGTGTTTGGCAGGTGAGAGAGAGCCATGGATCATGAAACCTAACATATAAAACTAGGGCTACATGATATGAGATTTTTGTGATTTTCAGAATTTGAGCTCCTAAATGCAACCATAATGATCTAGCTATGGAGAAGTATCACTAAACAGAAATAAAGTACTTTTAGCCTTTTTTGACCTGAGTGGTTAGCCAAAAATTGAGGTCCTGTGAGTTATTTTGGTTAGGAGGGTGGGATTTTTCATACAGTTTTGGATACATCAGGTATCTGTTGTAATCCTCCTTATTTACAAAGAATGCACGAAATCCTGTTTCCCTGAAGGGAATCAAACAATAGGCGATAGTTTCTTTGCTCACAGTTCAAAGTCACTTTCTAGTCAGCACTCAGCCCAAAAGCACTCTCTCTTAGCTTTTTCTCTTGACTTGAGAAGAGGAAAGCATTTCCTGACTCCTCAAATATGACTTTGCATCTTAAGAAAACAAACAAATAAAAGAGCACTTATTAGCCAATAGGAACTATCTGTATTAATACCATCTCCCCTGGAAAAATACAGAATAAAGATAGCTCTGCAAAGCTCACCTGCCTGAGGAAAGCACTGTGCACTGGGTAAGAGCAGGAGGTGCTGCGGAGGCAAGTCTACATTTTCACCTTCCAAGCTTCTGCCCCCCTCCATTCCTCAGATAGAGGGGCAGCTGTGGGGGAGACCTGGAACACTTCCTGCTCTGCATGGCTGGGGGGGAGAAAAAGGGGGAGGTGGGGCGCTAGTGTAGGCTTGGCCCCCAATGCCGGAGACCCTTGGTACACCACTGTACAGATAGCAGCATGAGAGGCAAAGAAGGAAAGGGAAATAGAAACACACAAAGGTCCTAGGGCTGCTACTGTTCCTCCTGCACACATGTGGAGAGAGTAGCCTGAACTTTGGCTCCAGCCTTACAATGCACTGTCCAATGTGGCTGAGCTGGTGTACTGGGGGGAGTAATCTGCGCCAGGTCTAGGGCTGATGCAAATTACTTACCTCAGGAGCAAAAGAGGAACTAGTCATGACCTACTCCTGGGGCAACACAACTATAGGCCTACACTTACTCAGGGCTTGTGGCAATTGAACCCTACGTTAGTCAGGAAGTAGTAAAAATGTAGGTAATTACATGATGTTGTAATTACAAGTATTTCTAAATTACAATAGCCCCTTTGCAGATTTTAAAATCTGGTCTCATTCTTACAGATTTCTTTAGCTTCCAAGTGGGAAGGTTATAAAAGAGCACGTTTCTAGCTATATGGAATTAGTTTTAAAGCCATGGAATTTGATATTAGTAGTTTTCAAAACTAAGGAGTTGAAGTCAGTTATCTAGTATTAAAATGTTTCCACGCTGAAATCTGATCAGGCTTTCGCTCCTAGAATGCTTGTGTAAAGAAACCTCCCCCCAGCAAGACTAATTAAGAACCTAAGAACAGTCATACTGGGTCAGATCAATGGTCCATCTAGTCCAATATCCTGTCTTTTGACAGTGGTCAATGACAGGTGCTTCAGAGGGAATGAACAGAACAGGGAATCATCAAAAAAATCAAGAATGGTCCAACCTTCCCCCCAAAAACCCACACCCAGACAGCACCCCAAAAGTGTGTGTGTTGGGGGGAAAGGGGGGATTGCATCTGTGCATCATGATGCTGGCTGGGATTTGAGCCAAAACAACATTGTGCTGGCTAGAATTTAAGCCAAAACATCACATTGTTCTGGGTACAGGGCATAGTGAAAGGGGGGAAAAAATAGCCCCAGAGAAAAGTGTGGGGGAGGGAGAGCAAGGGGAACAAAACCATGGGCCAAAACTGTATGAAAAACCCAACCCCAACTCAAAACAAACAAACTCACTCCCAAAACAACAAACAAAAGATCTCCAAGCCTAAATTCATTTATTTATTGCCAGTTGGCAACCTGCTCTCTACGGTTTTATCCCAAGACCACATATGGGTGTATGTGCTGATTCTAGTGTCCTAAGGCTAAGGTGGTTTCCCGTGTACAATTCTGGGTCCAAGTAGCATTAGTTGGGGCGGCGGGAGAGTGGTACCAGATTTGTCCCATGTTACCCTTTCCTCCCAATGCAGCAGTCCCTGCCTTGTCTGCTTCTGTTTACAGTTGTTGGTGGGAACTGCAGCATTTAATGTGAGATAGCAAAATTGCTGTGAAAATTTACCAGCCCAGGCACCAAATCTACCCACTCTTTATTTTACTTTCAATGGCTGAAGATAATGAAAAAATCTTAATATTGTATTTTCCCATTTAAAAAAAGATAGAAAAATTACTTGCACATGGCAAAATGGAAATTTGCAAGGCGGTTTTAGCAGCATATCAGTAAAGCGAGAGGCAAGTCACATAGCTGTTCAACTGCAGGAGGCTGCATAGATGGGCTATGCTGCAGACTGGGATTGGCAAGGAACTGTTTGAATAACATGTTACAGCAAAAAAGGCATGTGATAGACATTTCAGTTTCCTGCTGTGTGCGCCATAGGCCACAAAACACTAGAGTCTGTACACGTGCTATCTTGGAGCTACAGCAGAGATTAATTTAGCTCAATGGGTTTAATTAATGTGTATTTGGCATCACCTTCTGATGTCTGATCCACAGCGCAGAATGGGTATAATGGACATCTCCACACCACACAGAAATTTGCCTTCATTTTGGATTTTCCCTGTGGATTGTGAAAAGGCTGAGATTATTGCTCGCTGAAAAAGCTGGTTGTGCAGGAAGTATAAGCGGCAGCCATATAACAATAGAAATGAGTTTTATTTTGTAAAAAGTTATAAAATGAATATTGTACAAAAATAAAGTCTGTAGAGAACTTTGGTTGATTAACACAAATGACTGAGACGTAAATTGTAGGTGAAGTAAAAACCTCCACAGAAGCTTACTCCTGTTCTTGATATTATTTTTTTAAATAAAAATCACAAACTTTACCCTTTTGTAGTTTGAACATAGTGACCTGCTATAATTAAAGCCTGCTTAGGCTGCTTCTTGGGGCAAGCTGTCAGCTACCAATGAAGTACTATAGCAAGTGAGAAAGTACCTCTGATTTCTGTGCTCAAAGTTAGCCTAAGCTAACCAACAGTGTTGCTGTTTTGGCATATTACCCAGCCAGGTTTTACAATGTAAGTAATGCAGATGATGGTTTGACTGCTGTATGCTAGTCCCCTGATCCAGCATGGCACTTAAACACAAGCTTAATGACTTCAGTGGGAATATACATGCTCTTGAGTGCTTTGCTGGAGTGGGGCCTTAGACTCTTAATACTGCAGTTGATTACATGTGGGTGGATTACCGTGCATTCAGAGTCCATGAAGATGACTGTCCTCACTTATCATCAATCGCAGAATTGGGACCTTACTGAAGAAACTTGATTTAGTGCAAAGTTCTCCTTTAAGTCACATGATGGTGGATCTTGGTGTGTTTTTTCTTTCTTTCTTTCCACACCCTCTTCCCCTAACCATGGGACCTTCCCCACTGGTACTAGTGCAGGGAAGAGAGTAAGTATGGCGAGCCATTTCATGAATTAGATAACATGTGGTGCTAATTTTTGTTGTTGTTTTTGTTCAGTAGATTCTTTGTTGGATATTATTTTTGTGGGAGTTACGGCTTCACTTCAGTTGGCTATTGTGTTTAGTATAAATACATGCCTTTTTATCTTCAATAAATAAACCTTCAGCAAAATTTGTCATGCTAATCCCCTGGATGTACAGCCTTTTGCCTTAAATCAATATCTTACATGAAAATGGTTTTGGATTATGCCAGTTGAATCCTGCAGTGTTTCAGCAAATTATACAAAACACTTTGGTTATTTAACAAAATCGTTCGTTTACCTTCAGACTATATTACATTCAGAACTAACTAAGAAAGGGATTTAACCTTTTCTATATGGAAATATGGAAGGAAAAAACAAATATAATATGAAATTAAAATAAGTATGATTAATCTCCATTTGTCAATCATAGTTATGAGATCAGTTGGCAGAAAACGTATTTCTGAGAGAAACTGCATCTACATTATAATATTAATTTTTTTTTCAAAAAAATTGATGATAATAACCTCCATTCTGCAACCTATACTCATGTGGAGTGTCACTAACTCAGAAAGGCAGTAATGGAGTTACTTCATAAATGTTATTCAGCATGAATATCGGTTGCAGATTTTGGCCCTCTATTTCCAGATTTTAATCAGGGTTTTGTTAAAAAAGGTAAAGTAAGTGATTTTTTGCTTTCAAGTTAGCTGTTAATACTTTTAAAAGCATGGACCCTTGTTCCCAGCTTAACTGTCTTTGTATCTTGAGAGCACATTCCACTTTGGCACCTTTGGAAAAAAACTTTAATAAATAAGGAACGGAAACTCATTACTGAACTGTAATAAATAACAATAACTTAAATCTCAATAAATATCTTCTGTATATTTATGTCTTTGACGGGATGCATTGCATCAAGTAGTCTCTGTTCACTCACAATGACCAGATATAAAAGGAGTTATGTAAGTGACATTTGTCCTTTGTAAACCAAAAGAACACACTTTGCATGTGTGTAGGCCAGGGTCTTTGTTTCTGTTATTCTACAAGGAGTTAGTGCTTAAAAACACAACTTGTTCTCAGAGTTAATAGAAGAATTAAATCTGATCCTTGGCAGGTTTGAAGAAATGTGAGATGGAAATAACCTAAATTAAACAGTAAGTGAGACTGTTTTGTGTTGATTTTCGCCTCATGAACTTTAGGGTTAATTTTGACACTGATTTAACCTTAGACATGTACTATGAAATAATAAAGATATTGTTAGTGTTTTGGAATAAACACTTTTAAAAAGCAATTTTACAGTGTATCTTGGAGGGAAGCTAATAACACTTGAGTTTACCATAATTAATGCTACTCCAATTTTTATAACTAAACTTAATAAAAATAAGAACACGGCATGATATTTAATGGGTTGTGTTTTAAGCACATTCCTAGCTCATTCAACTCTTGTTGATGGTCAAATGAAATGAAATGGTGATAGCAACCTACATACATCCATTCTGAAACTCCACTCCTAAGCTTTCCTGTAGAAATTAAAAGTTCCAACTTTTCTATCCTGTCCAGTTTTCTGTTCTGGATCTTGTCATACCAGGCTCCCATGACAATTGTTCTCCTGCATCCTTGGTCCTCTTTCTCAGTTCTGAACAGACATTTCCTTGGGAACCTTGGTCCTATTCTTTGCATTGTAGTAGGAATGCAATATTGTAATAGTCTAAAAAAAAAAATCAGACACATCCACATCTTTTAGCGGAATGTTTTTTCAATATATGGTAAACCAAGTTATCATCCAAAAATGAAAGGTCATCATCATAGGCAATGGGTCTGCAGCAAGCTTGCCTCACTTTGTCATTGACCAGCTTTTTCTTTCTAGTTAAATTTTTTATAATTTTGTCATATGTGGTCTCAGCTGCATCACAAGATCCGCTGCAGTACCGGAAAATCAGCTCTTCTTTGGTTTCATATCCCAAATCCAAGTCAGTCACATTTAAATGTATTTCTGTTAAGACACAACCTCGATTTTTGCCCTTTTGACCTCTCCGTCCCTTTTTACTGGAATTCTCTACATTGACTGCTGCATTTTGCCGACTTCTCTCCCGCTTAGAAAAAATTGGAGTTTGTTTATCTGGTGACCTTCTCAGTCTTTTTATAGTGGCTTGAATAAAGTCCATTACATCATCAAACTGATTTGGGTAATCCTCTGGCATGTTAGCTGTTTGAAAAAGAAAGAGAGAAAAAGGTTTTGTTAGATGTGGATGGTCATTTTTATTTCTCCTAGAAGTTTTCATCTAAGTACACTAGAATTTGACCAATATTGTAATCAGGCTTCTGGAAGCTACTCTCTGAATAGTGTATTTCAGAAAGTACACATAGCATGTCCAAAAACTAGGAAAGAAAAATGTGACAAGGTATAAATGTTGGATGAGCACACCTACTCTAGAAGGGCCACATAGACCTTCCTAGTTTACTAAGATAAGGGCTCCCTCTGATTATCTTTCTGATTGGAAACACTAACAATGAGTTAAAGGTATGTTCCCTGATTGATGGAAATGGTAGAAAGCAGATGCCTGTAGCTAGTGGGATGGTCAAGTTGAGTTATTGCCCCTGGCTAAATGATTGCTTTTTGATGCAACTGAGGATATTGTTGTTAGAGCTGTTCGAGAATTTTCCCGTGGAATAATTTTCTGTCAGAAAACAGTAATTTGCCAGAATTGAAATGTTCTAGAGGAGTGTATCAGTTTTGTTGAAATTTTCAAAAGAAATTATTGAAACATTTTATGTTGACTTTTATGTTCTGTTATGCTATAATATGGTATATCAGAATGAAACATTGTGATAAGGCTGAAACTAACTATTTTTAGAATATTTTATTTCATGAAAAATTCTGAGATTTCGACTTCTCATGACAATTGGGAACAAATCAAAAATTGAAATCCTGCCATTTCTGGTGGGATAGAAATTCTGACTTTCAAGACGCTCAAGATATTATTCTATAAATTTAATGAAGTGAAAGGGTGCCTGGAGCCATTAAATAGTCATCATTTTATTATTTAAATCTAAATACTTAAATAAATATTCCACAGGAGTGAGAGCTTTCTTGCCTCATTCACAGTGGTCACTGAAGGCACAAATCCTTTGCCAGGATCAGAAGGAAGAGAGCTGTGGATTCTCCCCTTGACAGCTGGATGACACTCAGGGTGGTAAGGAATTGTGTTGACAAAACCTTCAAAGATGCCAGTGAAGACTGCCACCTGTGAAGTTGCTTTCAGAGGGCCAAGTCTCTAAACACACACATAGTTCTACATTTCCTTTCTCAACATAGGACTACACCATCACTACCAAGATGGTCCAATATTTGGATGGGATCAGATCATGGATGAAGAACAGCTGGTTGAAGCTGAAGTTCAGCATGACAAAAGGTGTTGCTGGTGGGTAGAGGAAATTTTGAAGAGATTGCAGCCACACTGAAATCTCCTTTGGTTGAAGATACAGACCGACAATTGGTTAATTTTGTTCCTAGATCAAGCATGCCCGTGGATACCTCATTGACCCAGGCGCTCACATAGCAGCATCTGTGAGTAATGCTTCCTATGGAAACTCTCTCCCATCCTGCCAAATAATGCTTTGGCCTCAGTTATTCACATTTTATTCATCTCTTGGTTGGACTACAGCAGTGCAACTGGGCATGAAGACATCAGCACTTAGGGAACTCCAACACAGAACACTACAGCACATCTCCTCCAACACAGGCTATCACAAATACATCAGACCTGTCCTCCACTCTCCACACTAGCTCCCTACAGAATACTGCATCAAGTTCAAGTTCTCAGTCCTTATCTTTAAGATGCTCTGCTCTGCTCATTAACCTGGGCCCAGGATATCGAACAGACTATCTAAAGCTTTGAGATGAATGCTATAGTTGACAACTTCATTCCTGTGCACAGTGGAACTCACTGCAATAAGGTAAAGCTCATACGGAGGAGACTCAGCTTTCTCCAGGGCCAGTAGAAACTTGTGGAATTAATTTTCCCAAGGACTGAGGACCATTACAAACCTCACCACCTTCCTCTGTAAGTGTAACATGCATTTCTTTGACCTGCATTCTCTAATAGAAATATACAGCAACAAGTGTATCGATATATTAAAAAACCCTCCCAAAACAAGACATTGCACTGCATACACTTCTCGCCCTGGAGAGAAGAAATGTGACAGATGTTAGTCATGTTACTTGGTGCAGTACAGGAAGGTGCTCAGATACTGTTGTGCTGAACGAGGTACAAGTATGTATACAGAATAAAAGAGAAGATCACATGTAAAAGGGCTGTGCAAGGGGGAAATATGTGGGCATTTATGGTCTTAAAAATCATCCTTCCATGCTGGAAGTATGGTGTAGGTAGGGCTTCTGTGTATCTGAGTGGCAGTCTCACCAACAGCCAGTATGCTGGGGAAGGGACCTTAAATTCAACAGGCCCCTTTGGGTGAGGTTTAGGGTGACAGGATAAGCAGCATTACAAACCCTGCAAGTTCAAAAATGATGACAACAAAAATCATGAAACCGGTTTATTATGATTTACCGATTTATTCTGAGATTTATTTTATTTTTACATTGTATTTTTGAGCTCTGTTTTCTGATGTTTGAACTCGTGGGGGAAATTGCGTGTGCACTGCATGTACATTTTATTGTCCTTATCCTGAAACATAACAAAACCTACAAGGGTATCCTCTTTCCCTTTACTGCTGAATGTTGTGGGGCCTCTTCCCACCACTCCCTGTGCAAACTCCCCTAAGCCCTCCCTGCTCCAGCCCTGGAAACTTTCATTAGCTCTTTACCCTGGACCCTGTTCTCTCCTTTGCTCTCTCCTCAGCTGCTCCCCTGACTAGCTCCTGCTCCACTCAGCTCCTTCTATCCAATGGGTTCAGCCCCTGCCTGCTCTCCCTCTGCCAGACATATGCCTGCGAAGCTACCTCGCTCCACCGCACCTCAGAACAACGTCCCTGCCTCTCTTCTACCCTCAGGTAAGAAGCCCAGTGCAGTGGCTGGACAGCAGCAAGCAGAAGGCTGGAGTGGTGGGAGGGATGCATGCTCTCCTGGTTACCTTCTCTCCATGGTGCTGCTCTGTTCCCCAGTGCAGCATTATGTAGGGAAGTGAAAGGGGCAGAGAGGTTGGAGGCAGGGCCGGATTAACTGGGCCCCAGGGTCCAGGCCCTTGTCCCCCATCGCTGGAGGACTCCTGGGGCCCGAGAGTATTCCTACTCCAGCCAGTCTGTAGGGGATGGCTGGTACACAGCACAGCAGCCCCCATGCAGCTCCCCAGGCTTTGGCGCACCCCACCCCACTCCCAGGGATGGACTGGCCGGCCCAGGGGCAGGATGGGAGCACAGAGCCTCACCACCTGCTCCGGGGCCCACCCCCTCCTCTGCAAAAGCCAGTGTTGACAGAGCAGGAACACTCTCGCTCCTGCCCTGCCAGTGCTGGGGCAGGGCTGGGCTATAGATTATCAAAGGGGTTTTAGGGGCTTGAGCCCAGGGCCCTCTTTTGGCTGGGGTCCGGGACTTAAACCCCTAAAGCCCCTTTGATAATCTGGCCCTGGTTGGAGGTGCTGCCCTGGAGCACCTTTCCTGCAGATTCCCCTGCCCACATGGCCTATTGCTTCTCAGATCTGCCCAGGCAGAATGGCCTCTGTTGGTGGCAACTGGAACTAAAGTCCAATTCATCCAGTTAGGGCTACCAACAGCCACATAAATGGGCGAAACTGGAGTGCAGCATCAGCCATAAGCTGGATCCCCAAAAATCATGAAAATGGCTTAAAAATCAAAAGTGTTGTGTTCATTTTATTTTATTTTGTTTTATGAGACTTTAAGTTACACTCCGGATACGTTTTACAATACCCTTTAGGGTAAGTTTTAGAAATGTACTTCTTAAAAAATGAAAGCTGAAATTTTTATCTAATCACTTGCTTCAATACACATCATATATTATGAGACTCATGATAAAGTTGTGAGAGTTAGCAACTGCTCGGATAACCACACATCCCCGCAACCAAACCTCTATGGCCCCTCCATTTTCCTACATAAAGAGTCACCAAAGAGTTCCTGCTCCATGACTCTGAGGATCATTGTGTTCTCTGGGCAAATTCGCCATTGTATTCCCCCAGTCTGCATTTCCAGTTGATTAGAGGCATGAAGTGCCAGAGGGGACTGGATTTAGCCTTGAGTCACTTTTAAGAAACAATTTATACTGCATGTAAGAAGAATTTAAAAATAAAGTAAGACCAAGTGTTATTTGGAACAGCAGACACCATCAATGCCATGTTCCAAAGAAGACAGAAACTAAATTTTCCCATCTGTCTTTAATGGGAAACTATCAAAGCAAATCTGGCACAAAATTTAGGTTTTATAAAGCTAGTCTTTTAATTCCACTGTCAACAGATTTTTTTTTTTTTTAAATTTATCCTGCAGTGGTAACAACCCAGACAAAAGTGTTAATATAAGAAACCCACAAAGCAAAACTGATCAAAAATTGATTTCATTGGGAAAAGCTGGATTTTTAGCAATCCTGAAAATCTGGTTACTTAGGGTGTGTCTACACTTGTAAATTAAGTCGATTTAAGCTTGCTTAAATCGACTTAATTTACCCTGCGTCTACACTACAGTTTCCTTAAATTGACTTAAGCAAGTTGCTTAAGTCGATTTAAGGAAAATAAAGTCAACTTAATGAAAATTAAGTCGACTTTATTAAACCTCATTTTAGTTTGATTTAAGCCTAAAGTCGACTTTTTAAAGTCAACTTAGGCCAGTGTAGACCTGGAGTAGCCCTAAGTCGACTTAGGACTACTCCAGGACTCCACCACTGCCCTCCCTACGGGGGGGGGGGGGGGGGGGCC